>OX383940.1:26000000-26520000 GCA_947532085.1 Elegia similella
ATTGTAACGGTTGGGAACTAGATACAAGGGGTTTCCAGTCGAGTAGTAATTACATAATATTTAGCAGAAACACCACGAGTTAAACTATACCGAGCAGGAAAAAATGAAATTGTCACTTCAGAGGTTATCACTTTCATCGTATGCTATGTAGAGTTTATTAACACTATTCTACTTAATGAATACCAGTATTATAAACCGGCAGACTATGTAGGGAAATAATCCATACTCTCTGCTTTTAAGGCAGGATTAGTACTTAAGAATAATATATATAAGATATTTTAAACCTCACTTATTAGTTATTTCATGTCGTATTGATTACACATATTAAGTCACAGAAATATTGAATTAATAAGTAATTAGGTACACAAACACACATTGGTCAAAGGCCAATGCTTATTAAAAACTGAGCTTTCTTCTGCCCCTTCCAAGTTCCATGGCCCAAGTTCAAAGATTGGCGAAAGCTACGACCAATAGGGCCCAAGACCATTGTGGTCTTGCTACTTGACTTTTAGCACAACAATGCAAACCCCAATTTTCAAGTTACAAATGGCGGGATCTAAACAAAGCGTTCGCAAACGGCCATCGCCGCTCATTGTTTTAGAAACAATAACCCCGCGCGGCCATGATGGAGACACGTCAAATCTACGTTCCCCGCGGCGCGTTCCAAATATGAAATTCCCGCGTAGAAATGGCGGCGAAGGCAATTTTTACAAATGGCTGCCGGGCGGGGAGCTCAGGTCTCAGAAGAATAATATACATAGAAGCCGCATAAAAATAGAAACTGAAAACAGATAGTTGACACTGTATTTTTCTTATGAGCTTTCGCTTATGACAGAATGAGACAAAAACTTCAGTCAGTTTCTATTATTTTCATGGTTGTCCCGACTTGAAATGTCAATGGACTCCATTGGACTCCAATTAAATCCGACTAAATTCGAAATAACTTATTACAGTTCAACGTCTGTAATATTAGCATCTTGCCGATTTGATCGGGTTATATATCGACAAAAACATTGCGGCGGAATTGTGATGTCTGCAAATTAAATATAGGATTGTGCTAAAATTCTCACGGAAAAAAGTATTAACCGGTGTTGGGTTGGTGCGTTATCAAATGACCATTATACTAAACAATGTCTTGTGCAATGGAGCGATGTAAATCCCATTCAAGACGAACAGAAATAAATTCTGTAAAACATAATTTTCTTCGGTAAGTTTTTCAGTTAAAAGTGCATAATTAAAACCCAAAATACCTCAAAATACAACAATAATATTGTCAATTATATAACGTATTGTATAAATGACAACTTTTATAGGTATTTTGCTTAAAATTATCGTTTTTTCCTTATTTCAAATTAGGTTAGTTTTTTTTGCTAGTGATGTGGTAAAATCACGTATCTACGAGTATATCGATATTTTTTATGACGGTCTTGCTATCAGGGATATTTTTGTTAGTGTTGAGCCATGCAATAGTAATGTAACAAATTGAACCATCATGGTAATTAAACAACCAGCAAAGTGTGAGTCGGACTCGCGCACGAAGGGTTCCGTACCATCCTTACATATAATATTATAAATGTGAAAGTGAGTTTGTTTGTTACGCTTCCACGCCGTAACTTCTGAACCGATCATCATGAAATTTTGCATCATCATCATCACCATTGCACGATCTCTGGAGATAGACATAAATTACATCTCAGAATAAGGTACTGTTATCGGGGATAGACATTAACGCGAGCGGAGCCGTGGGCGTAAGCTATAAAAACGCCCGAAATTTTTGTTTGTAATATTTCAACTGTCTCACTATCACGGTTCATGAGATACAGCCTGGTGACAGACAGATGGATATCGGAGTCATATTAGTAGGGTCCTGTTTTTATCCTTTGGGTACGGAACCCTAAAAAGAATCGATTTTTACTAATATGAAGAAAATTATTGTTGAAATTTTATTGCAGCTCCCTGAAGTAAAAGGATAAAAAGGTGTAGATCCGAGGAACTTTCAAGCGACATATTGGACATAAAATGTCATACATACTCGAATTTGTTCAAAATATTTTACTGCCGTGCCGATACATTAATTTCGAATATAAAATTAAATGGAAGCGATTGAAAACGATGCTTTACCTACATTTATATTTGCCGAATTATAAATCAATGGTAATAAGAAAGTTTACGGAAACTGTTTTATTATTTATATTTAAAATTATGAAAAACATTTTATTTTGGACAGTAATGAAAGTGGGTAAAGTAATCTCTTGTTTTTCTTCACCTCTTGTTTTTCTATTACCAACACTGTGAATTTTTCACAAATAACACACTGGCACTTTTTTACCCTAGTGTAAAAGTTTTATAAAATAAAAAATATCACTTCGAATTATGTGTTTCTCTTTACCTACCTGATTATGTTTCCTTTACTGACTGTTCCTCAAAGCTAGCTGGGAAAAGCTTTAGATGGTTTTGGAATATGCTGAATGGCCCATTGATTAAGTGAAAAATATATCTGACCTTATATTACCTTTTGATACATGAGCGCCCCATTGCAATTTAGAGTCTATTGTGATTCCTAAGAAGGTGGTATCATTTACAAAGTCTATTTTACCTTCAACTAGTATGTCAACGTTGGACTGCCTCACATTGGGGACTGTAAATCGAATGCATTGGGTTTTTTGCGCATTCATAGGTAAGGTAGGTAAGTAGGCACTGTTTGAATTTCGAAATAATCGAAAATATGATTGACATCATATTAGGTATTCTGCCGTTCGACCAATACTGGGTAAGGCCTAATGACCAGCAGTAGACAGTAGACGCGCGGTGGGTAATGTATGGATTTTTTTTTACCTATTTATCAGATGAAGCCAAGCGACGCCATGCGATTAGGAGTTATTTAGGTGTATCTTGACGTAACTTTTAAAGTAAAAGCCTCTTTAGCGGCTTTGTGCACTTTTTGGGATGGGTAAAATAGAAAACTCGCGTCAGGACACGTGAATTGATCGAAAATTCGTAAGAAGGACACGGACCTGAGTATGCCGCAAAGGCGAGTTTTCACTTCTGCCGGCACTCCTGGAGTGCAACTAGTTGTTTTTTTTTTATGAATCGTACTCATTTAACGAATCGATACAATCAGAGTAGAGTACATTTATGACTTTCTTAGGACGAAACATTTAGTCGATAAATATATTTCATCGATATAGTACAACCCTGATCACATCAGTACCCCAGGACAACCTGCACATTTACGCAAATGGCATTGTATATGCATCTCTTTCTGATGCTTTAACAATGCCATAAGTAAAAACAGTGTAGAATATTGTATTTTGTTGTTATTTTAACACGGTTTCTATGCTTTAGTTATTGTTCTGAGGCTCAGGTGGTTTGTTTTCTGAGCGCTTTTCACGCGACACGAGGGCTGAGGCCACTTCCATCACGTGTGCCGCCTCTCAATGTCGTCGCCGGAACGCACAAAGGCTTGACGTAATTACGTAATGTACCCCGAGTATCCGAATATCTTTATCTCGACCTCCATAATTTGCATTTAACGGGATTTTCTAAAACCTCGCGTCCTAAGCAAATTCTCTGGCTTATTATTCTAAAATGGTCATAAATAGCTTGGAGATCAATGAACTCTGTATCTTATATGTTCGGGACAGGGTCGGATTTAGGATTCGGGTCGGTTGGCGTATGATTTATGGGTCGGTGGTCGCGGCTGCGCGGTGACGCTTGCTGTTTGGCGGATTCATTACTGAAACAAAGGCGGGCGGGGTGGGGCGCAGGGTGCGGGGCGCTCCCCGGCCCTCAGCCACTTTGCTAAATCACTGGTAATGTATTGTCTAGCTCCACGGGACGGGAAGCTCGATAAGCTAACTGATAATTTGCTCTATACATGTGCTTATTTTTAATCAATTAACAATAAACTACGTGTAAATTCTTGATAAACAACAATACGAAGACGTCAAAGCGAGTGCAGGTATAATGTCCTAAATTATTTGAACAAGAGTAAAACGTTACATTCTCTTTGGTTACTATCCTTGATAATATAACGTAATATTTAAGAGTACTCGTAGTTCTTATTACTTTTGTAAAGTTTATTAATACCCTACATACCTACACTTATAGTATACATAAGTATATTAATAGCCTCTTTAATAACAATGTGACACAGAAATACTCTACAAATTGATTTATTTTAGTTGGATAAAAAGAAAAATCATATTTATTAAAATACGAAAGACTAACTTTAGGAGTAGGATGTAAAAAAAGAACTAACCTGTGAGATGCGGCTGGCTGGTGGGACTGTAGGGCGACTTGATCTGCGGAAAGCCTGCGGACAAACCAACACATTAATTACGTCACAATTACATTCCGCTACTATTCCAATTTAAAGGACTCCTTTCATTTCCGGCTACTGCTGCCAGGAAAACTTTGATACAGGTCAGTTATCAGTTTTAAAACTCATTTTTATAAAGTGACTAGCTTTAATTTTATGCAGGTAAATTTATTTAGAGGTTGAAGCGTAAAGAGAGAGACAGACAGACAGAGTAATTACTATGCAATATATTTAAAAAAAATACTGAAATTCATAACTCTGGAATGACCTACTTACGTAAATATGAACAGCAATGGTTGTATTATTTAAATTTAAAAAACTAAGTCTAATAAGTAGTAAAATTGCATTTTCTACTAAATCTTTTGGCGACAATACCGCAACAGCGAAATAAGAAAATATTTGGGAATCAATACAGCTCTGGAATAGTTGGAAAAGATTTGTGTTGTTTTTATTTAAGCTAGGGAAATGCTTTTTGGTATGTCTTTTGGAATCTGAAAAGATGGTAGTTTGTAAAATGCTTCACCAGTGTTGCTTATAAAATTGATCAATGTCGCTCGTAATATAAACTTATTTTGTTTGTTGTAGGTATGTTTGATGTGTCTGTATGCCCAAATACCTGGCGAGCCGTGCTCCTCACTACTAGCTCACAGCCTGAAGCCAACCTGTCGGAACTGTCATTAGGTCGCTTCATGGCCTTATTATATCGTTTGCGTATTAATTCCGTTTATAGATATGTTTTATTTTTTGTTTTGTTTTATATCTCGTGACGACTTTATTAAGTAAGTATATATTTTTAAATAAGCTTTCGCCCGCGGCTCCGCCCGCGTCAATGTCGATCCCTCGGGAATAGTAATTTTTCCCGGGATAAAAGGTAGCCTATGTCCTTCTCCGTACTCCAGAGAACTTGTATGCAAAATTTCATGATAATCGGTTCAGTAGTTACGGCGTGAAAGCGTAACAAACAAACAAACAAACAAACAAACTCACTTTCGCATTTATAATATTAGTAAGGATAAGGATATATTATTATACTATAGCTAAGTCTTCCACGCTGGTCTGAGAGAAAAGAAAGAACGTAGAATGTACCAACTGCTTCTCTTCCCGCGCAGATCGTAAAAACCGATGGAGGGAATGGGCGAAATTCGTTGATTAATCAAGTGTTGTTTGTTGCTGTACGGAAAAACGGCACTAAACTTAACTATAAGTAAATGATAGACGTCAACAACATTTTGTTGTAAAATCAATGTTACCATTTACTGATTGATATGTAAAGTATATTATAATGAATAAAAGATATTTGAATTGAATGTAAGTAGGTAGGTATATTTTAAACTATAGCTAGCGGCGTGGTGAGTCTACCCCGGCGGTCTGGAAACGGCCCTGTCATTAGGTCGCTTCAGCAGTCTCAGGACTCTTTTAAACTCGTTTACATCTTAATACTGATTGTTGCAACGCTTTTATTTTGTAATTATTATGCTGATGTGGATACTTTTTTACCTGTGCATTTATTAGTAGTTTCCTTGTATTAAGTGATTAGTTGCATGTTTAAGTTGAACAAAACATTGTCATGGCATGGCATGGAAAGTTTTCACTATACACTGTGTTATTCTTGAAGACTCTCCTTTACCCGACCGCCCGATTATTTTGGGTATGACTTTCCTTATAGTGCAGCAACAGTGTCGAACCTGTGCACGCGATAACATTTAACTTGTGTCACTCTCTGGTGACTCACACACTCGCTTGTCTGATTACATTGGTATAGGATGCTCTACCTCCCCACCGATTGGTTCCGATCTTGTCGCGATGGGGGGGGGCTTAGTAACTGCGGCTTTGCCACCCACGGTGAAGCTAAGAGGAACCAGGCGGAAGGCGCTCCAGGAGGGTTTGGGCACCCTCCTTGGAGTTGCTTTACAGAGAAGAAAACCTCTTTAAAAAATTACAGGCCATGGGTCGCTCGTTATGAGCGGCTTGGCTGTGAGTGAAGGGGGTGTACTCTCCCTTCTCTCACAGTCGTGGTAGGGATCGCGGGGGAAGAGGAGTTTCGGTGATAAGATGAGCCGTTTTCCCTATCCTCCGCGACCAAGCGTGGCTGTGGCGCTTGGCACGGCATCGGTGGAGCCGCAGGGGAAGCTCTTCCTGTCCTCTGCGGTTGACACTGGCCTCTGTCACCTTTTGAGTTTCATAGAGTCCAAACTGAGAGCTGGTTGAGCGGCGGAAACGAGATTCCTCCATTATATGTCGCTGGTGTAAATAAGACGTCTACCCGTCAAGGCCAGATAGACTGGCCGAGGTCCACTTCAATCCCTCTCATTTGAGAATACCGGAGCTAGGTGGGGTTGCGAAATAGCCGCCGCGATGGGTCTGTGGAGCATTATGAAGCACACGACCCTGGCGTTATGCGGTTTAGCGTATGACACCATGCAGTTTTAGTGGGTTCGAGTCCCACAGACCTGTCCGGCTTCCCGTGGCCGGATAGAGGAGACATGAGTCTTTGCACATGTTAAGAAGAAAAAAGGATGCTCTACCTTTCTCGTGGCAGAAACCGACTTATGGGGAGACTTTAAATCGAGTGAACATTTAAGATCAATTACTATAATGTCGTTTTATTTTAATTCCTCCTAATAAATACTATAATGGGAATCTGTTTGAGGATGAATGTATCATGTTAGGATGTTTTAACTCCTTCAAGCAATAACTACTGGAAGCATGATGATGAAATTTTACAATAGTATAACGTAACACTAGAATAGCACATAGGCAATAAACTGTACGGACAAAGTCGCAGTTTTACTAACAAAAGGCATTGTGACAAGATTTGTTTTAACAATAATTAGAGTTTAATTATTTTTTTTATTAGTATTTTTCTCTACATTGCCCGCATTAAATTTTTTTATGTTTTGGAATGTATAAAAACAATAAAACTCTATCTGGCCTCGACTCCCACACAGCCTCAATCATTATTTTCTACCAGCTTGTATTACGTAAGATTGCCAGCCGTTGTTCTCTATCGCGGGTCAAGTTACTGCGCGCGAACGAAAAAAACGATGCCACGTGAATAGCTATTGAAATCCCAAAACAAACGCAAGAATAGGAATAATCACATCAAATTTGGCGAGTGTTAGACGACCAACGAACAATCGGAGACAGGGTTTGTTATTGAACTCTATGCTTTATTACGTGAGCGTTCTAAGTACTCGTTCCTAGACTAAGGTACTGACTTATAAACATGCTATAAATACATAGCATGTTGTCTTATAAACATGCTATAAATACATAGCTTTTAAAATCTACAATTGGGATTACAATTGGACTTAAATTACTTTTAAAATCTACGATTGGGTAATGGTTAGGTACTTATTAAAGGACAATAATACTTTCAAAAACATAATGTAGAGGTAAACTACACCTTATAGAACTGATAATGTTAAATGAAAGGTATTGTAAAAAAAATATAAAGACACACACCTTCGGGTGTATAATGCACACTGAATTATTGCGTATCACTTGTAAAAACAACATATATAAATGTAAGGACTAGATGTTTTTCATTCGCCATCTTTTTAGGAGCACTTTAGCGGGACAGTCACGCTCGTGGCGCGTTTCTCCCATTAAAAGACGTTAAGGCACAATAAAGACGTTAAGGACTTCCTCAATTACGTTAGATAAATAAACACAGCAATTGGTGCGTGCAGCGTGCTGCAGCATTGTGTAAATGACGGCTAAGCGGCGGAAGTCCGCTGCAGCGCTGCAACTGAACAAACAAGGTGTGACATGTCATGTTGTGGCGGACAGGTGAATGATCTAGGCTTCGGGCAGGTCGTTGATTGCTGTAAAAATTGCCTTACTCGCATACAGAATACTGTACGTACATAGTAACTCCTATTTGTTACAGATGTATCTTGCCTAATCGTTACTTAAATCGTTAATATGTATCTATGCACTTCTTTTTATAGCTAGGTTTAAATTATTACAACTTTGCCCATTTTTAAAATCTTTGAGTAAGCTTATTGAATTACAAAATAAGATATGGTGAAAAAACTCCACGTGGGAAGGTTGAAGCGCGGTAGCTCAAATGGCAGAGCTAAGGTCGTACATAGATCTAAGGTCACTGGTTCAAATCCTGGCTGGCGTGTAATTTTTCACCATTATTTTTTTTTTTTCAATTCGATAAGTGTAGTCAGAGTATCATAGTGAATGCCAAAAATCCTCATAAAAAAACACTTTGTGCAAGTTCACTTTAAGCTTTGACTTATAAAAGCAGCAGTTCCGTGGCGCAGTGGTTAACACGCCAGCCTGCGACACGGAATGCCCGGGTTTCATCCCTAAAAATCTTTTTTAGATTGGCCTGGGTCTTGGATGTGTATCTATATGTATATTTGTTATAAAATAAAGTATCGTTGAGTTAGTATCCCATAACACAAGTCTCGAACCTACCTTGGGGCTAGCTCAATCTGTGTGATTTGTCCGTATATATTTATTATTTATATGATTTTTATGGAAGGCAAGGTAGTATTTTGGATATTAAAATAATAGTCTTCAAGAGCAAACAGATCTTAACATCCAGAGTTAGTTAGATTACGAGGTAACTTCAGATTTCAGATTCAATTATTTTTTTTTTAATTATTCGTACAATCTTTTTTCTAACCATTTTCAATGACGAAATTATTTCGCTTCAACAAACTTGTTTGTTGTTTTTTTTTTTCTAGTAAGGAATATTTAATTTCTTGTAATTAGTTAATCGCCCGCGTGCCGTATCGGATGTCGGGACACAGGACCAGACCCGGACAAAAAGCGCACAATGAGCGTCGAGTTTCGGAGATTTGTGGCGTAAACAAAGACACTCGGCTGAGCCTCTCAGTGGCCCTCGAACAGTCAAGCTCAGATCATCCTGTTACAATCTATTGACTTTTTTAGATAATACCTTAATAAGCTCAAGTAAAACAATGCTTTTTTTACAAGCTTTTATTTAACTACTTAACAATGTATCTTCTATGTAAGTATGTTTGTTCCGGTGAAATCTGGAAACTTAAATTTAAAGCAGTTATCCCTAAACAGATTGAGGTGAGCATTCTTGTGTATTATGTCGCTGTGTTTCAAGTGAGTTCTTATGTACATATATAAATCTTTATGGCAATATTATAACTAGTAGCTCTGTGACCTTACGAAAATCGTCACAGCTATCCGCCATTTAGGAATATTCCAAAGAACTGAATCTTCAAAAAAATATTCGATGAAAATAACTTTATTGGCAAATTACAATACAACACATTTTTTTTTTTACAAAATTTGAATTAGGCATTTGTCTCCCATCTCACCTGATGGTAAGTGACGATGAAGACGAGGATGTTAAATGCCTATCCAAGAGATACCCATTTATTCTACTTTTGAATGTCCCGGGACTGTACTTGTTTGGGAATATAGACGCAGGCAGTTCATTCCACACCTTAGCTACTCGAACCAAAAAGGAACTGTCAAAGCATACATATTATGATATGTGTGAAAATTAAACTCTTTGTCGTATTTAATGCTGTCTGCTTACAAAATTGCACGAAATTTGGTTAAGAAATGCGACATATAGGACAACAGTCGGACACACTAAAGAATATTTTCCCTACTTGAAACGAAGACGCTTTGCGCTTCGCGTTCGCTCGGACGCTCGCTCACAAACAACTTTGTAAGTATTTGTTACCTTTATCTGGAACCTAGGAGTATATCGCAACAGTTTTGACGCTGTTAGCCACACAGTTCACGGACTGTTTTAAATTATCTCACGTAAAACGATACCACAAAATATAAGCACAGCCAGCACAGCATACAACATAATCATATAGGATCCTTGTTAACCTTTCCTGTTTACAACAGCTGTCTAATCAATCCACATTATGTATTGATATGTAATGGTGGACTTATCGTAGGTACATCCCAGCAATGACTGCTCCACGCGATGTTAATCAGAACGACGAGTCATCGTGATTCCGTCCTGCGTAGTTCAGATTGTGCGAGTTGTTGTAACAAATTATTACTCCCGTAATAGACACATCAATATGATAACGTATTTTGGCACGTATGTGTCAATTAAATTATAAATGTTTTTAGTTTAAGAGATTTACCAGCAAACTATACCTGTTGCGCAAATAAAACGTCTAAATAAAAATGGTGATCAGTCTTTATTAGAAAAAAGCTTTCTCCAGCTCTGCTCACGTTAACGTCGTTTTTTCGAGAACTGTACATTAAATATAACCTATGTATCTTCGTATCCCAGACAAGGCGTATCCAAAATTTAATGATGAACCGTGCTGGTAGATAACACATGAGAGCGTTGCAAACAAACATACATATAGATAATAGACAAACAAATAAAATAATAAACAAACAACTGCATTTATAATATTATAGTTAGGATAGGATACGTTTGCTTGATATTTCACAAAGAAGACCAACTGCAAACGTGATACTTGGAGGTCACTTCAGTAACACGGTTAAAGATACCTATCGTGGCTGTAAACTCGTGTCAATATAGAAATGTGTTAAAACTTTGAACTCGGCCCAGTTAGCTCGCCCAATGTAACACTTATTTAAAATTTTCTATCTTCGGCTGCCGCCAATAATGTTCGACATCTATTCATTAAGTTGGAATTTGATACAAATCCTAATTGCTCTCTCTGAACGCCAATAACGAGCATTAACATTATTTTATAGAGTTATAATATCGCGTGATTTCAATAAATAAAAGTAATTATTCTAGTTTATACTCCAATTAACTTACACGTATAGTTGTATGAGGAAATATAACCAGGTAGACGAAATAATTAAAAATCTTTTTTGAACTTATAAAATTCCAGAAATTAAAATCGGTATATGTATCAGACAACAAAGTATAAGTTAGTTTAAATAACTTACAAGTCAATTTTAAAAGCATTACCTATTTTACAAATAAATAGCAATTGTTGTTAAACAATTAGGTAAATTAGCTATGACAGAGAGTAAATGTGAATCAAGCATCCTGATTCGAAGCAAAATTCAATCATTCTTTTAAATGCAATATGGGTATTATAGAAAGATTTCTGTACATTTTAGTTACGCGCCGGTATACTCCCATTTACCTATAGATAACATTTACTATGATAACAAAACCTTTTTTCTGTAGTCGGATAGAACAAATATATTGTCCCGTGTAAGCCTGTAACATAGCTCGCTAACCTGCAGTTTATTAGTGGAGCAACGTGTTAATTCGCGCCACAATTCATTAGCACGAGAGGCCGCCATCTTGCGTCATTTGGATTCATGACACGTTCGCGGGATTTTTACACCACGCGAATCTACACGCGTGGTAGCGGCGGTACCCAACCTAGGGTTGCCTGCCAGATATTATAAATGGGCAGATCGTAACATAAATATGAAGTTACCTAACCTTATAAAGAAAAACATATTACTAGAGACGAATGTACATACAAAGATACAATAATAATAATAATAATATTTATTTCACAAAACTTTTAAAGTAACTTAGTGAATAATACAAATAGCAAACATTGTAGTCAACGGAGAAAAATAATTTTAACAATACTACCAGAACGTATCGTAAATATAATTCTAGTATAAAGAAACAGAATTATGCTATTTTCACCAGATTTACTTTTAACATCTAATAATCATATTGTAGGGTATGCCAGAATATTATAGTAATCGTATTTTTCGTAAACAATACTTAAACCTATTTACAAGTACATTTTATTATTGTAAAAAGAAAATTGTAATAATTATAAAGTCTACCTGTATAGTTTGTTTGTTTTTACTAGCTGTCTATTGAAAACTACAATATTTTTGGTAATCTCTAAAATAATGCAAGTAAGGTTAACTAAGCTAGAATATGCTAGATTCTTATAGTACTATCAACCAGGTTATTTTTCACTGTGCCTATCAATGTATTTTGTATTAACCAGCAATATGGTTCTAACTATTAAATGAGGCGTATTATGTTAACCATTGCACTAAAAGTTGGAACTACTATTTAAATTAATAAAGGTTATCATATAATGGTTTTGTGTAACATAAATACCGTGCATCAAACGAAACGTTGTTTACGTTTGTCAAAAAGATTGTGGCGCACTTTTCGAGCCATTTTTTATTTATCGTGTGTCGCGTGCGCAGGCGGGCCATTTTTGTGCACATATTCTTTCTAATTTGTGGTTTTTGTGCGGTTGGTGGAAAATTGACACTGCAACTTAGTAAAATTGAACTCGTTTCGTAATTATATATAACTTTATGTGGTTCTCATCTACGTCCAGCAAATCAACAAAAAAAGGAAGCGTAACTCCACACTATAGTATTGTTGGATCACCTGCAAGTACTTCAACCACAATGTGTGCATTAACTTTGAGTTTTTTTTAATTGAGTGTGACTCACCTACCAGTACCGTAAGTTTTTAAATAGACACTTTATAACAATAATATAAATTGTAAGCTTTTTTTAATAACACCCTTGTATAATACATTTTTTTTTTATTTCTAGGGACTAAAAGAGTTATATTCTGAAAGTGGACTGTTATCAAGTAATAGTCGTAGAAAGATATTCAACATTTTTGTAAAGGACATCCAGTTCAACACTGCTGCAGTACGCTCAAGATACTCGTATTACAACCATTTTTAGCAAGGAGAATGTTTGAATAAATAGTATATAAATAACATAATAATCATTGAATTTATTTCAGGCATCCTACCCATAGGTACACCTTACAGAATAACATTGTAACCATTTAAATAAAAACAGCTTGTTTCTTGTGCACTACATACATCGGAGCCAGGCTTTAAAACCAGCAATGTGCCATGAATCCAGTTCACTCTCTGGAGATCCAAAGGGACGTTGGTCTTGTTTTTAATATATGTGTGTTGACGTAATAGATTTATTCGGCTTGTATGATGGCTTAGTTGCCAATTCACCTCCTATAAAAGCCGCCCGCGGGTGACCTTCCTCTTTCATTAATTTTAAGTCTTACTTAATTTTAGAAGTACCTTATCCTAGCCTAATGCTGGGCGATTGTACTTGTGACTTAAAATTGTTGAAGTTGGAGACTTACTCGCGGGCGGGTTTTTTATAGTGGGCGAATAGGCATCTAAGTCGTCATAAGAGCCCGAGTACTACAAATCTGTCACGTCTTCACTACTACGTAGGTAAAGTAAAAAATAAAGTATTGCTGTAATAAAAAAAATATAGTAAACCGCACAAAATTTTTTAATTTTTTTAGTAAACTTAACCATTGCATATGATGATAGCTAAGTAAATGTAAGTAAACACAAAATAAAATTATATTCAACTGAACAATATACTCATTCTGTTATGTTTAAAATAAAACTAATGTAATTTATACAAATTAACGCAATGTGCACGATACCAAAATGTTATTCATATGTACCAGCATTATGTTTATCTGTGCTAGATATTTTGGTAAGCTATTACCAGATTTTTCTAGTAAAGTCAACAAAACAGTTAGCTGTCATATATATTACAATAAAATCTAGTAACATTAACTATATTCTAGTTAACTAAACGAGAATTTTCTCTCAGTACAATCATATTTACAAGATTTATTAAGATACATATTTTTTTATTACCCGAATGATGTGCATTATAAATGCACTATAACACTATAATATAATTTTTGCGAAAGTTTTTATGGCCGGCTGCCTGCCTGTCGCCTACCCTCCTTGGGTATCTGTCTCTATGTATGTATGCAGGTTTAATTTGTGCCCGTTAACCGACATTGAAGTACGAGCTTTATTAGTAAGGTGTATCTGTTCCGATATATTAATCTAGGAGCAACTATACAGTGGCTCCTAGATTGCGCAGAGACAACGAAGGTAGGTAATATGTCTTTTCATAAAATCTTAACTTGTCACTTCTACACCAACAGGCACGAATTATTTTTTATCTTACAACACAAGTGTATTTGCCATTTTAGTCGCCTTTCACGACATTCATTGGAAGACGCGGAGTGGCCTGTTTTTTTTTTTTTTTACAGACTTATCACACAGATTGAGCTAGCCCCAAAGTAAGTTCGAGACTTGTGTTATGGGATACTAATGCAACGATACTATATTTTATAACAAATACATATATAGATACACATCCAAGACCCAGGCCAATCTGAAAAAGATAATTTTTCCATCTTGACCTGGCCGGGGATCGAACCCGGTCACTCCGTGTCGCAGGCAGGCGTGTTGACCGCTGCGCCACGGAGCTAGTCTTAGTCTGTTTGCTAATAGAACGAGCTGTGTTCTATAAGCAAGCCATATTAAATCTTCTCATTGAAGAGTTCATAAAATCCAATCAATTGATAGATAATCCTCAACATGACAAAGTGCCCTTTTAATTAAATCCGAAAACATGTGATGATATCCTCCGCTCGCCGACAATGCGTCGAATCGGCATTAGGGGTAATAAATTAATATCCAATCGTGACTTAATTGCGGGGTCTGTCGCCCAACTTGTAATCCTGCAAGAATGCACTCCGACCAATTAACAAAGACCCGTAAAACAGGACTAATTCCCGCGAGGAGCTCTAGTTTGTAGTGACGACGCGGGACGAAGGAGGCCTTGGTAAAATGGTGGGTGATCCCATGTAATGCGCGGAGTTATTTCAATTACGCGAGGTGTAGAGCGACCCTCGTCATAAAGTAAAGAGTGCACAAAAGTGACACCTTAACAATATTCGTGAAACTTTTGTTAATAAATCAATCACAAACATTGGCAATCGACCCGGAATCTCTTTAAAAGAAAATTAGTCCTAAAATGCTCCTTCTTTTGCAATTTTCTGCTATCGACCAGGGCACTTTGGGCAACTTGAATTCATTGAGCAATATTTAATTTTAAGCCCTTCCATAAATAAATAATGTTTGAACCTTTATTTACTTAGTAGTTCGAATCTTTGTTTACTTAGTAGTTTTTCAACACAAATAAGGTGAAGGGTGAGCAAGAGCGTTTTGCGAGTACAATAGGACATACCTACTCCTATATGACAATCGGTGCCATACTAGTCGACCGAAGTTTCTAAACAACAAATGCATATAGGTATCTCGTCTTATTTTAAAACGCGAACTGAGGTTAGTACTAGTGTACTACTAGGTAGTTGACCTTATTTAACAGTTGACATATTTTGCCAGATAGATAGTTGTTTAAACCAGGTACTAAAGTTAGGCCTCGTGTTATGATAAGAGGGACAGAAAACGTCATATGTGAGCTACCCTTCTGCAGTTCGTTATTCCGTGCGCTCGTCCGCGCTAATCCACGAACAAAGAGTCGCTTATAATGCGAGCCTAAGTCTGCAATTGAATTTATCGCGAGTATTTTGACACGCCGATAAGTGGTTCGTGGTAATCCGATCCTATTGTTAACCTTGGCAATCATTGGGACAGACTGGATTTTGATAAACTAAGGTTAAGCATAGGTATAGTAAGGACATACCTGAAGTCTGTAGCAAGCGATTTTTTTATGATATAGGATGGCAAACGAGAACCCATATAGGACAACTGCAATACCAGGGGTGTGACAAGAGCGTTGCCGGTCATTCAAGAACACAAAGACTCGTTTGGAAGGTTCCAATATCGTATAGATTCGGGAATACTAGGAAGCTGATTCCACAGTTCGGTCGTACGTGGTACGAAGTTTATTTTAAAACTTACAGTGGTTGACTAGTCAGTCATGCCATAAGTGGTCACTTATGGCACGCCAGTGAGTGGTTTCATGGTAAATCGAACGTACTGCCAACATTGACAATCATTGGGACAGGCTGCTGAAGAACGGGTTCTGATATGAGAGTTTATCCTAGTAATCTAAAAGTGTAAACTAGTAAGTGGTATCTTCCATGCTGGTCTGGGAGAAAAGAAAAAACGTAGAATGTACCAGCTGCTTCTCTTCCCGCGCAGATCGTAAAAACCGATTGAGGGAATAGGTAAAATCTGAGGAATCATGTTAATAGGCGATGCGGCAAGCAACCTATCTTTATTTTGATTTCCACCTAATGCCCACCAACATGCTAAACGTGGCCTTCAGGTCTTATAGACCTAGGCTCTGTCTACCCCGTATACTATGTATGTATGTATTCACTATTGAGCTATACTTTAAACTCCAATAACACTTCCAATGATATTCATGATCCCCAATACAATGTCCTCTATGGTCTTAACACGTAATTATAATGTCACACATCGACTTTCTTAGAAATCTTTAAAAGCCATTTCCTCCCCAAGGAAACAAGACTTATAATATAGTGCAAACATTGTAACGACTTTAATTAGGTTCCGTGAAAGAAGGCCACCTTTTGCGCAGTCACGGGCCGTAATAGCGGACACTCGAGCTACAATGGCAGGGCCGCGGTCGGCAGCCTATCAAAACAAAATTATTGCAGTTCTACGAAGACCCCACAAAAACTACGAAGGCTCATTTAAACTAATTTGTTCTTATACTATAAAAATAATGTGTGGGAACATCATAATTTAAATTATTGTGAAATTTAACACTTTGATGTCCTATTGTGAAAGGTGGGAAAAAAGGCTACAAAAACAAATGCACGAACGTATTATCATTTGCTGATATAATATGGTTTTTTGTACTCTTAATAGGGGAGAAATAAAATATGGTGAAAAAATTTAATGCGGGCGGGACTTGAACCGGCGACCTAGGACCTAGGTCCATGTACGACCTACGCTCTGCCATCTGAGCTACCGCATGATTCAATCTCGGCGCCGAAATTCTCCACCATACCCCATCCCAAGGCTTACGTCATCTAACACAACTATCCGACTTTTACAAGTAAGGTATTTGATTCAACTCATTTTACAATGAATTTGAAAATTAACTAATATGTAGGAAGCCATGCAATATTGTTATGTTTTTTTTTTGCATTCACAATGCTATTTGATATATGATAGATAGATAGATAAAAACTTTATTTGCATCAACTGAGACACCTACAAACATGCATGGAGGTATTGAAAGATACACAACTAGGACTTATACATAAACAAACTGTCATGATTGATACATCAAATCAAAAAATGTGTCGCAGTGATACAAACAGGTAACAACTCAGTGATACATTTGCTTAAGGAGCAAACACTGATTTGCAGTCATATATCAAAATAGCATCGTGACTGCAAAAATAACATTGGTTACACAAAAATATTGGTTTTGTTGTTTTGTACCCCTCATGATAATTCAATAGACTACCCTAAAGTCAGTTCCATCAGTAGGATAAGTAACCACTTGTTCTTTAAATGTTACGAAAACTATCTTTCCTTAGTATAGTCTGACTCTTAAGACTCCGTGATATTACAAAAATACTTCAAAACTTGTATTCGAAACCCTAACAAACCTAAATGTTAAGAAACACTGTATGAGTTTATTTAATTATGTAAGTATGTACCGATCCGCTAAACTTTTTTGTGCCTTTAGGTGACTATAGATTCTTGACTCATGGCCCTACCAATTTTGTTCCTCTAATGGTTCCACCGTGCTCACGGTCTCTAAGACTTTAAAAAGCTACTATGCGCTCTACATGACGTTGGTTCTTCTTAGTAAAGTGAAGGAGGCTCTTGAATGCGCTACAATTTCAACGTTTTATTCTCTAAAATACGCGTACAGATGTCATCTCCTAAATGTATTTATTTGGACAGGAAAGTGACACAATGGGCTCTTAGCGAGTCATTGTGTCGCACAATGTGGACGATCCTTTGGAAACCACCTTTGCATCGCTACCTTTACAAGGAGGAAGGACGGAGTAACTCGTAGTGCAGAGTAAAAGCTTTATGCAAACGCTATTCAATGAGAGCAAGCAAAAGTAATATAACCGGAAAGTAGGCAATACGCTACAAGCAAGCGATTGGCTTGCTTGTAGCGTATTGCCTTAGGCATTTGTGCCGGTACATAATGCAAAGGATCACCTTTGCATCATAACCTTTACAAGGAGCAGGGACAACATCGCTGATAACGTAGAGCACGGATTTCAAGATGAACGAACAGTCACTTAATGATGTTGATCATGAAAAGTAGAAAAAATACGAAAAAAGTAAATGAATAAACAATTCTTTATTGCTAAATTAAACACATAATCGGAAAAAAAACATATATTTGGCACAAAGGCGGATTTATCGCTAAGTGATCTCTTCAATTTGACCTAGGCTAGATAAAAAATAAACATCACAGGCTTAGATGCAACAAAAAACAATTATAAACTAAAAATACATAGGTACCAATATATATACATACTAACAAATATAATATGTACATATTATGTACATATTATAATATGTACTTATATTATTATAAGTAATAACTTATAACTACAAATCCTGTTTATAAATATACATTTATTATAACAAGTAAAATCTTTAACTGTGGTGGAACCACGTTACCGGCAAAATAAATTTTTCAGTAGTATGAATGAGCCGGCTAGTCCGGGGAAGTACCACACTCTCACAGAAAATCAACGTTTGAGTAGAAGCTCTACCACCTTTTGAGAGAGCCGGACGCAGCCAAAAATTATCGGAGAAAACTAAGTCAGACAAAGGAGAATGACAGTAATAATTGGATTTAAAAATAATGCATATAATTCAATTTAAAAAAAATATAGGTACTTAGCCACATTGTTAATGATGTTTATCGAACGTTTTTATCTTTTACACAAGTAAACAATCTCTTATCATCCCCTAGGTCTTTACTTTATTGAGGATTTTCTTTTCATCTCCTGACATAGTTTCTTCTTAACTTGGACTCTACATTATACCTCCTCCAGCTGACATCTCTACCTTTCCAAAGAGTGGAAGTGTGCCCTTGTCACAATATTTTGGAGACATTCCGGACCCCCGCCCTCTCTGATTGTTGCATTGCACCGTGCTCTAAATATGCTATTATTATAATTATACCTTTTCATAATATGTATGATTTAAAAGGGTAAATAAATTATGGTATGTAAGTTGTAATTCCATGGTGTTATAATTACTTAGAAACCCCGTGGGCAAACAAACTATGTTGTATTTTATGTATTAAATAAAAGGACGGCTGTGTTAAATACATAATTTACAATCCCAATTTACATTATTCGCCTTGCATGTCATTTTGATTATTATTTAAATACATATTATCACGTCTTTTTCCCTTACGGGGTAGACAGAGCCTAGGTCTAAAGGACCTGAAGGCCATGTTTAGCATGTAGGTGGAAAACGGAATCAAAATAATGGTGGGTTGCTAGCCGCATCGCCTATTAACATGCTTCCTCAGATTTTACACATTCCCTCGATCGGCTTTTACGATTTGCGCGGGAAGAGAAGCAGCTGGTACATTCTACTTTCTTTTTCTCCCAGACCAGCAAGGAAGGCTATTATTTAAATGAAAAAATAAAACAATAAATAATAAAAAAATAACAATTACGTCTAAATACAAGGACGTTGTTACATATGTACATAATAATATTTATTCTTTCGTTTATAATCATTTAAAGCTTATATATAATGTCATTAAGTAACTTCTTTAGAATATCTAAGTCAAAATATTGAGTAAAGCGAAACACAATGATATAAGTAACTTAAGTCCAATAAGAACAAAATAAAGAGATGTCACCAACATGTGCAACGGCTACGAAAGCTCGTAGCCGGCTACGAACTACAAAGTCACATTGTAGCTCTACCAAACTCGAAATGCTTACACGCGCATTACTCTACCTACCAATTTAATGGCTGTATCTAATGAATTATTGGAAAACAAGCTGATCAAATTGAGGGCGCAGCTCGTTCCGTTTGTGTCCAAATTTACTCATAACACACTCTAAAACCAACCTTAACCGAACTCCAATACAGTTTATATTATAAATTCCACTTGGCTAAGGGAAATAATAAGATAAACTTTCAACAGAATTTGGATCTTATAATAAGTATAATAAGGTTAATTTTTGGGTTGTAAGGTTTGTCCAGCCTCGGGCGAGCTAGTGATGTGGCACACGAGCGACCGAGAGTAGTTATTAATTAATTAACTGTTAAGATAATAATGTTAGTCAGCGGCAGTACGTTGGCACTTTAATACATTCAGCGAGGCAATTTTAGACCCATTTCTGCTTCAGAAAGCGTTTATCTTTTATTTTATTTTACGTCTACACGATGACTCACGAAAAAAAATAGTTTGTCACATTGGCAATATAAACATTTATGAATCCTCAACTCTACCAAAAGCTTCAATGAAAAATCAGTCATAGCAAAGGATAAGTTTTATGAAAAATTATAAGAATTGTGGATTTTTATCATCGTTGCGTATAACACTGGAATTCTACTTAGAATGTCTCAGTAACTCACTCCACAAAAAAATAAAATCTGTATTGCGTTTCATAAAAAAAACCTTAATGATAAGTATTTAATGATCAATTTTCGTTTAAGTTTGGCACTATGCCCTTGTACTTGGTTATATATGTTATGAACAACTTCTGTCACGATCAGACAAAAAGCAGTAACGTCCATCGGCGCACCTTGTCCGCATCACTAGGTCCGCCGGAGGGGGTTGAGCAGTGTTAATAGCAGGCAGTTAGGGAGCTTTGTAGTACGTGTGAAGTGAACACTAGTGCACGCGGTACCTCTCACTACACCCAGTCACCGCTGATCTTCCTCGTTTCCTTGCCTCTATACCAAACTGGACGCAGCTGAGGATTGTCGTAGACACGTTATGGGTCAAAGTATTTTGGTTGCCTTGGAGAATAACCATTTGCAAAACCGATGTAGCGCGAGCTCCCCTGTGGCAGTGTGCGGCGCAGGATAGCAAGACAATGGGTCGCCCGCGAGGCCAGGGTTCGGTGGTCGGCCGAAGTGTATGCGAAGTGTGAACTGTTTTCTGTTTGGAATCGGTGATAGGCAAATTTTCGATATGTTGAAATTATTTTACATACTTTTAATACCTAAACTTCATAATATTTTAAATTAAGTAAGATTTATGGGTCATGCTCCTGAAGTGGAGACTAAAAAGACCTGGTGATGATGATGAAATGTAGTAGTGTAGGAATTTTAATACCTACTAATATTATAAATTCAAAACTGGGTTTGTTTGTTTTCGACGCTTTCACGGCTTAACTACAGAACTGATCACCATCAAATGTTGCACACCTACGCGTTGTCTGAGATACGAAAAAGGACATAGGCTACGCACCCTTCATCCCGGAAAATAGTATTGACATTACCGCAAGTAAAGCTGCGGGCGAAAGCTTATACTGAATATATTTTTCAAATGTTATTAAAAAGTAAAAACTTTTATTCATGTATAACAAAAGTGTAAGTAGGCGGAGCTATAATACACTTTCTGTCTTTACTCTCATCTCTCTTGTGTCTAAATAAAATAATTCAAAGTTTCAGTAAATCATTGCTTTAGTGAATGTACACAATACTTTTCTTTTTGTAAAAAATTGGCATACATTTTTCACCCTTGAGCTTGAAGCATAACTGCTATCAAACCATTAATACTCATCATTAAGTCATGAATTTAAATTTTGCAATGAGCACTTGCAGCAGAAAATTGAATAAAAATATAGAAAAATAAAACAAACAGATCTCAAGGCAGGCGCGGCAAACAAAGCGCGACCGAATTAAAAAGATAGCGCGCCTCAAATGGCGCAATTATCGTCATAAGCTTTTTAAACATCCCGTATTGTCGCGCCAAGGCTGCTCGAAGTGAAAAGCGGAGCGGGAAGCGAGTTTTGATACATACGGTGTTATGTGCAATGTCCTCCAACGTAATCAACAAACGGCAGCAAAAACAAAAACTTATTTCAAAAATATTGAGATTCAATTCGAAATGGTGTCCCATAATCTTAGTCGGGGGTCAAGTTCAAAATGAAGTGGAAGCAACTGATGAAAACCTTATCTTCAATTTATAAGCGAGATGAAAACACGTAGACTTTAGGTCATATACTGTTATAATGACAAATGTTACACAGCATTAAAAAGAAACTGGGGTCTTTATAGATGGTTCAGTATTCTCATTCATATTGTAAAGAAAAATATAGCAACTAAGTGTATACAATAATTAGCAACGTATGTAAGCACCTTTTATCTGGAAAATCTCTACTCTTTTTTTAATTTCAAATTAAGCAACAACTTCGAAAATTCAATAATGCATTGCATACTCTACATTACTCCCAGAATTTATTCAAATTACTTAATTAAACCGAGAGTTAATTATTTTATCACTTAATTGCGTTTAAAACAAACTCACCTGCAAATTAATGAGTTTCGCCCGAGCATTCTTAAAATGCCTCCTCGGATCGCGGCATTCAGCCAATCTGAAAGCGGCCCCAGCGGAAACGCCGGCGGCCACGAGCGGAGGCGGGCTCGGACGTGAAACGAATTGTAAGGTCGAGCTGGCACGGATGAGGGAACGGTAAATAGGTCTTAATTTAGATGGCGAAAAAGATTAATTAAATTGGTCTCTGATATTTCGATTATTAGAACCCATTTGAGGATCCCGATGGCCCCGATGGCACAGTCGCTCCTGGAATGGGTGACCTTAAGTGGAACAAAAACATTTCGAGCTCCTCCGTGATTCGGAAGGCACGTTAAGCCCTTGGTCCTAGCTGTCATCATTTATGGCAGTCGTTAATGCCTTAAGGAGGGTTGATAAATCTGACACCAGTGTTGGCCACTTACATGAAAAGAAAGCATTTCGCCATAATTTAAAGGGATTGAGGAGTTACCTTATATGTTTGTTACAAATGATTATTTTATAATGTATGAGTAGAAGCCATAATGCTAAGATAGTCAGGACTGGAAAGTTTTGGAAAAACTATAAGAGATAATCAGTATTTAATGCGGGTACATTTTAATCATCAATACTGTTTCAATACTTTACTAAACACTCTTGATCTGTGATTTTAGTTATTGCAATTTTCATAAAGACTTTTCTTACACCAGCTCTTGGACTACACTCTGCGACAATGCGCGCCGCGGGCCGAGCGCTCCGACTAACCTACTTTCGGGTTATTCTCATTTCGTTACATCTTCAGTCTTGCTAATTAAATTTTTAAGCAATGAGCCACTGATAGCATTATATTTATTTTATGCTAAACAATATTGAAAAAATGTGTATAGGCAAGGTAATGAAGCTACTATATTATTCGATCTTGAAAAGAACTAAGTTTTTGAATAAGAAAAAAATATATCAGAAAGGAATACAAGAAAAAAGAAGTAGTATTCCTTTCCTACCATCAAAAGTAAACAAATAAATATTTTAATGTTATTAAATAAAAAAAAAAAAACTTTACTCTATCTTTCCTTTTACATATGTCTTTCTGTCTCATATTTTTTCGGTATTTTTTTTTTCAAAGGTTGACTGGGAGAGATGCTTTTAGCATTAAGTCTACCTTTTGTGGTTTTTAAGCTTGGCTTTTAAGGCTCAATAAAGTTTTAAATAAATAAATGATTTTTTGTCCTCTCTATACCTGAAAAATTCTAGCAATTGATTTTCCCAACAATACGAAATACAACTAAGAGCTACAATACAAAAAGTGTGTAAATCCCAACCTTTTCAGGACAGTCGCGGGCTCAGTGTGCCGCAGCTTTGTCGAAACTGTTCTCCGCGCTATTTTCTTATTAGGTAACTGAGCTGAAATGAGGCAATCCCTCATAATGAGACAGACACAAAGCCGAAGCGAAGGAATTGGTGAAGAAACTTATACAACGAGATATAGAATCAATCGCCATTTTCATTAATTGTCAATATTTAAAGTTTATTACTTATAGCACCAACTACCACACAAAATACTTACTGTTGATATTATACTTGCAGTACTTAATAGTGTGGAACTGTTGACTGTCACGTTTTATATCACAATGAAAATAATGAGTAAGCCTTTCCTACCACATGCACTAGCGAGGACCTATTACAATGCTCAATACTAATAACGCTGTATCAGTGGCATGGTTCTAGTCAACACGAATATAATTAGCCCGAGTCGAAGTAGGTACTTAATTGATTAATACCTAAGTAATAGCATATTTGTTTTGACTGAACATTCCCAAAGTCCAATTAATAAGATTTTGAATAAAGACAGTTAAAACATTCACAGATTAAGTTAATTTGTCGTATTATAATGCTTAACTATAATTATTTTTATATAAAAAAAAGTTAATACAACTATATTTAGACACCGTCACTGCTCGATATTCGTGCCCCTCCCTCCCTCGACAGTGGCACTCAATGATCAGTAAATTGATTCGGTCTATTTCTTAATTAAGTCGCAGGAATGCCCGATTGGAGCTGTCGGGGCGGAGTCAGAGTTTCGCCGAAGCTCGGGGACTTCATGAAGTATTATTATGCTAACCTTTTCATTTGCTCATTTATTACTAGCTGCTACCGACAGCTCCATACGATATGTTACCTGGAAAGTAACAGAACTACCTGAACTATATTTCATAAGGACATGTACAGTTTCACATTTTTATTTTACAAGCTTTTATTTAGTTTCACCTGTCCCGATGTTCGTCTGTAATCAAATGTTGCAAGTTAAATTCCATCCACTTCCCGGTTACCGATTGAGCGAAAATTTTGCATGCACGTGTGAATTGGATGACAATACAATATTATGGAATCGTTGCGCTGGTCTGGAAGATGGAGTCGAAAGGTGGCCTAAGGAACTCTTAAACCAAACAAGGTGTACAGGCGCATTTTATTTGTGTGGATTTGTTGATATTTTATTATCAACAAATGAATTTTTTGCAAAAAATACTTGTTTTACGAATAGATGAAGCTAGAAGTCAAATGATACGTTTAGGAAGATGTCCGTACAAAATATTTTCGTAATATAAGAGCCCGGGCTCCAACGCACGACAGCTGAGGACGCAGTCGGGAAAACACTAGGATAAAAAGGATTAATTTTGTCAAAACATTGCTTTTGTCGAACATGTTTCTAAATCTTGTTTTTGCTTTATTTGGGAAAACAAACAGTTGTACAATGCATTACATATTAGGTATTACTTAAATTAACTTATACAACTATACTACCTATACCATTATCCACAGCTTACAAAAAATCTTATAACTATATCAAACAGTACCTAGTATTTACGTAAATAATTGCACATTCGTATTCTACCGAAGTAGGTTACGTTCTGTGTAAGCTGTGTGCCATTATACCACTGTTTAGTTAGACTGGACTCTGGCGCAAGTTTGAGATTGACGACATTAGTTGGCCGTGTTCGGAGCTGCTTAATTTGGCCGCCGGCCAGTCGGCAGTGGGGCAGCGAGACCAATGGCCGACGCTCGCACACTTCTTGTGCAAGTTGTGAGATTTCTTTACTTATCATTTGTCAAGTCAAATATTTGAAAACATACGTACATACTCTCACGTCTCTTCCGGTACACAAATCCATGTCTATATGATCTGAGGGCCACTTTTAGCAGGCTGGATGGCATATAGATGGAAAACGAGAAAGTAATAGGATGTACGAGTATCTGTTAAAAACATTATCTACCTTAATGATGTATGTATATTCGTGTATAAACACGGGACTTAGGCTTGTGCTAAGTCCCGTTTATATACATAATAATGTGTTTAAAGCACGAAAGTTTAAAAAGAAAGAACCTTGTAGCAAACAAAACGCAAATTTCAACTTGAAGATAAGACCTGAAGGCTATATGAACCGATGAGTTTGGTAGGTATACCTAAAGACGCTGTCATTTGCAAATATTTTTACAAAGGCACTTAGCATATAAATAGTCTGTGTAACCCTATTCAGTCGAGTACTAGAGCCTTATCAGAACGGGCACACAATGGTGAGTGGCAAGGCCACTAAAATTTGGATAACTCGAGTAATTTCACACTTGCGCCGCGCTTGAGAACAAAAGCGCGGGAGCAAAGCACGAGCGGCAGCGGGGGCGACGAAAAAACGAGAAATATAGAGACTGTAAACTGAAAAATAAATGATTTGAAAAATTCTTTATAGTGCTATAACACATTACCTAACAGAATAGTTTACACTAATAGTTATAATGAGATGTGTGATGACTTTATTAAAATAATCAAAGGTGTGTGGTTTAAAAAGATAAGCCTTCATCACAAGGCCAAATCTGATGAGGCATCTAGAAGTTATGAAGGAATAAAAAGAAACATAATACATACTAGACATAAAAATACGAATACTCCAAAAACATTACCTACACAACCCTTATGGGCAGTCGAGTAAAGACATCATTTACTAAGGCAATAGTATTCACGAACTGTTTTTGGTAGTAGCGAGGTTGCGTCGTCTTATATCGTAAGAAGATGTGTTGTTGTTCCTCTCCGAGCGCTCCTAAACGACACCATCTCATTTAAATCGAGCCACGCGTATCACTGGCTCTCTTTCACGCATTTCTCTCCAGCTAAATGCTAATCCCGAGCCCCGCACCCCCACACCCCCGGTACACCCTGCTGAGCACGATTCTAATGGAGTTTTAAAGAAAGGCACGGGGAAGAAAATTAAGCCATCTTGGGTTAAAAAGTCCAAAAGTGAAGCGGGGCGCGGGGGGCTGTCGTATAGATTTTTCGGGGCTGCGCGCTGTGAAAACAAGTGTTTAGGGAGAATTAGGGTACTGCCGCACCACGCAGGCGGCCGGGCCTGGCGGCGATACTCTGGATTGTGGCGATTTTCTGAACAAAACCGCGCAAATTGAGAGATTTCACGTTTCGATTTGGATTTGAAACAATCTGTCCCTCCCACCTCTAAAGTTGGTTATGAAAAATTCTATGAAATAGTAGCTTAAAATAGTACAAAATTACTTTTTCGTTTTGGATATTAAACATTATGGGATATAACTGGATATTCAAATGAAAGATCTACAATCGTTGATGATTACATTGTCAATACAGCGAGCATATTATTTCCGCTAAATAAGCACATAAGTACCAACCAACAATAACACCACTGCCCTAGTGTTAATGTTGTCCACGGCTCCCGACATCGCAATCATCCCGCGCAATATACTCTCTTCGTCCCATATTTAACGTCCGCGCTACTATTCATCAAATTGTTCCTGAAAAATCCAATAAAACCTAACTTCGCCGCCGAACGACCCGTCTCCCGTCCTTGTCTAACTCGTATTCGAGCAAATCTTCCGTCTCGCTCTCCCGATTATGATAATATCCCCGCTGCATATAAATTGGGCGCTTATTTACAATGAGTTATCCGACGACGCCCGCCGCCTTATTATGGAAATTTTATTAACTCTGATGCGTAGATCTCTAAAATATATAGACTTCTTATTTAACAGACAACAAAATGTATGTGCTAAGTGAAAACTATTCGGGCATTTCAAAAAAACAGTAAATCTTAAATTCTAATTTCAGAAGCGCTACAAGGTCACTAACATTAGTTTCAAAACACTTAAATAACTCAAAAAATTTTAAGAACATCATCTGCAAGTTGCATTTCCTAAACAAAAATAGTTGTTTTTGATCCGGAAACAGGACTGTTGCCACCATAAGGAATAATTAGTCTCTCGAGATAGATTTAATGAACGTAAACGAATATAATAATTACTCTATATTATTTTTTTTATCGATGGAGTGTGTTGTACGTCACAATTAAGTTCATGCTTGTGATAAGGCATCGTCCAAAA
Organism: Elegia similella; assembly: GCA_947532085.1. Lineage (NCBI taxonomy): Eukaryota > Metazoa > Arthropoda > Insecta > Lepidoptera > Pyralidae > Elegia > Elegia similella. The sequence goes on from OX383940.1 coordinate 26,027,941, forward strand.
GTTTCAGCTATATTTTCACATTTCCGCGCGGCTAGTCCAGGCATTAGAAGCCTGTGCTCCGATATCATCAATGTGTTATATCGGCAGTAAATGTCTCTCATTGGTGCTATACGCAATACATTATGGAAATGTGCAGCCGTTTGTATAATAGCTGAGTTATTAGGTGAACATTAAATATATGAGACCCATTTTGAACAGTAAGGGCTTTTATTTGAGTACATTATTATATGTATTTAGAAGAAATTATTCAATCTTAAATACATATATTAAATATTTATCTTGGATTAAATATATTCTCATTCTTTTAATTAGGTTATTTACTCATAATATCTAAATTTTGTTTAATCGGTCCTGCAGAGATGCTAAATTTCGTGAGCTAGCTGCAGACGAGGCTTGGTCCTCGGCCCGTGCCAATAAGGACTATGCCGTTTTCGATGTGAGACGGAAGAACAACGCTGCTTCGAGGTACAGCAACAAAGCGGCTGATTAACTAAACTTCAATTTGTTGGAGCACCTTTTTAATGGCTGTATTGTTACATTCCAATCCGTAGTCGCGAAAATAGGTACAACTTATTATGTTACAATTGGTAAATAAATATAAATTATTAGATTTGACTAGCTCCGTGGCGCAGCGGTCAACACGCCTGCCTGCGACACGGAGTGACCGGGTTCAATCCCCGGCCAGGTCAAGATGGAAAATGATCTTTTTCAGATTGGCCTGGGTCTTGGATGTGTATCTATATATGTATTTGTTATAAAATATAGTATCGTTGAGTTAGTATCCCATAACACAAGTCTCGAACTTACTTTGGGGCTAGCTCAATCTGTGTGATTTGTCCGTATATATTTTATATTTATTTATTTATTTATTATATTAGATACTAGCTTTTGCCCGCGGCTCCGCCCGCGTTAATGTCGATCCCTCGGGAATAGTTCTTTTTCCCGGGATAAAAGGTAAGCCGATGTCCTTTTCTGTACTCCAGAGAACTTGTGTGCAAAATTTAATGATGATCGGTTCAGTAGTTACGGTGTGAAAGCGTAACAAACAAACAAACAAATAAACAAACAAACAAACTCACTTTCGCATTTATAATATTAGTGAGGATTAGATAGATGTGGCTAGTTTCGTTAACTTTTATTCACTATGAGAGTTCATTATTTATCGGCTACAAAAAACTCGTAGCAATGTCATTGCCTACGCCGTAGACGCTATAACGCGCTACGACTTAGGCCTGCGGTGATACGTTATTGCAAGTGGTACATTGTGTTTTTGAAATTAACTAGTAGCAGTAATTAGTATTTGAATCCCTACTAGGTCGTCAGTTACTATTTACTCAATCTGTTATATCATATATTCGTAAATACTAAGTAAATTAAAAACAGCAGTATTTCTAACGACAAAAAATGTAAATTCGTCATTTTATCCCCAACTCTCTCTCGCAGAGCAAACCCGAGGCCCGCGCTCGTGAGGTCGAGTGTACTCTATTATTGTTACCGTCGTGCTTTTGCAAATTAAACTCTTTCACTTGCACACAAGGTGTAGAACAGCGTGTAAGGCAGATAGTTTGGTTTGAGGCTAATTAGGCGAGGTGCTAACCGAATCGCAAGACGGCTCTCGGCAAAGTGTTTGTTTATCTGTTACGCTCGTCCTGTCGGTCTGTGTAAAAAATGTCGGTGATACTTTTTGCAAGCTGTGCAATCGAAAAGCACATTTCACTCTGTCCCATCGTTACTCAGCATACCCTGTTCATTCGCAAATCGCCGATGACCTCATATTTAATACTGATTTTGAAATATAAGATATAGACCTTTCTACAATTATTATAACCCTGAGATTTGTCTACGTTATGTCACATCATAATATAAGTACATAACGGAAGCTCACAATGCCCCTTGCGGGCTTAGATATTTATCTTATAGCTTAGACATGTATTTTTTTAATGTAATTAACTATCCCGGCGAATTTCATTTCGCTATATTTTTTTTTGTCGTGAATATTTTTTTTATATTTTAATAGCTTTTCTTCTATTCGGGGTGATAGCAAAACCACCAAATCAAAGATTTTAAAAATCGGTTTCCCGTTCATACATTATAAGTTTTCGAACAAACCCGATTTTGTATTATATACATATTAAGATTGGCGACCTATGGCTCTGTGGTGCCGCTAGTGCCTGTGTATCGCAGGGTCCCGGAGGTTCGATCCTAGACTAGGTCATGATCGATTGGAGTAAACGATCTTGTTCAGATTGATATGGCTCATGTTGGTATCCTACGACACAAGTTCACAACTTACTGTAAGGGGTAACTCAATTTGCTTATATATTTATTTGCTTATGTAAGTGTTATTCCGCTAGGACGATACGCCAGGCCTATTACGTATAGCTTTCTTATTGCGGACGTCAAAAAGTACCTACACATGATAAACAACTGTATATTAGGATAAAAGTCATGTTAACAATAATACATAAGTTTTACATAAGTAAGATGACAGTACAAACTGTGCGATATGAGACGATCTTTTAAAACATATCATCATAATGGAAACTGCGTATAATAGCTGCCTGTTTTAACAGATCCATGGCAAGTAACTTAACTTTATATTTCTCGGAATATTTCATCTTTTCAAGAACAAAATAATAACTACTGGCTGAAAATCTAACTGATAAAAACTCGTGAAAGCGAAGCCAGGTACGCCGCGTAGTTTCGTAAAACTAGCTATTAGCCGGAGGTGGCGGCGGCTTTGTGCGGAGGTGTCGAGCCGGCAGCCCTCACCACGCCCTCACTCACACACAAACTACACTCACTGCAGATATCAGTACAGCCAACTCCTTTCTTGTAAGTACAGTTACATTTTCACGGTTTGTTGGTTTTTCATGTGTGTAAGTGGTCAACACAGGTGTCAGACTTTTCAAGCTGCATAAAGGCATCTGTAGCAGCCCTTAATAATCAGATGTGATGTGTGAATGTGAACTAATAATTATCAATATTTATAAAGTAATTTCGATCACTATTTGTTTTTTTACAAGATGGCTTTGCGACTGCCACAATAATGACAGCCGGGACCAACGGCTTAACACGCCTCCGGAATCACGGAAAAGCTCGAAAACTTGTTTACAATACAAGCCGTGCAGTTTTGGAACTCTCTCCCTATCAGTATTCCCAAGGCACGCAGTCGTCTGGCATATAAGAACGCAGTACAGGCACATTTTCTCAATGAAATACCTAATAGTATTTATAAAAGTACTTACCTATTTATTAAAGTAATATTTAAATACCTATATGTATTAGTATTTTGTATTAATGTATTTATTAATGTGATTTTATTTATCAATTCTTGATCTTTGGCTTATGAATTTAAATGTTTTGCTCATATTGTTCTCGGCATCACCTGTCTGTTGACTGGTAGATTAAGCCTATGGCTTTTAGTTCGTGGATTACTTGTATGAAGTTTTTAAATAAAGTTTTAAAAGGAACTAGCTATTGCCCTCGGCTCCACCCGGATTAATATCGATCCTTCGGGAATAGTAGATTTTCCCGGAATAAAAGGTACCTTATGTCCTTCCCAAGCCTCAAACTACCTCCATGCCAAATTTCATTCAAATTGGTTCAATGGTTGAAGCGTAAATAGGTGACAGACAGATACACAGACAAAGTTACTTTCGTATTTATAATATTAGTATGGATATCGACATCTAAGTGCCCGGTAATAACATACATATCAAAATGATACTATGACTATTTTTGCTACAGTCCTGAATAGCCAACCAATATAACCTATGTAACGCACATATAGCCATGCGTGGTATACTTCTGTACCGGCGATAGTGTGTGCACGCGAGCTCAATCACACAAATACTTCCGAGGTCCCAGCCCGCGCGTGCAGCTCTGGGAATTAATTCAGGTACGACTTGATATGTACCGGTGACATTAAATAATGTACCTAGCTACTCACATACTAGTCTATACAACTATTGACAGCGGTTACTTTCAAATATTTTTTTACAAATAAAACTGGCAGATGGTCCCGGCTGTCATCACTAGATGGCGGTCGTTAGGCTTTGTTAGATGCCTAAAGACAGCTTGAAAAGTCTGACCCAGTGTTGGCCACTTATAAACACACGAAAAGTAAGGCAAGCAATAAAACTGGCCAATTTCGAGTCGAATTCACAGACATTCAGGTTCCATACCAGCATTTAACTGCAAAACCCGTTTTATTCGATGTATAAGTGATAAGTACACATGAAACCTTTTCACGTGATCTCGCTTACGAGGTTATTCATAGGAAGAGTATGATACAAGAATACTATAGTTCTTAATTATCTGTGGTTTGACGTCTTAGTAATAAATTAGCAGCAGCTTTGATAGGATCGAGAATAAACGTCAAAAATTGGTTTCATATATTCCTTTAACTGTTTATTTTATTATTATTTCAAATGTCCACTAATACGGTTCCAAAGATACATTCTTGTGACAGACGGACGAGTATCAGGCTCATTTATAGGGTCCCGTTTAAACCCTTCGCGCAAGGAACCCTATAAACACTATATTCTGATGCGTTTTTGTTAAAAGCGCATTCATACAGTAAAATTTGGTGACTGGTTTGCACAGTTTCGAGTTCTTTACCATCAGATGAGTTTCATGACTTCATGACGTCATCCGATAAACACAAGTAGGTAAAATGGCTAAATGACCAGAAGTAGGCAAAAGTTATTAATATGATCAGGAACTGGTTTGTTTGTTTGTTTGTATATTCTTTATTGTACATAAAATAACATTAAATACCATAAAAGTACACTTAATAGCTAGACAGAGAATATGCACAATGGCGGACTTATCCCAGTAGGGGATCTCTTCCAGTCAAGTTCTTATTCATCAAATTAATAAAACAAAAAATACACCTATAGGTACTGACTAACTAACACAGCGAGTTAAATAAAAGCGTATTGGGCTAATATCTGCGGAATCATGTCACTATTGATTCCCTTTTTCGTTTACACGCCCTTCAACATGCTAAATGTGGCCATAAGGTCTTATATACCTAGGCTCTGTCTACCCCGCAAGGGAGAAAGACGTGATACTATGTATGTATTGGAACTGATAAACAGTACACTAATACATAGCTGTACAAGGCAATTCTTTAGTGGGCAGCTGTGAAGCAGCAGCAGTGAGCAGTAGATTTTTAACAACTGTCTCTAGCGTTTAATTGTACGACGCGCATATCGCGTCTTTTTGGTCATTTAAGAAATAGTGGCCACTAAGTAATTAAAATTCAGAGAAATTGGTACGTTAAAAATAGTTAAGGCGAAATTATTTAGGTACATATTCCCCGCCATTTGTTAAACTTCTGTTGTTTTTGGGTTGATTTGGATGCTTTTACAAGCTATTTTTGTATTTTTGGTTCATGTGAGTTCTACATTTTTTATCTTGCCTCAAAAGTATAGTGATATATATACGAGTACCTATGCAAAAAATAACCAGTCAGGTATTTCCTTTTACAAAAAAATCTAAATACATTGCCTTCACTGTCTTTTATTTTTCATATCTATCTTAGTAGTGTTATATTCGCATATGTTTTTTATTATATACCTAAAATACAAACAAAGGAATTTATATTTTTCGTGATATTATGAATGATATGAATTATAAATGATGTGTTCAAAGTTAAAGGTTTTTTATCATTTTTTTTTAAGCATGATTTACGGGGCATAGTAAGTATGCAATTGCGATGCACGGAAATTTACATGGAGACTCAGAAAACGATCTGAGGATGAATAGATGTCTTACATGGACATTTGTAGGAAGTATCTGCGCATGGCATTAGCACACGTGTAGAACACGGCGACATGGCTGCGCTGGCTGGCGCAGCCACGCCGCAGTAGCTATAGAACAAGCGACGCCCCGCGAACACTGCAAATTGCAAAAGGGGCTCAAAGCAAAAGCGGCCGCGGCAAATTTTATAGAATCTATTAACTTTAAACTTCAGATACAGCTTACCTTCTCGGCTACCTATAGAGTAATATAAATAAATAAATAAATATATACGGACAAATCACACAGATTGAGCTAGCCCCAAAGTAAGTTCGAGACTTGTGTTATGGGATACTAACTCAACGATAATATATTTTATAACAAATACATATATAGATAAACATCCAAGACCCAGGCCAATCTGAAAAAGATCATTTTCCATCTTGACCTGGCCGGGGATCGAACCCGGTCACTCTGTGTCGCAGGCAGGCGTGTTGACCGCTGCGCCACGGAGCTAGTCAAAAGAGTCTTACTGCACAGCAACAGATTCGAAAACGTAGTTTATACTATAGGCAAAAGCTAAATTTTAACTAAAATGTTGTGACTCTTGACCTGATCCAATGAGAAGTCGAATTTGTACTGTATATGGGCATCATCTACCAAAAGAGATAATTAAGTCGCATTAATAAAACTTCCTTTTGCCTTGTAGCCATGTGGTTTCCGGCAGAGTAGAATAGGACCACTTCTAGTCTTCTCATGGATGTCGTAAGAGGCGACTTAGGAAATACAAGCTAAACAAAGCTCATAAACATCAATGAGACCTCTCCAACTCTGGCCAGCGAGGATAGTTAAGGCCAAATCAGAGAGAGTCATGCTCCTGCAGTGGAGACTAACAAGATGATGAATAAAACTTCATACCATTCCATCATAGACGGACGGACGGACGGACCCTAAGGCCACTTTAAGTAACATTATGGATTTACAAAACTAAAGCTCAGGAAGAATTATAAGTGCTTACACATCGGCTTATGCTTAAGTATACACAAATTTTGACGCAAATGTTGATATCAAACTGCAGTGAGAGACTATGGCGGATTCTAGGAGCTTTTGCTCCAAATGCAGCATTGAATTGATTCTGATCTGGGACCAAAAAAAACCTAAGTATACCACGGTAACAATATCGTCGTGTCATTTAACTTGGACCAAAGCATAACAAACTGGTTCCCCGGGAAGGGTAACTGCACACGCACACAAACACTGCCCGACATGGATTACGTGCGAGTATGGTAGTGTGCGAACCAATAACCAACAACCCTTTCGGGTAAATGCCGCGCTCCACTGCTACAAGCTACACGAAACTACTTCGTAGCTCAATGTGAAAATATTTCATGTTCGAAATTTGTTTAAATATCCTCATTTTATATCCTTATTACAAAAAAAATATATAAGATACATTTTCAATAAATATAGGTTGATTTAATCGTTATTAAAAACAAGATATTGTTAATAAGGGTAAATATTAAACACTAGCTTTTAATATAGCTAAATTTACATCTTGAATTAAGATTAACTAATAAAAAAATTAGACCTGTATAATTCGACCTGCTGATCGGTGATCTCATAAGGGATGATCAATATTGTTATTTTTTTTTAAGTTTTTGTGTACAATTTGTGTTCCAGATTTAAAGAAGAAGGTATAGAAGTTTCAAAATCAACATATATAGGTAATTATAGCCAGATACGTGTTTTTGTTTTTAATTGGGTCACAAACGATTGCAAATGGAGCGTATTAACTCATTTAAGTTTGCATACATCCATTTAAAATCTTATTTGAAAAACAAATTTCTTATTTGTAAAAGAGAGCAAACAAATATAACACGGTGAAAAGTCCGACGATTTTGATTTGGATGTAAGTACTAAACTTACAAAGTACAAAATTCCAGGAGAACGGTGCTACGAATAGCAGTATCATATATCGTAGCAGCTACGAAGGGCAATAAAGTGCTACTAAATTGTACTTTTATAAAATAGGTATAGACTGTTGTACGGTATGCTATTCATACTATAGCGTAGCTCTTCGTGTGTCACCGTCATAGGGGCTGTGCGCTAATAACCGTGCTAATGTGGCTGTCTAATTTGTTAAATTGGTAGCCGCGGTCGATACAGCCTGACCCACATCCAGCCACCACGCCGCCGCCGGGTGGAACTGTTTCTATTCCGTTTGGTTCCCGGTCTAGAATAGGAAAATATATTGTAAGATTGTATCCCAAAACAAAAAGTTTTTCAAAGAAAAGAAATCACACGCCTGCGCTGCTAAAACAATAACGCCTAAGTCACTCAGAAGGGTGTAAAGATTCTAACGATACCATATATCCAGATCCGTTAGATTCATCATACATCATACTTACATGAACTCTGTAAACATGACACTCCCTTTTTTATGTTATAGGACGGCAAACGAGCAAGCGGGTCACCTGATGGTAAGTGATCACCGCTGCCCATAGACTACTGCAACACCAGGGTGTGTCAGCTGCGTTGTCGGCCTTTCAAGGAGTTGGGGGAAGAAAATGGGGAGGGAGGGGGGAAGGATGGGCCTCCGACTCTCTCACTCATCGAACGAAGCATAGAAACGGTAAAGCTTCTACTCAGACGTCGATTTTCTGTGACTGTCGTTTTTGGGTCGTCGGGTAAAAATACCTAGATTATACTGCCAACGTACTGTACAGTTGATATTTTAAGTTGCAACTATAATCAATTATCAATCGATTTCACCCACGTAAAAAGAAAAGACTTACTTGAGGCAAGCTTTTATGATGATCAATTTCATACTTAAAAAGTTACGACCTCGATATTCAGCGTTGAGAAGGTCTCCATCGTCAGATCATCAGTTGAGTGATAAGTATTTAAAAAAATCAGTTTAATGAAACGACAGAAAACGGTTCTCACTTATCAGCAAGCGTTAACCCGCACAAACATAACTATAGCATACAACTGAAATGAACATTTGTAAAATCATATTTAGGTAACAACTCTTCCATGCTGGTCTGGGAGAAAATACAAAAAGTAGAATGTGCTAGCTGTTTTTCTTCCCGCGCAGACCGTAGAAGCCGGTCAAGGGAAAATAGTAATGGGATGCGGCTAGCAACCTACCTTTAGGCCCACCAACACGATAAACGTGACCTTTTGGTCTTATGACCTTAGGTTCTGTCTACCCTGTCAGGGATTAAGACGTGATAATATGAAATATGCATATTAGGTAAGATTAGGCTGAATTTCCTCACTCTAATAAACCATGTCGCCGTAAAAACTGCGGCTAGACAGCCATCCTAATGTTGACGAGCATTCATCTCCGATTTCACACACGGCCTCAAAAGGCGCAAACAAACCAAATAAACCGTCGCACATCGTCCTCTTTATGGTGATCTTCATTGAGGCTTTTGTCTCATCGCACAAAGCTGTAGGTGTGGGGCTTTCTTTACGCACAAAGCCCAGGCTTGGAGCTTTGTCCAAGGTGTCGTAGTCGGGCGAGCTGGCCCGATTAGATCCAAATTACCTCGAGTGTTGGAACACTTTGGGATTGACAACTCAAGAATAATTCAATAGGTTCCTGTGTGTGTATTGTTGGTTTCTTTTAAACAATTTTTTCTTCCAGAAAAAACACATAATTATTATGAAGTCTTTGAGTCTAATACACTAATGGTAAAATGTTGATTCTAATTGCTATCATTAGTTAGTATATGTCCCTATGTACCTTCAAATCAGATTCAACAAAAATAACACCAGTGTTAGCCATTAATACAAACGATAACAAGGAAACTATACCTGACCTAGGATCGATGCAGTTTTTGTCTTTATTTATTATAAAACGTACATTTTCTTAATCTTTTCTAAAAATAATCAACATTGTCATAAAATATGCCACTCCGTTCAATACATAAGTAAGTAAATGTCGATTTTTTCTAGTTCCCAGCGTTGGTCCTTTAGAAAGAGTTGTTCATTTCGATAGGCTGAATCACCCCTTCAAGGAAATGTTGGTGGTAAATTTACACGGTGTATCACTACATAGTATATAACAAGTCGCTTACCTCTGTCTGTCCCTATGTATGCCTAGAAATTTAAAAACCTACGGGTTTTGATATTTCTAGGCGGATACGGAACGAATTTTGATGTTTTTTTTTATAGACAGAGTGATTCAAGAGGAAGGTTTATATGTACATTGCGCCCGTGCGAAGCCGGTGTCACTGGTTATTGATTAAAAAAATACAATAAATACACTCCAGAATATATTTCCATTAATCTTGCAACGTAAGAGATAAGGAAGAAAAGGATAAGACAAAAATTAAACCGCAAAACGCTGATAGTTGACTAGGACTTTAAAACAAGCATTTTTTGTTGGGTTTTTGCAATGTATACATGCATGTATATATAAATTTAAATAAACGTTAAAATTATATTTCAGTAAACGTAGAGGTATAATAATAATTATTGCTAAACCAGACTTTTTCACGACGTTACGGAATTGTTTTTCCTCTAAGCTTCTCTGTAAGGCTAGGCCTTAGCTCTGCCCAGTAATATTAAATAAATTCCACTCAATTACAGCATCCTACCTCAGTGGCCACCGACCACCGACCACTGCGGGATAATCCGATAAGACGCGTACCAATCGAGCAGGCTCAGTTTGATCAATTGCTGCGTACTTGTTGCTGACCACCAGACACGCGGATTAGGGGGTAAGCGTGTGATTCACTGACAAAAGCCTTTTAATACTATTAATCGAGCAATAATTGTTCTTGTAAGAATGTTGCAATGAGAATCTTGAACCGGGTCTAATGATTTCGATGAGATTTAGTACATAGAAAGTAAGAACATTTGATCTCGCTGGGTCTCAGCATCGGGGAACTTCTCCGAACGAAACTCGATCCCCAGATACTCATTTAGGGGTAGTAAAAGTATATTTACTTGAATATTGTTAACTAACTTGGAAAACTGCCAGCCCACTGGACACCCGAACCTATACCAGCTTTTGGCTTATTAACTTAAACAGTTTGTGCCGACAGGCCCCACAGACCCAGTATCATCACCCCATACGGGTCACATATGAAGCCGTTGCCGATGCAGGAATATTTGCGCCATTTGAGGGATTTGGCGTAAGGTGCAGCCATGCCGGTTTGAGTCAACGAGATGGGAAGGCGCGAGTGTGTGGATACGAGTGGTCTCGTCAAAACCTAATTCGGTATATAAGATTCCGTATCTACCACCACTACCATACAATATTAACTTACAGAAAACGCTCAAAAGCACGTTTTTTGTATTGCCCGTTAATTTTTAATTTTGTTATCTGTTATTATAGCGGCATTATAGATGTAAACATTCTGTAAAAAATCAAGTCTCTACCTATTACAATCCAAAAAATACAGCCCTGTAACAGACGGACGGACGGAAGGACGGGCGGAGTTCGGAGACTTAGTGCCCATTTTTTTACATTTGGATATGGAACCCTAAAAATTCTGCTTATTGCTACCACACTATTACTTATTAGTAAGCTTATTATAAAACACTGATCGTTGCTCAATAGCTAGCTCAGTTTACAAAGACAGTTTTATAATACCTTCAGTAAACAGGAGATCATCCACAGATAAGTAATTCGTATTTATTCACATAAATCAGTTGTGTTGCCGGTTAAGTTTTAAGGTAGGTATACAGATTAAAATATAAATTTTTCTTATTCCTCACGTCATCCCACTTTAGGTACCTAGGTCTGTGGAGTCGGGACAGCATGTAAGTCTAGCTCTTCGATTGCCGATTTTGATTAAATTATTAATTACAACTGATAAAATAATTTAACTACACGTCATTTAACAGCCTTTAAATGCTTCAACTGATGTGGATATGTGGGGTGAGGTGTCGTTATGATCCTTACATAAACCATAACACTGCCTATATTTACGTCTTAAATAGTTAACTATTTTGGAAACCCGGTGTTTCAAGATGGGCTTTTTGTCAAAAGATAGGTTAATTATTCGCGTATTACTACTATTCTGGACATCTACTTATGTACACATGTTTCACGCAGATTATATAGGCGGTTGTACATAGAACAATATACATACAAAGTTTCGCATTTAAAATGGTACGGATAACAGATTGTTAAAATTATTGTTTAAGCAGGTTCATATCCGGTAAAGTAGCTTTTTCGACATACAGGATTTTTACTAGCTTAACAAGAAATATATGTTAATTTTTATCTATTCTGTAATTTAAATACCTACCTACAAAATAGCTATTTTATAAATGCGATAAGTACTTATTAGTGTGTATATTCATTTTATATTTTGCCTTTACGAGTATTCTTTCTAAATTCTACATTTCTATATCTATAACTACTTTAAAACTTTTCCGTTGCATATTTACTAAATGCAAAATCGAGAGTTAACGCGAACATACCGTTTTCTCCAGACGTTTGAGCCGAGTCACACCGACCGTGGTCCTGGGTGACTAATTTTTGGATTACAAAATATTATACCTAGTAACAATTACAAAATAATTCTGAAAATAATTTAAAATTATAGAATCTGGAGTTACATGCTTAGATGCAGAGCATGTAACTCCAGATTCTGCTTTAAGCTCTGCCAAAGCTTGCACCCGTCGGCAAGTGATCGACTCCACATGGTCCGTACGGATTTCATTTAAAATGATGGAGCTATGGTTAAGGTATGTTATAAAAAAACTTGATATAAGTATAAAGTCTTTTTTTTGTACCTAGGTACCCGTTTTCTAGGTATTAATCATTCGGGTTCCCCCTACTTGAGTTTTTCCCCAAATTTAGGGGATAATTATGTAGGGTGGGATGTTCTGGTGCTTTATATTTTAAGGGATTTTTAAATTTATCATATAATGATTTTAAGATCATTTAATGATCATTATATGGTTTCAAAAATATGTGAACCCGATCAAACCGCTACTACTATTATTCGAAGTATCAAATAATTTATAAATGAACATAACAGTTTGTCGGTGTATTATTTATAGTTTACCAGTAATTATAAATTCATACTTTATAAATTTGTTAAATAAAGGATTTTATTTTTAAAATCTTAGAATTTGGATCTATTTTAGGGATGATTTGATTTGACTGGGGGTTCAATATTTTCGAATTTGAACAGTTATTCATTTGAAGAAATATAGGTATGTGTCTAATCTTAAAAAATTAAAAAAATTAAATTTTTCTAACTTCTTCGTCCGTTAAGTTACTTTCAAATGAAATGAACTTCCATTATCTCTTTAGTAACGTATTTGTATTAGGTAAAAATATTTTATGTATACAGAAAGCTAGTTTTTACAAGATATAGTATGTTTCACAAAACGATTTATTAGTTAATTAAGCTCACTCGATAGTTTCACTCTCATTTTAAAGTAGGTACCTACTCAAAGTACGATTCTAGCACGGTTCTAGAAAGAAATCACTACCAGCATAAATATGTTCCAAAATAAACACATCGTAAAAAGAACAGGCAAAATAATCAGGCAATCAATGTCTTATTTTTTTTAAAAAGAACTTCGAAGACGCTCGAAGCTCTTAGAACTTTAAGCACTATAGTGATTTGAAACCCGAGCTTGCGGCGGCGGCGTGCGGCGGCACAAAGCGGCATTGTCTCGTGACACGCTAATTATGAAGAAAGGCCTAATTAATCTAAAAACAATGAGCCGCCGCAGCTGCCGAACACTCAGTTAAGGGTTCGCCTAAATAGCGCTTAACTTTAACACTAAAAAGCTTTGACGGACTGTCTCATGAAAAATATAAAGATTAACATTCTACCAAAATTATTTTTAGTTTGAATAAACTAGGAGGTAAAGTATCTATTCAGAAAAAAAATGCTACGTCTATCTTTAATATAATGGTGAGTACAAGCATAAACAGTAATTTGAGACAATAATTTGGAGTTATGGGAATATAATCGTTAATTAAGTATTATTGTCTGAATGTTACGAACTTAAATAAATAACTTTCCATATTATCCATAAATAGGTGTGAATATAATCCAAATAAGTAATCCACACCTTGCTAGTTTTATAAATAGGTACTTATCAAAGATAAAAAATATGAAAAAAGATTAACTAAGTACTAAAAATCTATACTAATATTATAAAGCTGAAGAGTTTGTTTGTTTGAACGCGCTAATTTCAGTACTGGTTCAAATTGGAAAATTCTTTTTGTGTTGGATAGTGCATTTATTGAGGAAGGCTTTAGGCTATAAAACATCACGCTTCGACCAAAAAACACTAATAAAGTAAACTAATTAATCATAATAACAGAAATTGACGCGAACGAAGTCGCGGGCAACAGCTAGTAAATCATAAATTAGTTGTGCGTTGAAGTCTTTACTATAAGGTTCTTATATCTTATTAGGCTCTGTCTATAGTTGTCTGCTCTAAGCGAGTTATGGACTCTTATAGCGGGAAATAATCGTAGAACAGTATTTTACCAAGTAACTTCCCTATTTGTAACTTAAATAATTTAGTTTTAAACCAGTCAAAAATTTAAATGCTCTCTTTATAAGTTAATGCCACTGATTAGTTTGTTGCTAAAATTTAGTTTAGGCCTGATCGTCTCACTGCAAGTAACATTGTTGGAACTCTACGAATAAAAACTGTCTTTTACTACAATATCTATACAGAAAACTGTATAAAAATCAGATTTAAATGGACCTATACCTAAAACAAATTCACGAGCGTCTAATAAATGTATAAATTTATAAGTATACCTAAGCCATCTTGGAGTGTAACACTGATTTCTTCTTAAGTATTCCGGCTCTACTTACTTGCTGCTTTTGTTCCTAATAGAGCCAGCAAGATAAATACGCCAAGGATATTTGAAAGATTTGTAGATATCCGAGAATGTAGTAACAGTGTAGTAAGGTTATAACAGTGATAAACCTAATTTCCTCTTAAGCACTTTGGTTCGACCTACCGCAAACATTTTTTAACGCAGCTGTCAGGACATGCCAAAGAGATCGCCCAGGTATCGGAGGTACTCACCAGGTGGAGCGTGCAATAGCGGCGGGCCTGGTAAGAAGGCGGCTGCGACGGCAGCCTGCGCGTTGAAGGCAGCGGCATAGGCCACCCGGGAGGCCACCGACGCTGGGAGCTGGAACTGCGGCGTGTACCCGCGCGGCTCCCGGCTCTCTGACAGGTTCAGCACGCGGTCCTCCCGGCCATCGAAGTACCGCTCCCGCGAGTCCCGGTTGTCCGACAGCCCCAGCAGCTCTTGGATGGCGAAGGGCGAGCGCTGCGGCGCGCGGGGCGCGCTCGCGTTCGCGCTCATCGCTTGCATTGTATGTACTAAGCTTAACTTTTAATTTCCATTCTATTAAATTTAATTTATCACAATTTTAGGTCGTTATTTAAAAGTCTAAAACACTAAAGTTCACTTTTTATTTTTATGCAAGTTATCTTAAGCTACGAGTCTAGGCCTGAAAATTTGTTTTCCGAGGTGTGGAAAATCATGAAAATTGTATTTTTGAATCGCGACACGAGCACCCGGGGCGCCGTTCGGAACGCTTCTGGCCGCGGCGCCGCCCGACGACCTGTAAAAACGACAAAGCCCCCCTCACGGACCCGCTCACATCCAAAGCGACGTAACTCGCGGGCCCCGCGAAGCCGGCGCGACGTTTCTGTTGCGCGGCGCTGCGCCGAGGGGCTCCGAACCGCAACGACGGTAGCGACCCCTCAAGTTGCCGTCTTACGACCTTTTGGAGCCACGGGGAGGGTCTCGCCGGCCGGGCGGGGCCTGCTAATAGCCAATCCGGATATTTTGTTACCGCACTCTATTGGCCAGATTTCTTCGCGGGGGACACGCCTACCTAAGATCCCACCAGCTGAATTAAAACTTTAATATACGATAATAAAGTTGAAAATGATTCGAATGATGCATGGGTTGATTTAATTTTGATTAATTGTAAGAAATGAATAGGTTGTCGGTGGTGGGGTGTGGGGCGGCAGGTGGCGAGTCCTCGTGGTGTCGGTTTCGTGGTAATGACCAGTGCGCGTCATTGGTCCTCGCACCTGTAATGATACCACGCTGAAACAAAAGCAGCTTTTAATGTATGGAGACGTAATTCAATGGCTTCAAGTTGAAATCAAAGATGGCGCTGCTGTCGCATAAGCACATTGTTCAAATGGAAAATTTTAAAACTATTTCTTATTGTCTGCCTAAACATTTTACACAGGTATTTTATCAAAAATATTTTAGAGTGACACACATACACTTTAGAAATAAGTATGTTTGTTTTAAAAACTAATATAAGAAAATTCTGTTTAACTTTAAATTCTTTTAAATTAAGTATATTTTATATAATTCCATTTAACATATACAACATAACATATAAAAAATGAGAATTTTTTTATTTTTTTTGAATTATTCGTATTACAAAATTTAAAAATCTTTCACTAATGGAATGTATTGAGCCAACTAAAAACCTTATTTTTAATTGAATTAGTAAACTTATTAAAAAGCTTTATTACCTTATTAAAGGCTCAGTATGTTGATAGTTTTTGTTTTTGTAATCAATTTGTTTACAAAATCACATTGTTCAAAAAATCGTGTGGTACTCCCCAGCACGACCATAAAGGATTTTCTAAAAACATAAATTTTAACGACTGAATAACATAAGAATTGTCATTGAATACCCAGATAACGTGATAGATAAGTAATACCTACCTTCTCGGGAAGGCAAGGTTCTCTATTCCAAAGGCAATATTCACATAAGTATGATGAAACAGAAGCAATACATCCCTTGTACATTTAAAAAATAGATTAAAAGGTTTGAGGAGCTTGAACATTATTTTAGTCCTAAAATATTCTGCAACATAGTCTACCTTGTAGAAAATACTTCGTTAGGATCACGCCTCTTTTTACTGTTTAAATACAAAGATGCATTTAGATAATATACCTTTTTATCAATAGGGCACTTTGTCATGTCTATTCACATTTGAAAAATTCTATTTTCTAAATAATATATATTTTATTAAATTACTAAAGCTACAAACTACATGTATTCAACATTGATTTTTGCTAGTAATATGAATGAGACGGTTCGTCTGGGAAAGTACCACACTCTCACAGAAAATCGACAATTGAGTAGAAGCTTTATTGCTTCTATACTTCATTTGGTGAGTAAGAACCGGAGGCTTATCCTTGTCCCATGTCCTCCCCTTACTACTTAAAAGGCCGGCAACTCTTTTGTCACAGTGGTGCTTCAGTTGTCTCAGAGCAGCGGTGATCACTTACCTGCAGGCTCGTTTGCCGTTCCATGACTTTAAAAAAATATCTCGGTAAATTGATTATTATTTTAGTAACTTTTTCTGTGACATTTTCCGCGTAATGTAGTATTCTAATATATGATAAGCTAGGTATAAGTGTTAGGTTTCATAAAATCAGTCAGTCATCACGTCACCTTCTATAAGCCAAAATCGAAGGCATCTGTGTAGGCATGAAACTATGTATGTATCTACATTAGTCAACCAACACGCCTTATCTTAATCTTTTTCAGATTGGCCTGGGTCTTGGATGTTTAAATATATATGTATTTGTTATGAAATATAGTATCATAACACAAGTCTCGAACTTACTTTGTAAATAAATATTTAGGTATTTATTTATTATGTGTGAGCTAAAAAAACATATTGAGTTAGTTCAGCCCAAAGTTCGGTGTTAGCGGTGCACTAGCACTAGGTACTTCAACTCTGGACTTATTAAATTTATAGATATTTTCTATAACATAATTCAACTAAAAATATATGCACCAAACGATCCACACTCAAGTTTTCAAAAAATCTATTGCTAGCCGCACACCTGAGAGGAGTCTAAACAAAATCATATTTCAAAATAGCAAATGGAGAAAACAAAACTCAACAAATGACAGGGCGACAATAGCTCACGCCGTCCCAAACAGATCGTGTGAACGCCGCAGTGAATGCGCACTTTGTCCGCTTTGAAAATGTTTTGAGTTGTAGAGATGTTTGGGATTTTGGATGTCCGATCACAACACGCTTTGTGCGCGTAACGCGACACGGCGGATCGAGTTCAGATTCAGAGGCCGGTGCGAGGCGAGGCTGCGCGGGCGGCGGTGGTGCCATTACGCCCATCACCGCACAAATGAAGCTTTTGGCCCTTCCTATCCTATAAGTGAGATTTGAGTTTTTTACGGATATTTTCGACATAATACTATTATTACCTTGATAAACTTTAACTAGACTCAACAATAATTGCTAGAGTGTCAACGCTACACAGATGATGAAATTAAAATCAAAACAAAAACTACTGTATAAGTATAAAATTAGCTAACTGTCCGTATTAAATACACAAGTAGATATAAAATAAAAGTAACGTTTTTAAGTTTTCTGTAATATTACAGTACTTCTACACTTTTTCCTAATAATAATCCATTTGGTTCCTAATCTTTTCCCTCTAATTAATAAATTTCATAGAGCACTGGGTTTAAAAAAAATATTTGTTTCTGTTTTTTTTCTATCATCTTATAAAAATTTACAAATTCTCTCTCTTCTTTGGTAATGTGGCTAGCTTGGTTAACTTAGGTATGAAATTTGTATGCAACTCTATCTAAGTAGATTCTATATAAAAAAAAATATATAGGGACATATCACACAAATTGAGCTAGCTAGGTACAGTAAGTTGTGGGATATTAACTCAACGATAATATATTTTTATCAAACATTGGTATCTAATAATTATCAGTAACTTACCCTCGCTCGCTTAGCCTCCACATATTTCTTGCTGGCTTAATTTCTACATAATTATACCTATTATTTTAATAGGCTAGTTACCTAAGTCAAGTAACAATATGAAAATGAGTCCCCCAGTTTGATTAAGATAAATTTTTGTATAAAACACCGACTCAATCAAACTACTCAACCAATTTTGATGAAATTTAAATGGAACTAATTTGGAAGCATTATTGGTTCAGGAGATCTGAGGTAACAAACATAAAAAATACAACTGAATTGATAATCTCTCCTTTATTTTTGAGGTCGGTTAAAAATAATATGGACTCGTCTTTTGCCAGTTACAATAAATGATAAAGATAAAGCGCGTCACAGTTCGTGACGTCACTTTTAGCTTTTTAGCAATAGGAATAGATTTAAAAAAAATGACTTGGCAGTAGGTGTAGCAAACTGAACTTTTAATTTTTTGTTTAATTGACGTAAGAAAAACTATGTGTCCAATATTATTATCTAGTTAGGTATATTTTTTGAGGAAACTAGCCTTTACATTTTTATTGTTTTCTGGATCTGGAGGACTAAATCACCACTGGAAAAAGTCATTTTACACAAGGACTATACTCTTTATACATATCACATAATACTCGTAGTTCGTTGCAAACGTGGACCTCGCGATTATTTAATTTTCCTGAGCTAGCCACTATTATACGGATTTTGATAAGAATGTTGTCATAGTGCTATTGTTTAGATGACTTCAAAAGCACTCTTTTTATTTTACTCACCACGACTTATTTCAAATTAACATACAATGAACACGATATCCTTACTTTCTTGTACTAATATTTAACAAGATAAAACTAAGAATTTTATTAGTAAAATTAAAACAATACAGAAGTAACGTAGGTACATTGTTATGAAGCTATGATGAGTGTGTATTTTAAAAAAAATGTGTATGTGTGTATGGTTACTAATAATAACCTACCTAGACCTTTTTTTTATGTTATAAGACGGCAAGCGAGTCATGGTAAGCGATCAGCGCTGCCCATGGATAACTGCAACATCAAGGTGTAACAGGAGTGTTGCCGGCCTTTTAAGTAGTTGGGAGAAGGACATGGGGGGAGGAAATGGATGGGCCTTTTTTCTAATGTATATTTTCTCTCAGCTGGACATAGGACACTCCCATTTCCTTCCACTTATCTCTGTCTAATACAATTTTGACTAACAACGTTATAAACGTCGAAGTCATCACACCATCGCTTCTTAATAGACTTTTCTCTTCGGCGTCGACCATCCTCTGGTTTCAAAAGGCATTTTACAGATAGAGTCTGAATATTATTTTGTTTATAAATATTTACACTGAGATTAAACTCGGTAGAATATGTTGATTGAAAATACATTTTAACTGAATGTACACACATATTCATAAATAAATTATTCTATTCTATAGCCCGCCCAATCCCACTTCAATTTAGCTATTTTGTGTCACACATCGACAATGCCTGTTTTGGAACCAAGTGTCTCTGTCTATCCTTTTCAGCCCTAGGAACTTCGCTGTATTGCTCTTTGGTATAGGTACTCTGAGCTTGGACTTCTGCTCCTCCGTAAGTGATCACTTCTGAGCACCGTTAGGTGAGGCCGGTAAATACACAATTCCGATGATTTTGCATTTTAAAATAAGTAACTTAAATAATTTTTAAAAAAGAAAATAAATGTTCTCTCCCATACCTTGACTTCTTCATCTGCCTTTCCGATGGGGGCAGGTATGGCATCGGGTACGCCCGGCTTCCCGAACTGCTACTTGCTTTTACGCCATTCATAAGAAGGAGTAGTATCCCAATACTTTCATTTTCCTTGCCAACAAATTCCTATCCTTCCCCGGCTTAAAATGCTTCCGGGGAGCAGCAGGGTCGGAAACACAACTAGCCAAAGTAACTGCGCTCGCCAACTCGCCTGTCAAGCCTGGAGTATGGCATATGGGAGAGGCTTTTGTCCAACAGTGGACTTCTTACGGCTGTAATGATGATGATGATGAATGTCCACCCCAAAGTATAGGAGAAGAATCATATGATTATTTGTCATGCGTACATACGTACATATTATCACGTCGTAACCCCTTTCGGAGTAAACAGCAGTGACGTGCACAGACATTTATCATAGGGTAGACATAATTATAAAACTTACCTTACAAACATACCACCTATATACCTTACCTTACTATACGGCTAGTTATCTACAACTCGTTTAATATTATGATGGTCTTTCGATCTTCGACCGCAAAAGTATTCAAAACAAGCGAAAGATAAGAGATATGATTACAACCTGCGAGCCACGTACACGTAAGGTTTAAGATTAAACGTGGATTAAACTTTAGAATAACTAACCATAACTAACCGGTTAGGTACTTGATTTGTTCAAAACGTGTTCACAAAACACTGGCATGCAAACACTAAGCGACACAACTTTCACATGAAAATATTTTTGTCACAAATGAAATTTAACTGATAAAGCATTTAATTTTTAAATAAAACTTTCATCTTGGATTGTTAGTAAACACGTTAATCAATGACATTTACATAAGTATGAATAATATCTATAATGACATTGACAGGTGACGTTGACATTAATATCGCGCGCGGCAGCCAATAGAAACCTCGGAGACAGTGTCTCAAATTCACACACACAGCGCCAATTTGCTTTGCATGTGTTTGCCGATGAAAGATGTTTACTTGTACTACTACAAAAGCGATTTACTATCGGTGTATAATAATTTTCTATGTGTGCGTGAAAAGTCAGACCTTTGAATTTTTGTCTTACGCGGCTTACGCGTATAGATACTCCTTGGCGCGGGCACGCACGGACCGCGACCGCAGCACCGTACTTGATCAAAATCGACTATAAAGTATTTGCAAGCAGAATTTTGCAGGCGCACCGAAAATAATTATTTTTTTGTAAGAAAAAAAAAATGTAGGTATTTATTTAGCGACTGCAGGGTAGACATTGTCTAATAGTCTATATGGACTGCACGTCACTGGTAAACAGAGCCAAAAGCCAGAACCAAATGCCACGTTTATCATGTAAATGGGCGTAGTAGGTCTAGGAGTACGCTTCTATAATAAAATTCCCGCAGAAATATTAGGTCTGCCTTTACTTAAGTTCAAAACGATTGTAAAAAACCAGTTAATAAAAAAGGCTTATTACTGCATTGATGATTATATAACTGATAAAAATGCGTGGAAATTTATATAAATTTATTTAATATTAACAATTATTAAATGTTAAAATTAATCTATAGTATGAAAAATTGTGTTTAATGTTAACAATGTATTCAGAGCCCTTCAGGCACGTAGGGACCAAGTCTGGATTGAGTTTCTTTCGGCGTATTCTTCTCACCAGTGGTCGTTCCGAAACGCTAGTAGTATTTCAATTTTGCATATATTAAAAAATATATAAGAAATAAAAATATGACGTTCAAAAAGAGATACATGTATCCCATTTTGAATAAAAATCTTTGACTTTGACTTGACTTTGACTTTAGTGTGTAATGATGGGCTGTTGGCCGTATCGCCTATTAAGATGATTCCTTTGATGTTCGCCAATTCCGTCGGCCGGTTTCTACGCAGAAAAGAAGCAGCTGGTACATTCTACGTTTTTTCTTTTCTCCCAGATCAGCATGGAAGATTGTGTCGCACGAATAGGAACCAAAATAAGTCGAAAGAACGCTGAAACAAATTTGAGTAAAAGAGGTCGTCTTTGGTTTAGTTGCAAGCATTCTGGTTCATCAATAAATAATAAATGTAGAGTCACATTCGCCCCGGAGAAAACCACTCGCAACAACCTACTAAATGTTTGTATTAAGCTGCCAATCTTATCACTTATAATGAGCACTCAAATAGTAAGGCTGGCTTCCATCAAAGCTATGCTATCAAAATTATAAGAATCATTCATTCGCCTAAATCATTATTTTATTCACTTGGAATCACTTTTGACACCTTCAACATGACTTTTGTTAAAAATAAAATCACACCTTAGGGAATGTCCAACCGGAAACGTTCTATTACAAAGGTGCGATTAAATAATGGCTTTGGTAATTAACATTACATTTTTTTGATCTTTTATTCGATATAGATTCTTTTTCCACCTGTGCTTACTAACACGCTAAACGCGGCCGTTGGGTCTAATAGCCTTAGGCTCTGTCTACCCTATAAGGCAGACGTAAAAATATTTGTGTTCCTACGTACGTATGTATGCTATTTCAATGTCTGAAGGGTCAGCAGCAAAATAAAGTCAACAGTAGCTAACTGACAAAATAATATCTAGAAGAACGATTATCGGAAATCGTATTCCTACCTCAAAAACCCACTACCTATATGCACAAAAATTATTACTTCTATTTTAAAGAATTGATTAGGTTTCATTCATTATTTAAAATGGTTTTTAATTTATACATTTAGTCTAATTAGACTAATAATAATATATACGGACAAATCACACAGATTGAGCTAGCCCCAAAGTAAGTTCGAGACTTGTGTTATGGGATACTAACTCAACGATACTATATTTTATAACAAATACATATATAGATACACATCCAAGACCCAGGCCAATCTGAAAAAGATCATTTTCCATCTTGACCTGGCCGGGGATCGAACCCGGTCACTCCGTGTCGCAGGCTGGCGTGTTGACCGCTGCGCCACGGTGCTAGTCTATCTAATAAAAAGAGTCTAGATAATAAAAAGAGAAAAGATTTATGTATGTTCGTGATTGTATAAACTATAAAACTACGAGACCGATTTTAAGATTTCTTTCATCTATATATTTTTTTAAATTAAGAAGCCGTGGATACGGTTGGGAGAGACGTTTGCGCAGCAATGGGACAATATAGGTTAAAAAAAAGAATCTATTCAAAATTGCATTGATGTAACGGTATCAAAAATTTTATTGTAAATGTCATTATTGGGCGATGCGTTGCGAAAACTATTGATGTATCTGACATATAAGCGTGTTCCGGTTATATCCTTACCTAAGATGGTTCTGGGCCCGAAGTCCATGGCCCGGGGGTTTGACTGGGGGCCCAAATAGATTGTGTGAGAAAACCGATATAAACGCGGGCAAAGTTGCGGGAAACAATTAGTGTTCTTTAAAGATACAAATCTTCACACCGTTTATCGTTGCTGGAAGACAATCCTAAACAACACTATAATTTCAAATAGCGCCAAATCGCTCTCCAACCGCGCCGCCACACTCCGTCTGATCCAGATTCCCCGCACACAATGACACCGGAGCATCGTTTAGAAACATGACTCAGCGGACGGACAGACAATGTCCATCATCTTATTTTTATTGTACTAATGTTATTATAGCCGTCAATTGTTTAATTGAAGCTTTGCCGCAACTAATAGCTCATCATTATAAATACTTTCTGGTGTTTAAATTGTTTGAATTTAATTGTTTAGACTCTTTATTATTTCTTTATAATAAAGGATACTATTAAGTATATATTTTTCAGATTTATGCGTAGGAAAGTATAATCAGGAATCCTATCAAATAATATCGAATATATTCTATTAATGCATGTAAAATAGTGATCGATTAATTGATCGAGTAAGAGATTAAAATTATTCAGTTCTTATTTAAAGCAAAAAAATTCGAGGATGTGAAAAACAATTCAAAATCCATGGGAATCAATGCCTTACATTGATTTTGCCCGAAGGGTAAATAAATATTCTTCCTTCTTTAAGCAGATCCGGTGAGAGAAATTTGGAACCTGTACCTGACTGTTTAAGATGAGGAAACCTGGATCACACCAGGCAGAGGTAAAAAAGATTTAAGAGCCTTACTTATAAATGCGAAAGTAGCTCTGTAAGCTGTTCACAATTCACCATTGAACCGATACAGAAGAAATTCGGTGGGTATGGTGATAGTGGACCCTGGAGAAGGATATAGGGTACGGTAAAATCCCGAAAAAGTTTATGTTAGCTACTACAAATCAAATAAGTATAACAAAACATACTTAGTCTGTTGGTAGTATTTTTGATACACTGTGTTTATTTTGACCGAACCAAATCTTCGCACGGCAGGATAAGTCTGTTAATATATTTATATAAGTAAATAAATATAGGTATATGGACAAATCACACAGATTGAACTAGCCCCAAAGTAAGTTCGAGACTTGTGTTATGGGATACTAACTCAACGATACTATATTTTATAACAAATACATATATATATACATCCAAGACCCAGGCCAATCTGAAAAAGATCATTTTCCATCTTGACCTGACCGGGGTTCGAACCCGGCGCCCTCGTCGCCGATGTCATAATATTCTAATGTTCTTAATGTACATTGTCTTTGACATAAGTTGTGGCACTTTGTAGCGGACTAAGTAGGATGTCGCCCACATCCTATCGAATAAAAAATACTCCTTGTCCTTCCTCGCATGTTACAAAAGTCCATTACGGAATTAGGAAGCGCAGAAGATATTTTTTACAACCATTTTCCTATATGTCATGCCTGTTTCTCCAATGACCACTTTTTGATAAAGGGGGCTTGGGTTATAATATCCTTAAAAATTAATAATTTTTATTCAAAATAGGAAGTTATATATTTTGATCTTATCACTTAACTGTTAAGAAACAGAGATATAATTTAAATTGAAAAGAACATACTCTTTGCTTTACGATCCGCGGATATCGAATCTGGCGAGGAAACCAACCGGCTTGATAACATTACTTCTCGTCGCAAACCGGCTGAAATACAGAGTGGAATAGAGTCAGTTATATATTGAACCATGTAAATACTATAGCACTACACACTTCAGTTTCGGTTCTATCTACACAACAGGTATTTTACCGAATTAAGCAACAATTTGCTGCATATTTAGGTTAACACACGCCTAGGTTTGTTAGTTCATTTGATACCTACCGAAAATAGAAATAGAAAGTAAATGACCTTCAGTTTAGTTTATACTTCTAAAATTTCGAAATAAGTTGTGACAGCTGTTTTCCCGCATGGGAATAAAAGTCAATCAAGGGCGTAGACGATCATCTAGGTATTTTATAATAAATACATAAGATAGTAAAATACTGGCCATTTGTCACCATATCTAATTTTTATTGCTCCTTTTTCATACGGAATATTAAAAATTCTATATATTTTTTTTATATTTTACAACCTATAAAATATTACAATCGCTGCATGAAGAAAATAAAATACAAATACAAATAATCTTTATTGTGGATCACAGGTAAATAAAAAGTTCTTACAATAGTGTTAGTGCAGCCGTGTCCTGCCCAAATTAGGACATACAATAATATAAGTCATTAATCTTTTTGATAAAAGTAATCAAAAACGATTATTTTAACTTACTAAACATCGAAAAGGTTGTGTCCGTGCGGCATGGTGCCAAGTACGTTAACTACGTTTATTTGTTACATCCTCCATTATACTGTGACCTTTAGTTAAGTGACCATTAGTATGTCTGCCCCGTAAGAGTATAAGACGTGACTCCGCACAAAGTATATGTATAATGTGCTAGCCCTACCACCCGACAGGGCCGCCACAAATTCGCGCGACACTACTTTTTATTGAGTGCGCGGGGAGGCCGCCACCCCGAGGGTGCATAATTGCGCACCCATTGCACCTCTATGCAGCCTGCGAGCCGAGGAAACTCAGTTATAGGCATTTTGCGTCTTCCACCGCGCGGAGCCGGGGACTCGTGAGGCCAGCTGGAGAGCCTCACGTTTGGGATTTGAGAAGTATCTACTGATTAAAATCCTTGGTCTGTGTGTAAATAAGTACGCAATTGTATTCCATCTTATACTTTTCCTATTGGCTTAAGAACCGATACATAATCACGTTTTTGACCCTTACAGGGCTAGATAAAGCCAAAGGTCGCAACACCAAAGAATACAGTTGTTATTTTCAGTGGTACATCACTGAAATTAAACAAATATAAAGGCATGCTTGTTAATGACACACTTATTGGAAAGATTGAACCTAAGGTACCTTTTAATAGTCCTTATACAGTTTATTTCTTTCATTTTAACGTGCTCCTCAACTGCGGTGTCTGCAGTTCCAATAGTAGTGTAGTGCCTTATAGTACATAAAAGTATTTAATCTGACAGGCTTATAATAAATGTAGGTGCTTTTAGCTAACCGCCTTCTCGATGTGCTGGTATCCCACTTCCCACAACTTAGTGTGGGGTTAGCTCAATCAATCTTACTTATTTGTAACTTTATCTATATTTATTTATCTATCTCTCAGCATATTCACGGTGACAGTACGTTAACATCTGAAAGTAAACACTTTAACTTCAGAGATAGTTGAGAGATGCATATATCACATAACCAAAACTGAGCCTAAAAGTGTGAGGGCTCGACCGTCCCGACGCTCTAGTCGAGTTCCCACATAAATAGGAAGTAGGGAGAACAGAGACTCGACACACAATACACACAGAGATAAACTTTATTTGTCTTATATTGACAATTTGTTGTAATATATTGACTTTTACATAATATATCAGAGACTGTAGGAACCAAGTAAACAGTCCGAGAGATGGTGGTAGACTGAAGAATGAGTGATGAGAGAGAGAGAAAGTAATCTAAAAATGGAATGGAATGAAATTTGAAATTAAATGAGGAATGAAAAATGGTCAGGATGAGAAAGAAATGAGGTGGGACGAGATGCAGCATGCAGGTGGCATGCTACAACGTTACAAGCCTAATGGCCTCTATGCCATTAGGCTCCTCACACTTTTAGGCTCTAGCCAGTAAGCATTACTAACGCATGATAAGCAACGCCAGGTGTGGTAACCGCTGGATGGGTGAGCACAGTGGCATAAAAGTTTCTAAAGCTCCTCCGCACTTCGGTAGGGATGTTAAGCTGTTGGTCTCCACCTTCATTATTAGGTGGCAGGCGTTAAGCCATGTCAGCTACTTTAGGCAACTTCAAAAACTTGATACCAGTGCTAAAATTGACATGAAAAAAAACTTTTAAACTGAAAGTCACCCTTAGTTGTTCTAGTAGAGATTACGGTCATACACATCATACACGGACGGTTGTTTTAGCTAGTTAGTTACTGCGCTGCTTATAAGTAATAGTAGCAGAAGTATACCAATATGTCATCTTCATATTACGTACCTATGTAATATTCAGATGACATATTGGTGAATATGTCATCTTAATATTTGAGCAGTCGCGTAGCAAGCTCAGGAAATCCCGCAGAATCCGTAAGACCTGGAAACTCTATTCGTAGCTCCTGCGGCTACTCGCGCTCCCTGACTAACTTTAAACAGATCTTGTCTTGGCAAATGTGGCATCTGAATGAAAATGAGTCGGGCTGCTGCGAGAATAAGCTGCAAATGTGTTTAAGACATCACAGGTGGTGAATTTTTAATAGGTATGAATTATTTGCATGTATGAATTTTGAATATGCTCGCTCGTTACAAAATACATATTCATCAGAAGTATCTCTAAGGAGATTAAATGTTCTTAAAGGTTTGTCTTATAAAATTCACTATAAATTCTCTAGGTCACAGTTGGTATATAGGTATGTGAAAATAATTAGGTTTTTTGTCCTATCGATATCAGTGTAAATTATTAGGTAACAGTCACGAGCCGTCGGTTTCGCCTGCCTAATACCAAATGTCGTTTTCGAAAGCAATTGTATTCGTTCTTTCCACATCCCATTTACATAATTTTTATTTATTTTTTTTTATTTTTTTTTATTTATTTATTTGCATCAGGCAACAGAATACTTATAAAATATTACAGGCCCATAGAATATACATATACCTTACAGACTAACATACATATAAATATAATATAAAACTTAAAAAGCTACATTCCACGTTGAGCCAGCGACGTGTTGCGCGTCATCGGAGTGTCGGGTATCGTTCCGCGAAAACGGCGATACACCACACCCTTCGGCCAGAACTTGTCGTCCATGAAAGTCGCCAGCTTCTCCGTCGGGACCCGCACCACAAACGACGTGAAGTTCACGTCATGGCGCGACTCCAACTTGACGACCCTCGGCGTGATGTTGGTCTTCACGCGGACGTATTCCACCACTTCCTCTGCCTTGGTAGAGTGGAAGAGTCGGGAAACGTACATCTGCGTCGTCGGGATGGCTGGACGCAGCAGATGGTTGGCTCCTGTTGGTGCGGTTCCACACTGATTCCGGCAAGGAAGCTTTCTCTTTTTTCGTTCGACTTTAGTGAAGCCCTCCTTGTCTACCTTGTCTTCTTCCTTGCTAGGAAGAACACATTTCTGTCCCTCTGGGGTTTTTCGCTTCTTGCGTTTCGGTTGTCGCTGACGCGGTGGGACAGCCGGGGCAATATTAGCGACAACAACCCTATCGGTGGCGGCATTGTCGCCGACGGCAACAGCAGGGGTGTTGACGACGGCAGCATAGGCACGAGTCGGGGTCGACGTGCTCGTCTTCTCCACGGGGGCAGTGGAGCGGGGAGCGGGGCGCGGAGTATCATGCGTCACAGCGACGGCCGGCGAAGCTTCAAATTTCGCTGACTCGAAACTTGCTATTGACACATTCTGCGCACCTCGGCGCGTGTTAATGTTCGAGGCCACAGGTGACCTACTTACCGAATCATTACTCTTTAAAGATAATAATTCGGCACGTAGCTCAGTGATGGTAGTTTCTGATGCCTCTACTCTTAACTGCATGACGGCCAGGCTGGACTTAAGAGCTGTGATGTCCTTTAATAGTC
Source organism: Elegia similella (assembly GCA_947532085.1). Classification (NCBI taxonomy): domain Eukaryota; kingdom Metazoa; phylum Arthropoda; class Insecta; order Lepidoptera; family Pyralidae; genus Elegia; species Elegia similella. The sequence goes on from OX383940.1 coordinate 26,057,153, forward strand.
TGGTCACATCGACGTGATCGAAGTTCACCGGTGGCAATTTCTGTAAACGCCGAGCACAAAATGCGGGAACTTCGTCAGGGTCGGTCTCCTTGAGTAGGTTGATAATGTCTTGGAGACTCTTCTCACCTTTCTCATCCCTCCGCCGGGAAGGCATCTGCGCGGCTTTACCGAGCGTCTCATATAGTAGCGTCTTGCCACTATTAATCTCTTCCAGGGTGAAGTTGCTCTTGCAGATCTGCAGGATGCTGACTTCATCCATGCTGTCCTTAGCGTAGTCAATAAAGGCAAGCAGCTCGTTGGCTATAAGTTGCTTAGAGGAACTCATAGCGTCGGTTCGTGCAGCGGACATAGCCGCGCTTATCGTGAATAAAATTCGAAGACTCTTCAATTAGCGGGGCGCGTGCGTCACCGAGCGCGCATTGCGATGCACTCCGAATATACATAAGGTAAGGATATTATACATAGGTACCTTAGTAAGTTTAAATTTGCTCTATCTATTACCGTCTGCGTAGTTTGTGGTCGTTAGTATACCTACCATAGATAACACCTATATTAGAAATGCGAAGAGATTTCAAACATTCAGATTATGTCTTTATAAAATCCATCTAAAATTATTTAGTAGATACATTTTGGATAATGCTTGGACAATTAAAAACCGAGATATTATCTGCGTTAGGTACTCTGTTGTTTGTTGCAATCTACAATTAGGTTATTAAGCTATGGTAAATTGATTAAGAACAGTACTTTAGCGGTAGATTCTTAGATTCCATAGTATTTTTTTTAGATAAATACATTACATACCTTCAAAACTTTTTTAAATTTCCTTTGTAAAGTATTTTATAATCCAATTTCACTACGCTCCCTTGAGTTTTGCTCCGTTCCAGGAAACTCCATTACAATAATTTCAGTTAATTTTCTCCACCTACCTAGTAATCAATAGCACATACCTACCTGACACCTACAAAATAGCACTTTCGAAATATAGGTATAGATCTCATAGATCGAAGTCGCACGCATCATATTGTACAGCTCGGGTAGACATAGGCAGTGGCGGCTATAGCTCGCACGCGGCCTGCACTCCACTCCATTATGCGGCTTACTAATGACAGAGGGCGGTTGATTAAAAAACCTAAGTTGCGGGGCGGGGCAGCCCCACACCCCCACCCCTCCACAGGGCTGGCGCTGAACGCAATTAATGAGTATTTACATGTGAGTAATTAAATATTGGATTTCGCTTTTTTTTTTCAAGTTTTTATGGTATATTTTTTTTAGGCAGGCTTACACAAAGGTGATAAAACAAAATTAATGTCTATTAGCTTTAAGGCAAAAACAGCCTCTCAGTTTTTGTGTAGGTAAAATTAAATTTTACCTTAATATTTTCCCCTAATTCCAAAGGACGTTGTATAGAAAAGGTATAAATAGATAAAAGTTATACCCATCATAAAACATGCTGAGATGATGATAAAAATACATTTTAATAAAAACTTAGTTTAGTTCATTTTTTAAATATTATTTTAAACTGTGATTACTTGTGGTGATTATCTGTGGTTGCTCTAATTATTACCTAACTATACTGTAGATAATGTGCCTCTAATAGGTATAGGTACAAGTGGTTTTCATTTATTCGCGCATTTTCTAGGTATCATAACTAAAAAAAAAAAACAGGATTAAAAAATATCACATATCTAATGCCCTTCAGGCGAGTAGGCAACTAATACTGTTGATAAGAGTTTCTTCTCTGCAGTGGTCGGTTCCGAAACGATAGTACCTAGGCTGCTTTTGGACAATAGTAACAATTTCAATATAAGTAAATTTCTTTCATCTTCTTCTTCTTCATCAGGTCTTTTTTAGTCTCCACTACAGGAGCATGACCCTCTCTGTACTACCGGAGCTATACTTGGCCAGAGCAGCCAAAGGACCTGACCTACACTCTCCACGCTGGCCACAGACGGGTTGGAGAGGTCTCACAGATGTGTATAAGCTTTGTTTAGCTTGTATTTCCTAAGTCGCCTTCTACGACATCCACGGGAAGACTTGGAGTGGTCCTATTCTACTCTGCCGGATAGATACCACACGGTTAATTAGTAAATTTGTATTATTAAAATGTGAATGTAAAAAGGTGCCTGAGAAGATCTATTTTCTGATAAATCTTTGTATATACAGGGCTATAATTAACTAACGCAAAACCTGCTAAAGACGACTTAGATACATCATGACTAACAACGTTTGTTCTGTGACTTTTATCTAAACGCAATACATAGTAAGAATTTACATACATTAGCTTTTATCTGGATTTCTATCAAACGTTAAGTCTATGCTGCCGGCTGCGTACCACGAGAGCGTAGGTACCTACTATTATTACCTCGCACGTAGCGCTAATTGCCATAGAGTTAAGACGAGTAGAATTGCATAATAGCATTTTATTTTTTTGTATGAAAAAATCAAACATCGAATTACTAAAAGTCATATAACAAACATAGTTAATCTTGATGTACCTAAGTCACCTTTAGGAGATTATGCGTTAGATACCACTCACCCTGTATTACCTAGGTTTTTCAACATACTTTTGTTAAAGTTTGCTATACTTGAACAATTTTAGATTTCATTACTTATTGGAGTATCAAGTGGACTAATGCCAAGTGTACCTACATGAGTATCCATGTTTGGAAAAAGAATGGTTAATGAGATAGTACACGTGATAGCTAGCCCATAGCCCATTGTAGTAATTCTCGATGATTTTAACGACCAATATGAAAGAAGAAGCAACTGGCAAGAATCTGACTTCAGCATAGTATCTACTTAGGCTAGGGTTTTAAAAGTGTAACTCATTGATCATTCAAGGTCTGTAGCACATATGCCATTAAATACCTAAGTATTTTAAGATAATTGTGTTCGGTGGAATCTTTTGAATGCTGAAAGTGGTTAGTGACAGCCTGACTCAGGCAATTGATTACAATAAAATTTATCTACGTCTTTTGCTTCTTAGCCTATACTGACCACTGGCGGGTAATGACCTCACTTTGAGCACCCCGATGGTCAGGTGTCTTCAGAGACACCGCTATAATGCTCAGGCATTATAGCGCTGACCTATACTGAAATACTGGAATCAGAATTGAAACTACTACATTTTCTTCTTTCGAAATTCTGACTCCAGGATTTAAAGTAAAGTTTTTTATTTGCCATAAATGTAAAGTATAGTTTAGGGGCTCAAAATCACGCGACTTGATGTAAGTAGTATAGTAGGTAGGTAAAAAAACTATTTCTCCTCTAGTCTGTCTAAAACGAACACAAAGAAATATTTTTTTAATAAGTGTTTTATTTTGCATTCCCAATGCTATTTTGATATGAATAAAATAATAAATCATCATCAGGTCCTTTTTTAGTCTCCACTACAGGAGCACGACCCTCTCTGTACAACTAGGGCCATACTTGGCCAGAGCAGCCAGAGGACTTGGCCTACACTCTCCACGCTGGCCAGACGGGTTGGAGAGGTCTCTTAGATGTTTATAAGCTTTTTTTAGCTTGTATTTCCTAAGTCGCCTTCTACGACATCCACGGGAAGACTTGAAGTGGTCTTATTCTACTCTGCCGGATACCACACGGCTAAAATAATAAATAAAAAATAAAAAAGCCTTTAATTTCTTGCATCTTAGTATTACAAGAGTTAGATAATAATTATTGTTATTAGTATTTATCTTAATATCTATCTTATTTATTTAATTATTTTATTAGCTGAATTCTTAGATAAATATTATGCAAGAACCCCTTGTCTAAGGGTGAAGGCCTCCTCCAGATGATTCCAGTCCTCTCTGTCTTTAGCTAGGGCCATCCATTTCCTTCCTGCTATTTTTTGAATGTTTTCATGCCAACGACTTACGGGTCTTCCTGTTTTTCTGATACCTACTGGGCCAGACCATGATGTAAGTCGTTTGGTCCATCGGCTATTTCGATATACTATTAATAAATTAAGAAATAAAACCTAGGTCGCCGGTTCAAGCATGAAATATTTTCACCATATTTTATTTCTTAATTTATTAATAGTTTAACAAAGAAATAATTTTAATCATAGGGCTCCAAAATAAAGTCCAGTCCCAGTTCCTTGATAGAATGGGCCTTACGTCAAATAGGTGAGTGTGGGTATGTTAGCTGCTAAGCTAACACACCCACACCCACCTAGGCAGGGAACGATACAAACAGGAACACCAGGAACAGGCGCGGTATTTAATGTCCTATAGGTACATTAATTGTAATACCTACAAACCGATATAAAATTTTAAATATAAAATAAACTTGGTATCTGACTCATCACTTTATGACTAAGCGGAAGGTTAAGATAAAATGCGGCAGATGAGGAAAAGGGCCGTGACGAAGAATTAAAAATATTGGAATTTGTAAAAGAAATATGAAATTTGAAAATGTAGTTTCAAAAAAGTTTACAGAGCAATATGATGGGGAGCGAGGATAGCAATAAGTGCCATGAAGGAGACATGCAGCACCGTTACAATGTTATCCCTCACGACATTCTGACACAAGATAGCGACACCTAAGAGCCATCTCTTTCAAACTGTGTGACTGTCAGGCTCTCCATTACGCGCCGTCATTAATAAGATCACAGGCTCCCGAGAGGCCTGCAGAGTTATTTGAGCATGCACGATAAGTAGAATGCCTAGTAAGTACCTACAAAGCGACCTTTACATACTTATTTATAGGTAGATCATTAGTAGCCAATACCTACCTATATATGTAAGTTGCAGTGTGGAGGCACTTCATGGCTGTCTAAAATAAAAGGTAATATAACTATACATAGGTGCCTACAGTTTGTATAGGGTCAGAAGTAAGAACGAAGCTAGCAGCGCTCCAATAGTGGTAGAAGAAACATCTTCAACTCTCCTAAAACTAGATTTTATGAAGTCTTGTAAAACCTTCAATGCCAAACATAAGTCAAAACTCTGCGCCAAACACCTTGGGATGCACAAAAAGGAAGACACTCCCATTTTTCTATCTGAAAACTTGACACCTAAGGGTTCTCGTTTACATTTTCTTGCACGAGATTTGGTAAAGACTAAGAATTACAAGTATTGCTGGACGGCATATGGCAAAATTTATGTAAGAAAGGACGATAACTCTCAGATTGTATTAATTACGTCGGAAGCCCAGGTTCAACATCTTCTTCAGGGATCCTGACTAGTTATGTTAGATAATAACTTTTTGAAATTATCTTTATGTATAATATTAGCAGCAGCATGTGTCTTGGTTTCTGTGCCAACACGTATAATATTTTTTCATATATGGCTAAGACATACTTTTTTGCATTGCCATCATATACATACTACAAAAAATATCATTGTCTATGTTACTCACTTTAGTTTTCACGCACACTCATACTCACTCCTAACTCAGATATTGTACTCACATCATACAAACTTAATAAATAATTTAAAATATTCGTATAATAATATATTTGCCTGTCTGCACAAATCATTAGCAGTAATCATACACATATATATAAGTATGAACTATACATTGACTAGCATTCTTATAACTTTAAATTATGGATAGTTCCATAAACACCCTGAATGAAATAGACGACATTAATATAACACGATCCTGTAATTGCAACATTGAAGAATTATCAAATAACATGCACGTAAATAGAAGTGACCTAAAAATATTCTCTCAAAACATATGTAGCATCTACTGTAACTTAGAAGATCTACAATTGACACTGGCCAGTTTAAAATTTTCTCCAGATATACTAATATTAACGGAATGTCAACTAAATCCAAAAAAACCGCTACCATCAATTCCGAATTACACAGCATATCAAACGACTTACCATATAAACAAAAATGATGGTGTCGTTGCCTACATAATAAATAACATTCAAGCTAGCGTAAGAGAAATACGACTTAGACAGGCCTCGTGTCTAGAAATCAAAGTAAATCATAATAATACAATACTAGGCATATATAGATCTCCTTCTAACGCAAATGCTGACCTTTTCTTGAATTCTCTGAATACTCACTTAGAATCTATAAAGTCAAGCAACTGTATCATTCTGACTGGCGATATAAACATTAACATCATACCTAAACAAAACGAGAAATCCCATGAAATGAATAATAGACTCAATTATTTATCTATGTTAGCTACACACGGACTCATGACAGGACATACATTCCCTACTAGACTTGGCTCTTGTCTAGATCACGTAATGGTAAAACTTAATAAGATAAAACACAGTGGGCATATTGCGGTTCTAAACACTTCTGTAACAGATCACTCCCTAATATTTCTAAAACTTTCTAGAATTAATATTACTAACACATGTACTAAAACAAAAACTGTAACCGACTACAACAAAGCACTCCAATCGTTACTGGATAAAAATCTGAACCAATTACTTCTTGTAGATGATCCCAACATTCTTTCGCAACAGTTGACTATTAAGATTCAAGACGCTCTAAAAGAAAACACTTTCATACAACCTATACCTAAAAGAAATAGAAATATAAAACCTTGGGTCACTCCTGGAATGCTCAAGTGTATAAGACATCGCAATAATTTACAAAATAAACTTAAAAAAGATCCCCATAATGATATTTTAAAAATTAGTTATAAAAGATACCGAAATCATTGTACAAAATTACTAAGAATATTAAAACGCAAATATGAAAAAGAACTTCTGGCAAAATCTTACACAAATAAAAAATCCCTTTGGAACAACATTAAAAACTTAACTCATACCAAAGAAATAAAAACGGACAATGCAAAATTATTAGAAGTGAAGGCTAATGCGGAAGAATCTATTAATTACGTAAATGACTACTTTGTTCAGATTGGTAAATTGCTTGCAGAGGATATTCAATCAAAAAATAATGTAAACCCCAATAGATCACCCATTGGTTCCAATACGCAACTGAATTCTTTTGTTCTACTAGAAACCAACCCAGAAGAAGTTCATGATATTCTTGTAAATTTAAAGACCAGCAGTGCTCCTGGTTGGGATGGAATTCCAACTGGATTTCTTAAACTTGCTAAGGACGCTATAATTCCTATTATTGTCTATCTAGTCAATTTATGTTTTAATAATGGTATATTCCCTAACTTCCTAAAAAAGTCTATTGTAACGCCAGTACACAAGAGTGGAGACAAAGGCTGTGTCAGCAATTATAGACCGATCTCAGTTCTTCCAGCTATATCGAAAATATTAGAAAAAATACTAAATAAACGTTTAACTGAATATTTAAATAAATATAATATACTATCCGACTCTCAATATGGTTTCAGAATAGGTATATCGACAGAAAATGCTGTAACTGACATAACTACTCTTATTACAGAACAGATCGATAAAGGTAATAAATGTTTAACAGTCTTTCTCGACTTGAAAAAGGCCTTTGACACAGTCTCTGTCCCCACTCTTCTCCGGAAACTGGAATGCATAGGAATAAGAAGCACGTCACTGGAACTATTTAAAAGTTACCTTACCAATCGTACCCAAAAGGTTAAAATCGGCCAGGAAATCAGTCAGGAATATGACGTAACCTATGGTGTGCCACAAGGCAGTGTGCTTGGACCTACTCTATTTCTAATTTACATAAATGATTTGTGTAAATTGGAAATAGGTGGGGGTAGGGTCTTCTGCTATGCAGATGATACTGCAGTTGTTTTCTCTGGACCTGACTGGGACTATGTTCGCAAGAGCACTGAGATGGGAATGTGTAAGATTGGGAACTGGCTAAATACAAATCTACTTACCCTTAATACACAGAAAACAAATTATATCTGTTTCTCCCCAAGCAAAAGGACCCAACCTGATACTTCTCTCAGTATAAAAATACACCACTGTAACAACGAGAACAGCTTAACTTGCGAATGCCCCCATATTGATAAAGTTCACAAAACAAAGTACCTAGGAGTAGTATTAGATCAACGTCTTTCGTGGCATGACCATATAGAAGTTGTAAATAATCGCATTAGAAAGTTGATATGGATTTTTAAAACGCTAAGATATATTGCTGACAAGGTCTTGCTAAAACAAATCTATATCGCTCTAGCACAGTCGATCATAACATATTGCATCCCCGTATGGGGAAGTGCAACAAAAACTAAGCTTTTACAGCTAGAAAGAACGCAACGTGCTCTACTTAAGACAATGTATCTTAAAAAATTCCGGTTTTCAACAAACTTATTATATCAGGAATGTGAACTGCTATCGATTCGTAAATTGTACATATTGAACACAATCTTAAAACTACATAAAACCCTAGTGGTTGACTCTCAAATCCTAAATACTAGAAGAAAAAACCCCATATTACCATCGAGACCAATAATAAAGACAGCTACTGCAAGACGACAATATAATTCACAAAGTACTTACCTATATAAAATTATTAATAAAAAACTTTTAATTTACTCTAAACCAATACACGAGTGTAAAATCATAGTGACAGACTGGCTCAAGACACTTACATATGATGAGGTTGAGAACCTCTTTATTCGCTTAGCTTAACTCAGTACAGTAATAATATACACACACAGATCTTTTGTTTCTTTTATTTAGATTATAACATAAAAGTATCGGTAAAATACATAAAATGTATAATATGTAATGGAAGAGCGAGGTCTTCTGACACGAGTATTGTTATACTTACTAGAAGGCCTCAACCACTTGCAATGTAAAATGTGTGTTTTTACTGAATAAATGATTTTTGTATTTTTTTTTGTATTTTTGTAGTTTGTACCAATGTAAACAAAAAATGTCAAAGTATTGAAATTGTATATTATAATTGTATAATCAATGGAGGACCATGTTTAAAATATATAGGATAAATGTAAAAAAATAAATATATACGGACAAATCACACAGATTGAGCTAGCCCCAAGGTAAGTTCGAGACTTGTGTTATGGCACACTAACTCAACGATACTATATTTTATAACAAATACATATATAGATAAACATCCAAGACCCAGGCCAATCTGAAAAAGATAATTTTCCATCTTGACCTGGCCGGGGATCGAACCCGGGCACTCCGTGTCGCAGGCTGGCCTGTTAACCACTGCGCCACGGAGCTGTCAAATAAACTGTACACTAGATTGCATACTTAGTACAGTTGGAAATATGAGAGGTGCTTAGGCTCTTTTGTACTTTATATTTCTGGCTATCATTGTTGTTATACATTAAAAGATAGAATGTATAAAGGTATTGAACGCTTTATGTTTAAGGACCGCATTTATGAAATAAATAACTCCCATTGAAAATATTTCGATTTGTTAGTAATGTTGCGGTAAAGATAGAAAGATAAATAAATAAAATATATACCTTTTTATCATGGACCATACTATGGACAACAGAAGAAGACATAGACTAAAAAGCCCTACATAAGAGACAAATAAATAGCTCCTGTACCTAATCAAAGTCCTATTATTATTATTATGCAGTTACAAATATTAATTTATGTTCAAAAAATAAAGCAACGAGAAAGGTGGATCTTTTCTTCTCTTCAAGTCCTTACACATTGAATGGATTATGATGAAGCTCTACCATGATTATATAACAACTCATACATAGCTGTATCATATATTTACGGGAATCTCTCAACATAATTCAAAAAAGTCACAAAAGGAACTTTGCCACGAATATGAAAATTTCGATTCAGAAGCGTGTCTTGCTGCACTGAAACTCACTTCCAATGAAATACAAACGAACAGTCAGCCATTGCGACTGCAACTAGTCGCAGCTATTGTCTTGTAGTAAGACAAAGCGCGCTGTGGCGGCCATCTTGCGCTAATTAGTTTGGGCGGCCAATCAGCGCACCTCTGTGGCTTGGTCCTGATTGGTTAATGACCAGTCTGTGTGACTGTTTGATTGCATTGGGAAAGTATGAAAGGTCTGAGGCAGATCGAGCTGGGCCCTGAGTCTAGTGGACTACGCTGTTAGGTACACTTGATGACCTCAATTATGTGCGCTGGTTTACTTCACATTGCCGCACTATTTTAAAGAATTTAATCATGGAGGATGTAATATTGAAGTTAGTATGCTTATTTAAAATAGAAATAAAGTATAGTAAAAATATACGTATAGGCAGGTATGTACCAACCTATCCTCTAGCTAAATTGAACTATCTATCCCTTTGTTTAGATTTTCGTACGAACGAGTGACAATAGGACCGTCATTAGATCACTAGTGCAAGCGACCTATACTGTTGAAATGAGTTTTATTGGCGTTTCTATCTATAGTGTCGGTTCCAAAATGCTAGTTGTGCGTGGCCTTTGAAATAATAATGTGAGAAAAAAAACTGTATAACGAAATATTGTCTATATAAGAAGGTACAACTAATAATAATATTACTATTACATCACATTTTTCGAATGTGATTTTACGTGCCTGTAAAGGCCTATTTTCTGAATAAACTGTCCGACTTAAGTTTTGACTAATCAAAATAGTTGGTACACATAAAAAAGTCGATATTTTTTTTAGGATTTATTTATTTACATATAGATAAGAACTTAAGTAATACTTAACTACCAATTTGTCTAAGCCTTATATATACTTTATTCCTTCCGGCGGCATGCCTCCGACGGCATATTATTCAAGAGCAAAAGTACAAAATATTAAATAACCTATGGCTATGTTATGTCTTAAAAAGAATACACTGATCTCTACGAAAATAGCAATACTGTAACCTGAGTTTTCAAAAATGTACCTATAAAAGTTGGGCGGGAGCTGCTATAATAATAAAATAAATATATACGGACAAATCACACAGTTTGAGCTAGCCCCAAAGTAAGTTCGAGACTTATGTAATGGGATACTAACTCATTATATTTAAAACAAATACATATATAGATAAACATCCAAGATGTTACATGAATAAAAATACTCAGTATATCCTTCAAAAAGCAGTAGGAAGTAATTTCCAATACATACCGTAATACCCCGAAATTTCTTACCACATCGTCAGATTCCTCTGGTTTTAACACGATTACATATTCCCTATTTACGCCTATAGAAGGGATTAATACAGTTTATAACAATAATATTTTTATTTTGGCAACAACGAGGCCCATTTGTTAGTAACAATTTATCTTAAAAACTATGCTGGTAACATTTCTTTAAGAATCCTCTGGCCAGCTCAATTATTATTGAGTTGGCCGGAAGTGACCGTCAGCTATCTACCCCTAATCTAACAAGTACACATATGAAGTGTGCTTATTGGCGAGTCCATTTTAATAATAATGGTTTTCAGAATGCTGTTAGTGCCATCGCGCGTTCTGGTTTGAAATAAATTTGTAATTTTTCTATATCTATTGATCTCTCTTTCTGCTGCTTACCTAAAAAATCGATGCCTACAATAATTATAATAAAATTAAATAAATACCTCCGTGTACGTAACGCCTACCTAACTCTTAAATTTAGAATATATGGATACCTACTTCGTTATCCCATTGTATTAAATCAAATTATTATTAGTAATTTACTGTATTATTTTATGTGTAGGTATAATAACTTATGTAGGTAAGTATCTTATAAGAAAATTTGGACTAGGCACTTTCACTGTAAAACATTATTAAGTAATCTGTGCTACAATGCATGATATTTACTACATTAATAACCGTTCATGTAAGGTATCAGATTTTTTTTAAATTAGATATCAATATACTACCGGCCATTGATATAGTCAAGATATTTATATGTTCTGAGTCGAAAGCTGGAATATACATTATTTTTTCAATTCAATTCATTTTTTCATTTAAATTCATTTATTTCGCATAAGTGCATTTACACCTAGCTGTTTCCAGCATGCAAAAGTAAAATAAGAAACTAAGTAGGTACATTAATTAACATAATTGTCACACGGATAATAAGAAATAACATGAAATCAATTATTATACAAAATGAAAGTATGTCGCTAACGCATTTGTTCCTTAACATTAGAATTAAACACATGTATATAAAACTAAATTAAATTGTGTTACATTACATTGCGTATGTCATGATATTACTTTAATTAAAATAAATTTAATTATTCAAATTGTCAAGATAGCAACTCATTAATATTATAAAAGGTCTTGTCAGTAAGCGAAAAAAAAGTTATTTTCTAAATAAATTATTTGGTAGGCATTTCAGTGTTTCGGGAAGGTGATTATAAATTTTTATGCTCATGCTTCCACAGTTTCTAGAGCAAACTGTCGTTTTGCTGCTTGGTAGTATGAGTCTGTTTGGACGTCTTGAGTTATAATTATTAATCACCTTGCCGTCTAAACAAATGTATCGGTATTATTTTTGACGAGAATACATGTTTCATAATATAGATACTAGGTAGAGTCAGCAGTCTCAGTTCGTATTATTTTTTTGGATTAATCACAAAATAGATAATTATAGGCATACTTATCAAGACAACGGCTCCTTTCATATCAATTATGTACGTGTATTTTTTATTTTTGTATCCTGTATCCTTCTTGGTATCACTAATTACGTGTACGCAACATATGCTTATGTGCAACCTATCATAAGGGTGAAGTGAGCCTGGTGACTTGTAATACAGGTGGTTCAAACCTACCTATCTCAGGCACCAGTTCTCTCCACTTATTGAAGGTCCTTTGTGTCATGCAAATCACGTGTGTTTTTATTGTTAATATTTGGAGAGAAAAATAAACGATTTATTATTTATTATTATTACTTATGAGGATTTCTGTAGTTAACGGTTCTACAGGACGAATAAGTTTGGTTAAGGGCGTGAAAGCGTAACAAACAAATATTCAAAATCAATGTTGATTTTTTTATATTAGTAAGGATTGGATGTTAATAAACTAAACCTCGACCGTCGATCTATGAGATGGGTTACGATATACGCCTGGATGAGAGCAGCACAGGACGGAGACGGATGGTGGAAACGAGAGAAGCCTTTTCTCAGCAGTGGGCGGAAGATGGGCAGATATGATAGGTAACAAAACTAAACCTTAGGTATACAGTTTTTCTTAAATCAAAAATAAATAGTTAATTTGAGCAAAGTGGAAAAGGAAAGGGGAGGCTTATGCTCAGCAGTGAAACATATACTTATAGCTAATTAAAAAAATGCCTACATTCTCTATCCTGTAGGCAGGTCATCATCATCATCATCATCTCAGCCCGTCTTCCGCCCACTGCTGAGCATAGGCCTCTCTTCGTTTCCGCCATCCATTTCAGTCCTGTGCTGATCTCATCCAGGAGCGACCCGTGATTTTGACTATATCGTCAACCCATCTCATAGTTGCATAGATTTAAAATAATTATTTTTTTATAAATTATTAATTACTTTTGTTTAAATAACTAATACATTTATTTAAATTAACAGTAAGTATTAATAGAAATCATTGGGACCGCAAGTTTTACCAATCAATTTATGACTTTGTATGTCTAACGTCTTAACACAGTGTTACTTGGATTTATGTAGGTACCTAACACCCACTGTACCTGTGATTGACAAAAATTATGAAACTAGCTAATAAAATGTCTAGTTTAATTAATATCCTTGTAATTTTATCTTGTTTTGTCCATGTATTAGGAATTTAAATATGTGAAAACTACCTACCATGACGAATGTTGCGCACTCGCACTCGTAGTTATCTTATCTTATGCAAACTTGTTTTGTTCTAATTCACACGAATTGGAGAAAGTTAGACATACATTGTCTTTTACAAATTGACGTTTCTTTAAATCTTTTGACTAAAAGTAATGTAAGATACTTACATTTTTATATGTAAGATACCGTTAAACACAGTGAGTAGCCCTCACGTATGAAGTCAGCTACAGATCGACTTGTTTTGCCCTCACCGTATATTCTCTTCAGGGCGAATATGAACAGAGACGCGCCTACGAAGTCGCCACGAACGTCGACGACTACGTCTTTCACATATTAAAAAGAGCTAATCTCTTAAATATAAGGTAGCCTTTACAAATAATAAGTAATCGTTTCAGTCCTTCGACCCAATAACATACAGTAGCGTCGGTAGGGTTCAGTCATCAGCAGGGAAAGGAGTCTGTAGTAAATCTAGACATCAACAAAGTGACAGCGCTCGTGACAGCCAATCCAACACGACACAATAACGACATCATTAAAAACAATCAGTCCACTCACTCCATTAGTAATGTCGCAAATTGGATAGCGTCGCGATGTAGGGAGCGGGGCGGCGGGCGGCGCGTGCGTTCATTAGCAAGTTGTCCAAACTCGTTATAAGTTGTGCCCGCGCGATCGCCCGCTCGTGATTGACTCGCTCGGTGGCGGATAAACTAATTCGGCATAACAATTTCGTGGGCGTAGGGCTGGCGCTTTTAGAAAATACTTTTACTTTCATACGCAGGAAGATATTCTGAGATATGTCATTAGGGTTCACTTTATTCAGTAGATGAACGAACCACCAGCCCACTTTATTCAGTAGATGAACAAACCACCAGCTCAATTAAGCATGGATCACTTGGCACAATGTCTAGGATCATACTCCGATGTTGTTCTCCACGTAACATGTAGAATTTAAATATCCAATAACTGTTTAGGCAAAAAAAGACTACAATATTCACATTGTATAAATAAATGATATTCTTTTTTGAACATGTAAATCTGCCAATAAATGAAAAATATATAAAATTTTAAAATTTTGCTGTCTACAGAAATTACCTAATAGGTATACCACGAACGGATGACTAAACAAAATGCAATAATTTTATAATTTTTGCTAAAATTAAAAAAAAAAATACTTATGTATAATCGAGTACAATATAATAATGCTTTCAGGGTATTGTTGGGGCTTCCTCGATTTTGCAGTGCGTCTGCCATGTTCGCGGACGCACATACAACCGATTTCTTTGCTGTATTGCGTGGGTGGGTCGCGTCGTTTATGGGGTTTAGGGTCCGGGAGAGCACCAACAGTATCCTGATGGTGGTAATGGAGAAGCCAGACTGCCGCATATAGAGGCACTGGGTGCTAACCCATGTGGCGGTGTTAGAAGGCCCCAGTGGGCAGGGTGACTATTACATTAAAAATTTAAAAAAAAAATTTCATGCCATATACCTACCTAATGATACTAACATAGTTTATAAGTTTTTCTTGTACTAACAAAGATATGGATGTTTATCTGAAATAAATGTATTTTTTTTATTTATTTTTTATAACATTATACTCAAGTAACACCTGGTGTGTAATATATGTATCTTTTCTTCGCATTTAGTTTCAGATCGGAGTTCTCTTGCGACTCTTGCTATGTATTCGGGCGTCATACCAGGCTCCCCCTGTCCTCATCTGCTGGTGCAATATCCAAAGGGGTTGTTCCCGTAAGTCTAGAGCTGATTGACACTTCACAATCGCACCATACGGAGACTCCGTGATAGTTATCTCCATCAAACCTGACAATCTATTATCCACTCAAAAATAACTCATGGAGATACGCGCGCGCGTAAAAGCCGATCCAGGGAACGGACGAAAATCTGAGGAATCATGTTACAACGCGATTCGATGTTTTGATTCCGTTTTCCACCTACACGCCCCCCACATGCTTAACGTGGCTTTGGGCTTATAGACCTCTCTATGTTCTATCCACCCCGCAAGGGAAAAATACGTTATGATAGTAGGTATGTATGTATATAATGTAGGTATATTATATTAAGTTTTATTAAGTACAGAAAAAAAATATGGAGAAAAGACAATTGAATATTTGTTACCTACACATATTAAATTATAACTAAGTTACTTACTGGTTTTTCACCGAAAAGTTGTCTGTAGCTTGCAGATGTTAAAATATAAACAATCAATTGGATTAGAATATAAATAAAAAATGAACGACATATTATAACTACGTCCATGTTTGGCAAAAAGTATGAAATGGTTTCTCAAAGTGCGTAACTTTCACTTTGCCGTGACACAAAAGTCAATTATAATCTTATAATTACTTACTTTATTAGATTATAGTTGACTTTTCTTCTGTTTTCCAAAGCTGTTTTTTACTAATCTGATTGTATAATGTTACAAATCCAATGCCACATGTGTCGATCAACAACTGCTGGCGACATTGTCGCTTTTAGCCGGCGACAGCCCTGCCAGCGCCGCGGGCGCGGTGCGTGACATCGTGACGTTCGACCGCCGTCGCACACCCCCCCCGCGCCACCACGCCCCGCGCGGCAAATTATTTTATATCATAATGTATTGAAGATAATTCTATCGAGAGACACGAGATATAGGGTGTTACACTTGGGCCACAAACATTTTCTTAACACATTCATTGACCTTTCAGCCTGTGGTCGGAAGAACCATTGTTATTTCTCTTGTATCTGGTTCAGTGTTTGTGGTATCATTTAACCATATATGGTTACCTGTAAGAATCTTTAAAATTCTGCATTATCTGGTTCTGGATACGATTGATTGTGACTGTAGCTACCTACGCAGATAGGTAAATAGGTGCTAACAATAAAATAACATAGAGTTGCTAGGTTTATATAGCTAGCTGGCCTGACATAATCATCACCTTAGCAAAGTCCTTTTGTTTAGAGAAGAATACCATCACCAGATGCAACGATAATAGATGGCCCATTCAATTCGGCCACGCACATAACCAATATGTAGCACGCACGTTAGATCTCACATGATAGAGCGAAACACGAGTAAAAGTGACTTACTAGCGTTACTAACTTTTAAATTTACAAAACTTTATTTTGCATGTTTATTTTACCATTTTTGGTAAAATAAACATCTTTCATTCAGGATGCTGACTTGGTAGAGCAATAAGTGATAATTTCTATCCTATGTTAGAGCATAGTATCAGTTGGTTAAGATTTTATATTGGATAGGTATATTCACGATGTGAATTACAGGTGTAGGTAGTAAAGTTTGGCTAGGTTAGCTCTGAAATTAATTTATTCAATGGCATTAATTGATTTCACAACTATTATTGAAGTCACGTTTACAGCTTCGTTAGCATTGCGTCATTGCTTATAAAACGCAGGTGTAAATAAAGCAACTATAAATTACGCTACAGCATTTTCTATGCAAATCCATATTTAAGATTACCCTGTACTCTGGTTGACGCTACAGTACGCGATTATGCGCACGTGTATAAGAAACAACAACAACTGCAGTAGTTTGTCTTCAACTCCATATTCAAGTGGAACTTGTAGACTGATTGACACTATAATCTGCGTTTAAGCAATTTGTAAAAACAACAACCAGTTTTTTCTCTACAAGTAAATATTCAGAAGCACTCTGTAGACTGATTGACATGTTAAACTGTGATTTAACGTATATGTATAAGAAGCAACAAGAACTGCAGTAATTTCGCTACAAGTTCATATTGAGGAGCAACCTGTACACTGATTGACGCTATCGCCCCGCGATTGTTGCAAATCGCTCGTTAGCGCCTCACACCCCGCGCCCCGCACCTCACACCCGCCGCCACCATTGCTGTGACACTGTAATGAGTCCCATCAACTGTTTCCACCTTCTTCGCGTCGTTTTCATCTGGTCTTTATATCGTGTACCGCAATGCCAGTCGGGTTTGATTCTCGGTGCGAGCAAACACTGTATTTTATTTTCACAGGTATTTTTCTGCGGTTTTGGAGCAACTCAAGCAGGGTTGGTGACAGGCAGCCGGCCGTAAAAACTTTCGCCAAATCATATCAAGCATGAATGCCAACATTAAACCGGACTCCGGGCTCCAAAAACGAAAATGAATAATTTTTATTCAAAATAGGGTTCATGTATTACTTTTTGAACGATATTTCTGTTATTTACTTGCAAAATCAAGATCTACCGGATACCTCACAGCTGAGGATGCAACTGGGTGAAACACTCAAGTGAAGAAGAGGCAACGGATAATCCAAGCATAGGTAGTAATTTAATGCGGACCATCTGCGAGACGTGGAATCAAATCTGGTTACGCATCAGCACCTCCTCTAGAGTTGCAGATGTCCATGGGCGACGGTGACCGCTTTCTATCAGGTGGCTCGTCTGCTCGTTTGCTGTCAAATACAGGGTGAAATTGAATTCATTAGCAAACTTTTAAGGAGTGACTCAGACCACGAATCTGAACAACTTTCACTATGGGACAAACTCCGAAATTGCAAAAAAAAAACCTGCTGTTCCATTGATTTTAGCTAAGTAGATATTCCACTCTTTCACGATGTCGAAGTTGGTCCCATAATGAATGTTGTTCAGATTCGTGGTCTTAGTCACTCCTTAAACGTATGCTAATGAATTAAATTTTACCATGTATACATAAAAAAGGGTAACATTTCAGTTTGTATACTAATATGACGCAAGTACGGTCATTATCGATACCACTACTTGTTAGTAGTGAAGGAAATCATCGTGGGAAACCAACACACTCAGTTGGCTATTTAATTTAAGCTTGAACTTTGTTAAAAAAACGTTAGGCTTCATCTCAATTACTATTACTAGCTAGCAATGATGCACCGACGTAAGACGCGCTTAGGCAGGCTGCAAAACCTGTCACCAGTGGTAGTCACTTACACACGAAAAGAAGAAAAGTAAGTAAAAAATATTTTACTTTATATTGTTTTTGTTCTTTTTGTACAATGTTTATTTTTTTGTGAATACTGTGAATTTATGGTGTACTCATTCATTCATTTCTAGTGGGTGTCACGGTTAATCGACCATGGACACCCTGGTATCAGAGTTCTTCGGAACCGCCTTTCGGCCTCTGACGCGGTTTCCTTTAACGACTACCAGATGGCAGCCGGGACCAACGGCTTAACGTGCCTTCCGAAGCACGGAATCATGTATTATCAAACAATCGGGTGATTCAAGCCTGCAATGTCCTAACCAAACTGGAAACAACTAAACAAAGTATGCTTCCCGTGGGAACCGAACCCACGACCCCCGGGTCTACAGGCAAAAGCCTTATCCACTGGACCACGGAAGCAGTTATGGTGTACTAATAAATGCTTTTTCTTTTGTTTCAAAAGGAAGATGACTCGGACACATTTTGGCTAACTCACGTAGCACATTTGCTTATCAGGTGATTAAGTGGAAGATCTTTTCAACACTGGTTGTTTCGGAACGCTAAAGTTTCTCGATTAAAGAAATAATAAAATAGCACATCTTTGGTCGACCTGGTGCCAGGATGGTTGCAAAGTGATGAAAACATCTGTCCAAATTCAATTAAAAAATTAACAATTTAGTAGAGAAATGCCAACTACCGTTTTTGGGCTTACGAGGCTGAAAAAGTATTCGAATAATATAAAAAGGAATACTTTGCATGTTGTTTAATATCACAATATGAAAATTATCTTGGGAATAGCTTCAAACATTCTAATCTAATTATGATATAATATGAGTGTTAGTCTCAGTGGCGAGAATATAATCTAGCTAAAGCTAAGCTAAGTGACAGTCTTTGGAAAAGCGCATTCTGATGAGCAAAGCTCTGTTGCGAAGACACCATGCAACCTCAATAAACGGATTTTTTATTCATAGGGGAGGGATTTTTTGCTACGAGACAGTATAGATCGTGCGTAGCAAAACATAAACATGGTTCGTAAACAAAAAGCCGTAACACCAGCAAGTGAATCGTTTTCATTTTTCTTTACCAATATAGTTGGTTACACTTTCACGATAGACGTGAAAACGAAGTTCCCTGTCAAGTTGAGAGTCCACGAAAATGACAAATAAGACTTTTAGGCAAACAAATCCATACCAACTTTCCTGTAATGTTGCTCATGATAATGTTAATTTCTACAAAACATTTGGACAAAAAAATACTTTGAAGAATCCTTAAACCGATCCGTCGATTATCAGGTAAACAGTGTCGTACGTTGTGCATACCTATAGGTGCATAATTCTAGAAAATAAGTGGGCATTTCTTATTTTCTGGAAGTTGGTAAAAAAATACGAAAATGTAAAAAAAAAAATATAACTTTTGGGTATTAATCTATTATAATTTCCACTGTGATGTGATTCTGTAAAAGCGCAGGGTTTTAGGTTAGACCTAAGACCTAAATAAAACGAATGGAAGTCTACTTCAGATTGTGATTGTGGGTTGCAAGACGAACATTAAGGGATAACTAGCGAACAATAATACTTCATTTATATTAATTGGATGAATGTATATACATAAATCCACGTTATAAGTATATGAGTCTAGTTTTTGCCCTGAGTTCTACTGACGTGACGTTACTTTAAATCCCACTGAACCAGATTTTTTTTCTGAAATTGGATTGGCTACTGAGATTTCACGAAAAAGTAAAGCCTCCAACCATCGCTTCTTATGAAGAAACTACTAAGAAGAAGCCATTTTATTCATTAGGTAGAAATAAAAAAAAAATACATAATACATTTTGAAATTCTATTAACATCAGTTCGTTTATTTTTTAATTAGAAGTAATTATAGGTATAATAAAAAATACTAAATGAGAATATTTTTGAGTCGTAAGAGGCGACTTCGGAAATACATGCTAAACAAAGCTCATAAACATCAATGAGACCTCTCCAAACCGTCCGGCCAGCGAGGAGAGTGTAGGCCAAATCCTCTGTCTGCTCTGGCCAAGTATGGCTCCGGTAGTACAGAGAGGGTCATGCTCCTGCAGTGCAGACGCACTGCAGGAGCATGACCCTCTCTGTACTTCATAGTCTTATGAAGACCTGATGATGATGACAATATCTCGACACCTTTATGAGTGAAGAAGTATGTTGTTTTAATTTTTCTCTGTCTTTTAACTGTTTTATCAAGAGTCTCACTGAGATTCAGCAAGCACATTTTCAAACCTTAGCTGTTACGATTTCTACACCCATTGCGCGAATTGCACCTTGATGATGACGTATAATGATGGTATCACTCATCATCATCATTTCGAGTAGGTGTCACGGTCAATCGACCATGCACACCCTGGTGTCAGAGTTCTTCGGAACCGCCTCTCGCCCTCTGACGTGATGGTATGACTATGTTACCAAAATTGAAATTTGAGACATAAGCTTTATAATTTTAGATAGGTATGTATAGTTAGGTTTTAGACCATTGTTGGGTTGACGACATGACGCAATTTGCTGGAAAGAGTTAGAGAGGAATGGCGCAGACAAAAGGTTTATTTCTGTGTGTAGGTACTGTAATGTCTACTACGTGTGAAAAGTAAAAATAACAGAGTTCTCTCTGTAAAGTGATTCTTTTTAGACATACTATAATAAGTTCTCTGCATAATATAAGCCATTTATACTCGTATATTATGGGTTTTAAGCCAGGAAGCTCCTTACTTCTGACATGTTTGTAGTTGTATACTTACCTAGATCTAGCTTATCTACCTCAAAATACTAATCCTAATAATATTATAAATGCGAAAGTGGCTTTGTTTATTTGTTCCGCCTTCACGCCCTATCTACTATCAGTTCGTTTAAACTCTCTTTCAGAGGTAGCCAAAATATAAATAATATTGAATATTTTTCCTAACAATAAGTAAAAAATATAGCAATATTAAAACCTAACAAAGCTAATGCAATCCCATTGACGATATCTTATCCACCGCAATCCAAGATTACATCTCGATTGACAGCTCCGGGCTCAATCAAAGAGAGGGCCCTTCTCGCCGCCAGTGGCTTTCACTTAGCGAAATCCACTCACCCTGCCCCCCACACCCCTCACCACCACTTGAAAAGTCCTAACCTTCTTTTGCTGACGGTACTCTAAACTCAAAATGGCGCCGTATTTACCCGTTTTCGCCCGCGAGCACACAACCCCTCTATGTAAACATTTCGAATAAAAATGCGCCATTACTATTTGCATTCATATCTAAAGAAAACATACATGCTAAATATTGCGACTGCAATAACAACTACTTTACATCCAACGAAAAGTCGTCTTTATCACAACACAACATGACTCTTTTTCTATTGCAAAGCAATCCTCATTCGTAGATTTGAATGCACGCTGTATTTGAATGCGTAGTTCCCGTCCTGCTCTAACACTTGAGATTTGATTTGGCGTCTCGCTCTCGTGTTAAGTAAAAGGTGGGATGATTGAGACGTAACTGCCAACTGCCACTGGTCCCATTATACACCTCGAGAATAGTAAACACCGCCTGTCCCTACTACTATTATCGATAAGAAATGTCGATGATGTCGACGCTTCAGTCAAAATGCGAATTCCTCGTATGAAAACGATATTATACTGTTGTTGATTTTTCAGAAACTATTTTTATATCTAACTAAAGAAATTATATTGGACGCACTTTTGACACAATATCAGTGCATTAGGTTCACTCGCTCCTATATGATGCGATAAATTTGAATGGTCAAGTAAATTATGTAAATTTTTACCGGCTGGCACGCATTTCGGCCAAAGGTTGAGCCTGGCCATTCAACGGGGAAATGCCACCAGCCTCTTGGGCACCCTACCCTGTGACCGCAGCGATTCTGGGTCGATTTTTTACATTATTTAATTTTATATTTAGTTACATTAGTATATTTAGTTTTATTACTTTTAGTTTATTTATTTATAAGTAATTATAACTTGTAGTTAAATCATTTGTTGTGTATTTAAACTAATTTATATCTATACTTATATATTAAAAAGTAAATTTTTAAAAGTATAAAAAATCGGATCAAGCAGAAGCTATTTCCAAAACTATTATAGGTACTTGCCGAACAAAATGCACGCGTCGCACGAAGGAAATATTTAAACTTAAAAGAGTGCTTGTTGCTCTAACTTCCCTCTAATACGTTCCTAACAGTTATAAGACAAAGACTTTACGATATATTATTTTTTGAGTACCTATGTTATAATTTAATGAAGACTGAAGAGGATATTTGGTGAAGCTTTGTTTTTATAAAGGGATACAGTGTTATGATGTTTTGCCGTTATTTATAGAAAAAGAGCTGCGACTGTTAAACTTGTCAAAGTTTTCTCTTTGATTTAGCAATTTTAATCTTCATTTGAGGTAGTACCTATTATAAAACCATCATAAATTAAAAATATCTTTAGTAATGTTAAATCTTACATTTCTTATTTTGTGAATATACCTAACTTTAAAAATACTGATGGACTCCACTTGTCACTTTGATACTCCACCACAATAATTTGAAGTCGGTTAACAAGTCTCATCGACAGGTTCGTCGTGTCGCAGCACTAGTCGGACCGGCCGCTCACCCAACCATAACTAATAGTGGAGCGCGGCCGCGGCACAAAGCGGCATTTTTTCCTCGTCCACCAATCAGAGCTCACGACGCTCGCCTCCGCCAATCACCGTCAAAGAAACCCCGAATTACTCCCGCGGCTTTAGGTCGCGGCTCGCGGATGCCCGCAACTTTACAACTACAGCCCGCCACTCAAACCTCGACTTTCTATTCCGTGCAATACGACGTGGCCCCCGGCTGCGCCCTCGCCCTGCATACGAGCGCTCGTAATTTTGATTACGATTGCAAATGGCGCCGAGGGAAACGCACGGTTAATCAAATCAGAAAATTGAGAGGAAGCCGTTTTATTAGAGTAGTGATTGGAGAAAGCGCCATATTGTTGATTGGATTAATCGCTTAAAAAGATTGCGATTTGAGCTGATATGTCCTATGTAGTTAATGGTACATTGTGAAAAGAGTTTTTGATACAAATGTGTTACCTATAGATGGTCCTGAATAAAGTTTCAGTTTTATTAGGGAACCACACAAATTGAGCTAGCCCCACAGTAAGTCGCGAACTTGTGTCGTAGGATACTAGGTATATTTTATACTAGATAACTTATATAGATAAACACCCAAGACCCAGGCGATATTATAGATGATATTAAACTTACGAAAATTATAAGACATTGGGATTGTGGAGATCGAATATGTGGTTCCTCCACATCCACATATTCGATCCCCATAATCCCAATCCAGATAGTCTTTCCAAAATAGCCAAAATTTTAAGTTACTCGTCGCATCGAAAATGCCTGGGCACGATACTGATCAATGAAAGAACTGCTGAGTCGATTTTCTACTTAAACTCAAAATAATACTCATGGACATATGCATTATCACCTCGACACATACGGTGCTCAGACCTGATCTCTGAGAGTTAAGCTGCAGTCCAAGCTCGGGGTTGTCACAAAAAGCCATACAGATTAGTTTATTACACGTAGTAGGCAAACTTTCAGACCGTATTAAGTTTGACTACTGTTATTAATACTGCGCTCCAAAATACAGGAGAGTGTAGATGTTGGATAAAAAACTGCCAGTCTTCATTGGAACTGGGCAGGGCATACCCGAAGAACTATTGGCTAAAGCTTGTAAGTAGAGATAATGGTATGACCTTGCTTCTTTTATAAAGATTGATGGGCTTCAACAGCTAGAGTTGTAAGGAAGGGAAAAGGTCACATATTGTCATCCTGACAACTGCCTGTTTGGTGTTGCAGAGTTGGGGAAAAGCTAATAGCACCTAACTATCCCAATAACTTTATTCCCTTCCCAGATCCAACAAATTGTTATCTTTACCCAGCTTAAAAATGACCCCGATGAGCAGCAGCAGCAGCATTGGAAGCACAAAAAGCTAAAGGGACGTCCCTCGCCATCCCACCTCACAAGCGTGGCGAGTATGGCAAAATCCTCCTATGGAACGAAGAATCCTTGGTAGGGGCCCGTGTCCAGCAGTGGGCTTTTGCTGCTATGATGATGAAGTCTTTATCCTGCAGTGGGTCAGTATGGGCTGAAAATAGAAAAATAGAAATAGAGTTTGAATATATTAAGTATGTTCGTTAATTATTTTTACAAAAGTCCACCAACATTGTATCATTTCACATTTTATTTAATTTCACACGTTTTCTTTGCGTTTGGTTCAAGAAAAGAATCAAATTACCGAAGACGTTTACGCAAACACGTTATAAAGCACAATCGCGTCCTCAAGACACAATGATTTACAACAAATGTAGATGATTCGACACTCTGGTAATCCCATTGACCGCGCTACCTGCGCGCGCAGCTGCCCACGATAGTATAGACGGACATTGTGTCGGCGGTCGGCATGCATAATGCATAAAAAAAATCAACCAAGATCGAAATACTGGCTTATGACTGGGATCCGTACAATTTTAACGAAAAAAAAATGCGTAAGGCGGCTAGGGCTCCTTACACTTTTATTTAATTTTTATTACAAACCAGGTTTGCCCTCGTCTGCGTGCATCCCTGGACAACGTAAGGTATTAAGATTATATTACATATTTATTCAAAATATATCCCATATTCTGTCTGGATTATCTTATCTCTATGATTCTGATTTACCATTTATGTCTCATTTCTGTCATCATCTGTCAAGAAGAGTTTCGTCAAAACCTGTAAGCCGATGAGATGAGACCTAATTGAGTAACAAAATTCAAACCCCCATGTATCCTAAATAAACTTAGCTGCCAACTAAGATCAGTATGTTAGTTAGCAGCTAAGTTTCTACAGAAAAACACTTGAGTTAATTTCAGCTGTGTACCACTTGAGTCTAGGTCTTGAGATATAACCCGCTGACAGAAAGACGGATAAATAACGATGGCTAAGTAATACCTTTGGCACACATTACATACGGGACCCTAAAATGTGACGAGCATCTGTAACTCGGCAGCCACTGTTGTGACATTGAGGTATTGTTGGTCACTTGAGAGATGAGAATAATCTCGTAAAGATTAGAGTTAGTGAAGAACGCGGCGACAATGGACCCATTCGACAATTGTTTCTTTTGAAATACTTGACGAGATTTGTCAGGTCTGTGACAAGTGCAGACTGTCTGTCTGCGATGGCTCTAAAGACAACAAATAAATCTTTCTTTCTCCACCAGAATTACGTACAAGATAACAAAACTAGGATCATCATCATTTCGAGTAGGTGTCACGGTCAATCGACCATGCACACCCTGGTGTCAGTGTTCTTCGGAACCGCCTCTCGGCCTCAGACGTGGTTCCTTTAACGACTACCAGATGGCAGCCGGGACCACCGGCTTAACGTGCCTTCCGAAGCACGGAATCATCTTTATTATCAGACAATCAGGTGATTCAAGCCTGCAATGTCCTAACCAAACTGGAAACAACTAAACAAAGTATGCTTCCGGTGGGAATCGAACCCACGACCCCCGGGTCAACAGGCAAACGCCTTAACCACTGGACCACGGAGGCTGTTAAAAAACTAGGATACAAGTGACACATTATCAGAATAATCGTTCCTGATCAAGTTGCCTGAAAAGCAATAAGCTACGAAGCAAGAGTGACTGTTTTTTAATAGCCAGTTAACTATTAACAATTATTCTCAATACGCATTATTATCATGCCTCCCGTCAGGATTTTCAACCCTCCTCACTGAGTAGGTATATACTCCTCCCGTTGACTCAAAGCCTGACGATGACCTTAATAAATACATTATTTTCTTTTTTATTGCAATTGCAGAACAGAATTTTTAACTCATAACTATTTTTTAACTCTCCTACTATTTCAGGCTTTAGGCTTTGTGTAAACCTCACATACGTTTTCGAATAAAGCTAAATAAATTGTGTACGTTAAAAAAAAACATTAATGTAGTGCAGCAAATTTCGAGTTAATAAAATAAAACGGCATTTTTGTGCACTTGTAATCGATACGCTATCTCCGCGCGCCCGTCACTTGATACTTCCGATATCGATGCTTTGTTTTGATTGATCCTTCGATTCCTTCTCGCGGTCTTTGTCTTATTGTTGTTTGTGCGTCTTACTTTCTTTTTATAATCCTTTAAGTTTTGATTAAAACTCGTTTTTTGTTTATTTTGGTGTAATTTAGTAGGATTAAATTACGTCATTGTTTGATATCAGATAGGAATTCCAAAGGGAGGCCAAAATAAATCATTCATCAATTAAGGTGATTGTAAGGTGTGCTTATTTTACTCCATTTTTTTCGCATCATTGTTTTCGATGTTCGATGATCATTTAGGAAGCTGACTTGAGAATTTATCGAGGCGCAATATTGATTCTGTGATTAAATTGAAAGGCTTAATAAGATCAGCTTTTTTATGCGTTCTGCCATTTGTTCTTCATCGTAACACCGTACAATGCCGTACATGTAGTATTTTCCTCTGCCTCGTAGGCGCGTAGCACCGTCGTAGCACGGTAGCTCAGCTTCGAAGCACACTCGTAGCGCCCCGTAGGACTTAAACTACGAGCTACGAGCACTAACCAGGATACATGGAAAATTTATATATAAATAGTGGCTTTACAGAACTGTTTATGTTCTATTCTAGAAAAATCATATTTTTTTGATTAATCCTTTACATACATACTGTAAACATTTATGTGTAAAATTCATAACATTTGAGATAATGTATTAACCTTTGACCAAATATAATGAATGGTAGATACACAGTCTCATACAAAATGAAGCCTAAATAATGTCCCCGAGCCAAAATATCATGCATACTTACAAACAACAACAAAAACGGTACATACTGAAAGTATGACATTCCATCTTACTTTTTCACTTTTGACGCGGAGTGTTTGCATCTATTCACTGACCTTCGTCATCGCGAGACGTGTGATTGCTAGCGCGATTTATTGAAACTGTGGACTAAACAGCTAAGAAACTCGATTAGTGCGCTGTTTTGCCGGTGCCACTTATCGAGCGCGAATCGTGTATCTACCATTATATTTGATCAAAGATTTTAACTCACAATTCTCTTTAATTAATACAGTATGAAAGAGTAATGAAAATTCGATAATTATCACACCCGTTAAACACCCGTGAGCCGGTCTTTTATGACCAAATGAATAATGTAAACATTAATTATGCCTCACAATAATACAATGCGTCCACGCAATGTAGCAATTAGTTATTATTTACAATAATGATTGCGAGTCGGAGGGTGGCCTCCCCTTTAGCCCAATGATTATCACGGCCATTGTGCAGCCCTTTTATGTAAATAACTAACAATAATGCGTGTCGCCTTTCCTAAGTAATAATAATCTCATCAACAGCGTAAATGTAAAAAGTCAGCCAAGTTTGATGACATGGAAGTTTCAGCTTAATCGTCATCAAAGTAGATTGGATAGTTGATGTTTGTAAAAATTTAACTTATATATTCCTACACTTAGCTACACCGACATAAAAGCATCTGATTTAAGTGTTCAATGTCTAAAGTATTCTTATTGTTCAGGAATCGCATTTATTTCTGAGACTTAAAATAAACTATATAAAATAGGCTACGTGGGTTTAATGTAAAGAAGAAAGGTACTAAGAGCTTGCAAACAGATCGTTATATAATACACAAAAGTCACTGATATAAGTGAACGAGTTGCACGTCTAAAATGGCAATGGGCTGGACATATCTGTCACAGAGATAATAATAATAATATAATAATAATAAATAAATATATACGGAGGACAAATCACACAGATTGAGCTAGCCCCAAGGTAAGTTCGAGACTTGTGTTATGGGATACCAACTCAACGATAGTATATTTTATAACAAATACATATATAGATAAACATCCAAGACCCAGGCCAATCTGAAAAAGATCATTTTCCATCTTGACCTGGCCGGGGATCGAACCCGGGCACTCCGTGTCGCAGACTGGCGTGTTAACCACTGCGCCACGGAGCTGTCAAAACAGAGATGACGATAGAAGGAGCCAGAAGGTTCTGTTTTGGCGACCCCGTAGGTACAGGAAAACGAAGTGTAGATAAACCAGCAGACAGATGGTCGGACGACATTAAAAAGACAGCAGGGCCGACCTGGACCAGGATTACGATCAGGGAAGAACAATCAAGAGGCATATGTTCAGCAGTGGACGCAAATATGCTGAGAAGAAGAAGAAGATAATACACGAAAGAGTAGACTTAAACATAATATTGAAAGTCATTTGATACAAGCCTTATTATTAGTTATAATAAACAAAATTATATAAATTAATAAGTGTGGTAAAATAATCAATCATACAAGAATAAAATACACCATCGTGCTAATATGACTTCCGAACTTGGCTGCCTCACTGCCATGTGGAGCTATGTACGTGTGCTTGTGTAACTCTACGCCCTATTGTAACGTCATGTGTGGAGAACTCGAGATCTACGATAACTTCGATGTAAACACTCGTCCAATTTCACCAAAAAACTGTTTGTTAGAATATTGATCGAAGGCTTCTGACAAATTAATTCCACCCACACCCTAGTGATAAAGATCAATAGTTTGAGTTTGTTTGAAAATAGAAATAAAAGGCTGATATAATCTAACTTAGTAGTCAACACCTGCGTGTGAGTCAGGCTTTATAATAAGTTAAAGGACATACTCGTATTGTAATTTAAGTCCTTACATCACTTGAAAATTAAAATCACACTAGAATTGTGGATGAAATTGCTTATATTTTTAGATGAAAGTAATTGTTTTGTAGTAATTGTACTTACTCGTATATTTAGTACATACAATCTATCACGTCATTTTCCCTTGCGGGGTAAATAGAGCCCAGGTGTTTTTAAGACGTAAAAGCCACGTTACCCGGTGATTGCTATCCATCAGGACTCGCTTGCTCGTTTGCCGTCCTACATCATAAACAAGAAAATGACTTCATCATAAATTGGACAACGGAATCAAAGTAGTGATGGGTTGCTAGCCGCATCGGCTATTAATATGATTCCTGATTTTACCCCATTCCCACGAACTTCTTTTACAATCTGCGCAGGAAGAGAAGCAACTGGTACATTATACCTACGTTTTTTCTTTTCTCACTGATCAGTATGCAAGAGAATATATTTAGTATCTGCAATTACCCTAAAGACGATAGGAAATAAATTTTAATAATAATAATATACACATAGCACGCGCCACGTCATTAGTAACCCCAATTCTCAGAAAATAAATGGATGAATTTAGCATTAGTTTTCAAGGGTTGCGGGTTTAAAACCCAATCGAGAATATAATTATGCACAAAGCGCGGGTGACGGCACATGAGACACGTATTCACAAACAAACATAAATGCCTGTCAACTGTCACATAATTTTATTATGTGTCGCGTACTTCAACGTGTCAAATTTTGCATTTCATTGTGTATGCGTTGGAGCCCGCGGCACGTATCGGTTCAAAAATAGTTTTTAACGGACGCATTGTCTGATTTTTATAAAACCCACTGATAAATCAATTATTTAAAATTTTATTTAGAAGCGTGTGTACTCTTAACAATACATTTTCCTCCCTCTCATGTACCTATATATTGTTCTGCATATATTATATGACCAGCGAAACCGGAATTAGTTATTTGTTTGAATAATATATGAATAAGCTATATATATAGCATAGCGTGATTTTGACGCTTTGTGTCAGCTAAAAACCAGTGATAGGATGATGATACACGGAAAGAGTGATGTATGAAGTTGACCACATGTTAATACAACTCAAGACGTTTATTTAATATAGGTTTCTTTAAACACTTTATTCATATGTCATAATATTTTACTTCTCGATAATTGTTGACATCAATAATTTACTTATAGCTTTGTTTAAAATGCCGATTCTAAAGCGGTGTGCAGAAGAAGCGCTAAATACATTGACAACGTAACTATGTCTATTGACAGAGTTCACCAAGAGTTCACATTTAGGTTGGTGTTAAATACTTAAAATTTAGCTCCACTCTGCTTCGCAAATCACTTGGCTATTTTTGCTATAACAGTTAAGGTCTACTAGGTCCGTTCACGTTCACTTACATATATTTATGTGGGAGTAGCTCTTTCATTCCCTTACATACATTACATATGCCGTCTTTGACTTTTAAAATACGTTCCGTTAATTCCAAACTACTTCAATCCTACATCTACAAAGTAACGTTTCAAACGACCGTAGCGTCAGCGCTTCGGGAGCAGCGAAGTTGGCCACTGACACATACCTACATAAATCGTAATATTTCAATCTTCCGCCTCTGCGAGCGCCATTGCCGTGTCAAAGTGCTGTAGCGTCAGCGCTTCGGGAGCAGCAGAGCAAACAACGCGATTTGCCCCGGAATGGAGCAATCGTGTCCCACTCATAAGTTTATGAGACACAGGCAAGCAAAACGTAAATCCCATTTAATGTTTAGGTTAGTTCGCAATTCTGCCTAAAATATCTATCGATAAGAATAAATCAAGCCAGATATGCTGTAAAATAAATTAATCGCATTTCCACTGAGCGGTGTATAGATAGGCAGCAAAATATTGCAAACCTTATTGTATGTCTAGGTTAGTCCGCAATTATTATTATTCCTAATATAACTACCATTACGTTAAGTAACTCTTCCATGCTGGTCTGGGAGAAAAGAAAAAGGTAGAATACACTAGCTGCTACTCTTCCCGCGCAGATCGTAAAAGCCGATCGAGGGAATGGGCGAAATCTGAGCAATCATGTTGGTAGGCGATGCGGCTAGCAACCTATCACTATTTTGATTCTGTTTTCCACCTAATGCCCACCAACAGGCTAAACGTGGCCTTCAGGTGCAAAAGAAAAAGACGTGATACTATGCATGTATGTATTACGTAAAGGATAAATCAAGGATGATTTTATGAAGGAATCGTGTTCCCACTCTTAATAGAGATTTAAATACAACGGTAAAACTTCTACTTACAGTACAAAGGCACAGGTGTAAGTAGTATTTTTCCTCTGTGATATAGGCAACAAAACTTTCGCAGACAGTTTGATATTCAGCTAAGTT
This sequence comes from Elegia similella, assembly GCA_947532085.1. Lineage (NCBI taxonomy): Eukaryota > Metazoa > Arthropoda > Insecta > Lepidoptera > Pyralidae > Elegia > Elegia similella. The sequence continues at coordinate 26,088,771 of OX383940.1, forward strand.
CGCATTTTTTCTACCTGTTTAATATATGTACCAACAGTAACTAATATCTACTTATAACTTACCAAACCTATAAAGAGTATCGTACTCCTTATTATAGGCCCAGTATGTTTATTTTCTTGTTATGAATGGGTAGATATTTAATCTGTTTAGTACTTACATCTTGATGAATAGTTACGACCCTATTTTGGACAATAGAAAAGTCTACGGTTCTATTTCATTTACATACTTAGAATTTGACCTAACTTTTTTTGTAAGAAGCTCTACATTTTATGCTTAAGGCGCTGTGCATCAGAAGAATACCGTAAACGTGTATTTTTTCGTCGCGCAATTAGCCTAATTTTTGAAAGAATACTAGCATGAAAAAAATATGAAGTACAGTTTAAAGGTCAAAATAAATGGTTACATCAAAATATGTTCAAAAAAATATTAAAACCTTACTAAATAAAATATCAAAAAAGCTATATCCAGAAAAATTTTCGTCGCGAATTACTTGATATTTTCAGCGACAACTACCAACTTTTATAAGTCTATAAAAAGTATAACTAAATAAGCAAGATGGATACCTACAAAAAATTCAATATTTGGTTATAATTATTGAATTATTAAATTAAAAGTGAAAATTAACACGAAAATGGCAGACACGGATTTGAACTGAGACTGACGACAGGTATGACACAAATATATAAAATATTGCACAATGTCCGCTACAAACGGTTAAGGGATACAGCGCCTTAAGTACTTTGAGACTAACTTGGAGAAATACCTACACCTAGTAATCTCATTTTTCTTCTTAGTGAATCTACATAGCAACATCTTAATAACGGTTAACTTAAAAATAACAAACCGCAATATGTTTGGTTCTCGTTTTTGTAGGTTGAATTCGAGTGCGTTTGACTAGCCCTCCGCTCCGCCTAAGTAAATAACAAGAAATTGCGTCGTGGCGCGGCGTGGCGTGAGGCGGGGCGGAATGAGTGCGTGTAACTCAATCAGCAGTTTTATTGGCAATCTGATCGCCCCTCAGCAGCCCTCGCCAGAAAACGAAAATTTGCAGCGAAAGCTGGCGAAGATTGCCTACATAATTGATTGCGATTGCGTGCCTGATACGAGTATATTGTCGTAGGCTACCGTTAACGCTGTTTTCAGTTTAGGCATGCCATCGTAGTACTTCAGGCCTTTGACTTACAAGATCTAGGTTTTTAATTAATGTCTAAATTAAGTAAAAATAAAAAAAAAAAATATAGCTAGCTTTCTCCCGCGGCTCCAACCGCGTCTATGTCGATCCCTCGGGAACAGTACTTTTTCCCGGGATAAAATGTACCATAAATTTCATGATGATCGGTTCAGTAGTTACAACGTAAAAGCGTAACAAACAAACCATCTCACTTTTGCATTTATAATATTAGTTAGGAAGTTAGGATTAGGATATCTAAACATATATAACTCAAAGGTGAGTGACTGACTGACATAGTGATCTATCAACGCACAGCCCAAACCACTGCACGGATCGGGCTGAAATTTGGCATGCAGGTAGATATTATGACGTAGGCATCCGCTAAGAAAGGATTTTGATCAATTCTACCCCCAAGGGGATAAAATAGGGGATGAAAATTTGTATGAAACTTTGTCAATTTTAAACCTTAACGCAAGCGAAGCCGCGGGTAAAAGCTAGTATAATATATTTTTTTTAAATAAAGAAGATATATAAGGCCAGGGATGCCATTCTTAACTGCCTGTCCGGTGTCCGGGTACGCGAGTCCGGCACCCCGGGCTGCTGCTTACTCAGCCTAATTCATCTGAGTGTATAGTACCCCAAATACCTTAATCCCATTACCAGTAAACTTCTACCCTTCTTTCGCTCTCGATGGGCTACAGCGTCAGAACCGATATAAGCCATATAAACTGCGCTCACCAACCGGTTCCCAAGCGTGGTGAGTATGGCAATTTTCTTCTATATTATCTTCTATATTGGGAAGTCTTTTGTCTATATCTTCTATATAGACAAATATCGCATATAAGCCTTCCCAAGTGGATTTCCTTTGACGTGGATTTATTAATGGCTGGAATGTTGAAGATGATGAAAAAAAATACTTGTTTTTATAAAACTAAAGAACTGTTATTCTAACAAAAAAACATTTTATTTAGAAGGAAGTCTTGAGTTATATTTCGTTTTCTTTTTTCTCTCAATTTAATTTTCAAGAGCAAAATAATAAACCTGATAGAATATTGATTTAATTTAGGTATACGCAAATCAAATCACGGATAATGTAATTACTCAAGAATCTATATTTTTTCTACCTTGTAGTGCTTTTTTTTGTGTCATTGTGAGTTCAATATTGATTCATTTCGTTGCCTTGGGCAAGGACTGTTCAAACTAATGAAATGCACTACAAAATATAGTACAAAATATGTTGTAATCACACAGGTGCTTCAGGTCGCAGGCCCTCCGTTATTTTTTCAAAAAACCGACGTGAAACAGTGGCTTCAAGACGCGAGGACGATTAAAGAACTCCTCACGTAGACGTCCTCAGCTTCAGAGGACGCGGGGGAGTGCGGGCTGAGGGGGAGGTACGGTTACGTGGAGGGTGCTTCAGGGTAAGCACCCTTTGGAAAATCGCAAATCGCCGCCTGCGGTGGAGCGATGAACAAGGAAGGTGGCGAAGACGGCGACGCTCGTGTTTTGGAGCCATGTGGTTCTACATCAGCACAATGTTACAACACTTTTCGGTTTCTGTTCAAGTACATCTGTCTACTATATCTAATTATACTAAAAGCGCCAACGAAAAACAATGTGACCTTATTTCTGCCAAATCTGAATTTCAAAAGAAATGAAGATATTTGACTAACTATGTGGGTTATTTTAAGCTCTATCTTCTTTATAATTAAATTAATTACAAATATTAAGCACCCTTCTTTTTGTCTTGGTTAAAGCATGGCTAAAGCTCGAATAAATAGCTGTCAAATCTAATATCAAGCTGTTTATACGATTTATAATATAAAAATTAGCAAGTTAAAACGTGCATTATCAATACATTAATGTGCCCATTAGTTAACATACAACTAGCCCGCATTGAGTATGGAGAATTTTATAAGTGAAAAATACTAAGTGCATCTTCGGCCAGCATTTCATAGCTCGACGTTGTTCGAGGGCCCATTAGGTCGCTCGCCGATTGTCAACTCTTTACGGGCCCTCGTGCGAAGCACCGCTGAACGATTGGCTTTTATTTTTTGTCACGCCTACTTATGAGAATAACTTCGTCAGATGCGGGACTATTAAAAATAAGTTTAAAAATAATTGCTGTTCACCGTATGTAGAAGTTATTAGTACTCGTAAATGGTTATTACTCACATATCTACATTTCAAATGGTCAGATCTTAAATTTTCGAGTAAAGACAGTTCAGTTTACCTCGTTGATAACCACTGTTCAATGAAATTAAAGTAGCAAGTAGTAACAGCAATAATTTACTGTATTTACTAATCGTATATATATATATATATTTCGAGAGGGAAAAATGTTTATAATAGACTACTATGAACGTTCTAAAAATAGGCCCACGTGATTAAAGTTGGGTTAAGTACCTAGACTTAAAATAGAGACAATGCCATGCCTGACATGACATTACTTATTGATTGAAGCAATAACTAATAGAGATATAATCCTTTATATTACACCTTTTAAACGATACAGAAATGTCAGACACCTGAATGAATCTCGCCAGTCACGGTCACTTCACATTCTGACACAGATCGCGATTTAGGAAATAATGGCGTGATTGTGTGAAGACAATCGCCATTGTGCCGCGGGTAGTTTTTGCGCAGAAATTGGATTAAGAAAGGTTGAGCTTTCTCCATTGTGTGGAGAGTGCGTGCAATGATTGTTTTTGCAGTTTCCGCGCGGATTTGATTCGCTTTCTAGAGATGTATGAGTGCGTGTTGAATGGAATAGAGTTAATGCTTATTAAAAAAATGTCCTTTGTGAAATTAAATAGAATCTGGTCATGATGTATGCTTCTCGGAGTATTACGTCATTGCAATTGGAATCTTTTCTTTTACTACTCACCGTTTATCTTTTATTAAATTGAGCACATCTGCGGTAGTTCATATTTAAGTTTTAAATTATACCTCTAGAATCATGGTTCTTTACCTTACCTAGTCTTGTATATGTTTTTTTTCTCTTCCTTTGTTTTGCTGTAGTTACTTTAGGTCTTCCCCGCCACTATTTCTAATTTGTAAACTTTACTTTTTGGTCATCTACTCCGGCTGCCCGCGATACAGGCCTGTGCCTAGTGCGGGAGTCTTCTAAGTGTTGTTAAAACTGTTTTTGGCAAATAGAGGATTTTTGTATTCTATATTTTGTACCTAGGTATTGTTTTAGACCTTGCAAAAGCAAGGTTTACTATTACCTAGGTAATATTATAAACAGATAGGTAAAAACCTATCTGTTTATTTCACAAAATATTACCACCTAAAGTTATCACAGAGAAAAATAAAAATGCTACTTCATAAGTAAGTGTGACGTAAGCATAGTAAAATAGGTAACACCGGTTGCATGAATTTCTTGCAGATTTTTCTTTCTGGCCATATTAAGTATGGGCAAACCATTTTTTGTTTTCAAAATTATAATTCAAGAAAATTAAACTAATTGCTTGAATATTGATATAGGTATTGAAAGCTTTTACTGAAATTTATATAACTTATCGAAATATTATTCTTAAATATAAACTTTACTTACAATTGATTGACATAACTAACTTACCAAATAGCAGAAAATATGCTTTCTTACAGAAATTCGCACCATTATCAGAGTAAACATGAGCCGAATAAACATTGAAATAGCAAAAGGCTGTCAAGGGCGGGTCTCGCCTAAACCCCGTGTTAGTCACAGGCGCGGGACCCAGCCACCCGACACTCTTGTTTGTGACAGCCGCAGTGGGCGTCGCATGTCACCAATAGTCACAATAGATTTAATGTGACGGATTTCACAATGTAACACGTAGATAGACATACATCTCGCGTTTATAATGGTTGTGATCAGTTATCCAAAAAAGGCTGCAAGCAATGTATGATATAGTGAGGTTTGTATGAATTTAAACCCCGAAGGAATATAAAAACTTAGTCATCAATTGTTGGTATGTCACAGTGTTGATGTTTTGCCAGTGTCATCTTGCTGCGGGCTTTTTGTGGTCCATCTGATAGAGATCGAAATAACAATGTAATAGCCTGTCATATGCCTCAATTGAAGACGGACGTATATCAACTAAAATATTGTTGTATCTCTCGTATTGTCACAATGTGCCACTGCATTCTTAATATTTTTTTAGAAAATATGTTTTTGCTTTTTTATTTTTCTTTGTTTATGACGGCAAACGAGCAGACGAGCCACCTAATGGAAAGTGGTCACCGTCGCCCATGAACATCTGCAACACCAGAGGAGATGCTGATGCGTTGTCGACTCTTAAAATACCTGTAAACACGCCTTTTGAAGGACTCCAAGTCAATAATAATATAAGTTTAATTTATATTGACTTTACAACACTATTTAATCCAGAGAGATGATTCGACACTTACTTGTAAGTGTTTTGAAGAAGGTGACGTTGCATCCGCGGAGGGAAAACTTCGGAAAAATCGTCATTTAAACTTAATAATAACGTTCCTAATCTATTTACTAAGTAAAGAGTTTTTATTCCGATATAACTATTTTCATTTATATTTACATGAGCCGAGAGAGAGAGAGACAGGAAGTGGACATCGTTGCGACCATAGAGATAATATAATCCTGGTTGCGACTGTTTTCAATTTTTTTTCGGTAATACTTTGTTACGCATTTGTTGTTGGAAAATCTGCATCTCTAAGCTGCAGTTTAGTTTCTCTGTGATTGCAATACTATGTAATGTATGACTGTATACCACCAAGTGGTACGAAATATTTGGCAAAGCTGTGAAATGTATAAGCGAGGATTTGTTGTGAACATTTTGTTTTGAGTTTTTGCCTAATTGTTAGTTCAGCTGATCATAGTAAAGGCATAGTGGACCGTAGCTTTTTATTATTAATTTTGCTTAATTTATGATAAATAAATGAATATTCGTAAATTTGTTCCTTCTTGTTTTTTTTAGTGTTTCGCCAAAATACCCGAATTTTCTGACTTTATATTGTAATAATGTTTGAAAATTTCCCAAGAAAAAAGATTCTGAATAACAGGGCATCATAAAGGCAGGTAGATGAAGAGGTCTGAACAGCGAAGAAATTAATTTGAAAATTCTTCGGAGTACACCTGCAAGGAGCATTGTAAGTGGTAGATCAAACGGGGGCCTTGTTTGTCGAGTCGCGGGGTGTCAAAGCCGCGTCTCGGTTGGCTGCCTTCAGTCGCAGTAGATGTAATGGCGACACAATAGAGCAGATACACTGACCGCGCCCGTACACTGTCAGCTCAGAATACTAAAATTCTAGATCTCTAGAAAGCGAATCAAATCCGCCCGTTAGTCACTTTAGGTTTCCTTTCTGTAGGGACAAAGTGTTATGTATGCGCTTAGGTAGCATAGCATAGAATATACCTATGTAATAAGTGTAACGCCAGTCGCCCTGAATTGTGCAGTCGCTACGTACGTCAATAAACGCACATATCGTATCAGAGTATTTCATTTGCCAACCTTCCCAGTAAGTGTCTCGTACCATAGTACTACACTGGTGACCCCGACGTGATATGAACACGCGACCTTTACCCAAGGCGACCGGCTGTAAAAACTCTTCCGAATCATATTACAACTAGACTAGTATAAACTTTTATCATGATAGAGAAATTCGGGTACTGACGCACCACGTTTATTAATGTTAAAAATAATGATATTATACACGGTGAAATTTTGATCGTTTTAGACACTTATAGGTGTGATTTAGCCCGCCGATGAACCACTTTTCCTATTCCACACAAAAATTTTCAGCCACTAGTCAATTTGTATGTAAAATCAAAAAAAATTGAGTTTCCAGCATCGATCCCATAGGAAAAGTTGTCTAAAATTCAAAATTCATTTATTTGCATTAAATAGGGTACAAAATAGGGTTACAAAATTTGTCAAGAACAAGCCTATTCAGCCATATTCATGGCATGCAACATTTTTTCGTCCATCATCGCAACTTGACTACTTAAATATTATTATTATAAATGTTTACAAATTTGTCATAAATGTATTTTATTATGTTATAAATTACCTCTATAATATAAAATAATCGTGTTAAAGTGAAAATTGTTATTTAGACGCTATTATTTCATTGATTGAATAGAAGCATTCGTCTAACAACCATTTTTTAATTTGGTTTAAAAACGATTAAAAGGTAAATCCCGAATAAGTTTTGGGATCTTATTATATAATTGAATGACCATATAGTAGCAATTCCTCTGAAAATATGTCGTCCTTGAACAAGGTAATAGTAATTTTGTCGGATCTCTTCAGTGCTTTTGTTAACATTTGCTTTTGTGAACAGCTCAGGGTGTTTTTCACAAATAAACCAGCCTCTAGAACATACATTGTTCGTCTCGATGGGCTGAATCACCCGTTTCAGGGTCCAAAACGATCAAAATTCTACCCTGTGTAAACAGCAACTGTACATACGTGCAATTAAAAGTATTATTTTTTAATGGCAACACCTTACCTTGCTCGCTTGTGTATGTATTATTGTACTCGTATTATTCGCAGCTATCACTCGCAGCTCGGCATTGTGACGCGATTGGAGTGGATCAGCTCTCCTCATTTCCATTTCCATATTATTTTGTTTGCCCCAACCCCCGCCGCCTTACCACCGCCTCACCCCCTGCAACGCCCGCTAACGAAGGTGGCGAGATCAAAGCGATATTTTCACTCGGACATAAAATGAAAATACTACAGAGATGAAATCCCCCATAAATTAATACCATTTTATCAAGCATCAACTTCATATATGCTCCCAAAAATCGACTGCGTTTGGTGAAGTTTTATTCGAGTTCTTGTTTGTACGAGTATATATGTATGTACTTTTTCTAAATAGTAAACTTACTACTAACTACAAAGTATGTAAACTTCTAAATGGCATGGACCTAACCTATCGTTAGAATCCTTAAAATCTGCTCAGTGACATGGGCTATATTTTTAACAGGGCAGTCACGATTTTCTTTCTTCGAAATATAATTGGTTTGAGCTATTTTCATTAAAATACCTAGGTACTAAGATCAGAAATAAATGTATCTAGGTAAATATGGGTATATTTACCTAGACCGAACCGCCTGTATAGTTTAGAATACAGTTAGTGGTCAAACAGAGGAAATGCTTTATATCGTTGTGTAGATCCTGTCATTTGTACTCACACAGTCAATGGTAACAAAGTATCAGCTAACGCAGTAAACTCTTCGTTTCGTCATTGTATAAGGAAGCAGCTTTAAACCGCAGCTCCGATTCCTATGAACTGCTTTTTTAAAGAGAGGTACTCTGCATGCTTTTCAGCACCCTTGCTGTTAACGCCCGGCTCCCCGGCCAGGTTGAAGACGTGGCCACTGGTGTCTTGTCCCGCACCGCAGCCCTTGTCGCCTCGTGGTGAATAGTATATATATGAGATGCGCACGCACCGACCGACGCTGATGGAGAGCGCGAGCCGCCCGCTCGCCGGGATCGCGTGGCCGCGCCGCCCCTCCGCGGCCCCCGCTGTCCCCCGCGGTGTTGCCAGCTCGCGCGTCGCTTTAATAGGGTTGGGGAGCCGAAACATCCTCCGCCCCGTTGGAGGCTTCCTTAGACTCCAACATGTCCGTAGGCAGTTTGCATAGCCGAGATAGAGCCCTCCTCACTAGGCCCTGCTTAGTGCTGACGTCGGCTACACGGTTGACGCCGTCAGATCCCGGATAGAAATTTGCGATCCTTCCCAGACGCCACTGCAATGGTGGAATATTGTCGTCTTTGATGAGTACAACATCACCGACGCGAAGATTCAGCTGATGCGTACGCCACTTTGTACGCTGTTGTAATTCTGCGATGAACTCCTTTCTCCATCTCACCCAGAAATGTTGTCTTAGCCTTTCCACCAGCTCATATCTGTTCGGCCTTATTGCAGTCACTGGCAGCGATGGGACTCCTGTTAGGGGTCTCCCTATAAGGAAGTGCCCTGATGTGAGAGGTAAGGGGTCGCTAGGATCGGACGATAAGGGAGTTAAGGGACGTGAGTTCAAAATAGCCTCTATTTGGGTAAACAAAGTAGTTAATTCTTCAAATGTTAAACTAGCATTGCCCATTATTCTTTTCATATGGAATTTAGCCGACTTAATACCTGCTTCAAAAATTCCCCCAAAATTAGGAGAATATGGAGGACTAAACGCGAATGTAATCCCTTCCTGTGCGCCGTAATCTGTCAACGACTGGCGGCTGGAACGTATTATTCTACATAACTCATTGTTTGCCCCTTTAAAATTAGTGCCGTTGTCACAGAAAATTTTAGCCGGCTTGCCTCGACGGGATACAAATCTACGCAAACATTGAAGGAATGCCTGAGTGCTTAACTCGGATACTACCTCTAGATGAACCGCCTTCGAAGTGAGACACACAAATAAGCATAAGTAGCACTTAGAAGTACGACTACCTCTACCCCTGCGGTCAGAAATTTGAAATGGGCCTCCATAATCAGTTGCGCAGACATAGAATGGAAACGCGTTTTTTGAACCTTCTACATGAGTTCGCTCAGCTGGTAGGTTACCCATTATAGGCTGAACATGTTTTCCACGGAAACGAGCACATATGACACACTACGAGCCAATTGTCTACCTAATAGTGGCCAAAATCTCTCGCGAACTGACGCTAAAAGTAATTGAGGACCCGCGTGAAACAATCGAGAGTGCTCATATTGCATAATTAGATAGCAAAAATGATGTTTAGAATCTAGAATAATAGGGTGCTTTTTCTCATAGACATATTCGGAGTTACTGAGCCGACCTCCCACTCTTAGTATTCCTTTAGCATCTAAAAACGGAGTAAGTGGCAATAGCTTTGATGATCTAGGCAACTCCTTTTTATCTTTAATCATATCTATCTCACTTTGAAAAGACTCTGATTGACTATGGCGTACTAATAAAACTAGCGAATTATTTAATTCATCTGGAACGAGGGATCCAGTAAATTTAGTGCAATTTGACTTGCAATTGTTTACAAACCGCAGAACATAGGCATAAACTCTCTGTAGTTTATAATAATTAGAATGATTGCTAAATTTTATGAAATTATTCTTATCAGTTTGTAAATTACACTTCAAAGTGTTTTCTTTATTTTTTAGTTCAGGCAGTTCTGTAAATGAGATAGCTGGACATACATCTTTAGGCCATTCCGAATGTTCCTTACTTAAGAAGGAAGGACCCTGCCACCAAAGGGAAGAAGATTTTAATTGCGAGGGATCGACTCCTCGAGAACCAAGGTCAGCAGGATTTTGATCGGTAGAAATGTGGCAAAACATGAAATCTGAAGCATGCTCATTTATCTCATTCACGCGATTGCATACAAAAGTTTTTAGATCTCTAGGTGTAGTCTTCAACCACCCTAAGACAATTGTAGAGTCTGTCCATAAATATTTCTTAGCAATATCGCAGCGTATAGACTGTAAAACTTGTGTGCATAGACAAGCACCTAGTAGGGCACCGCATAGTTCTAATCTGGGTATAGTGATAGGTTTCATGGGAGCAACACGAGCTTTAGCTGCTAGTAAATGGACTGTGAATTGATTGTTGCTGTTTCTCGACCGCAGATAAACACAGGCAGCATAAGCCTGCTGGCTTGCATCTACAAAACAATGTAATTCAATGTTATGAGGGATATCACACAAAACATATCTAGGTATACTTATAGAAAATAAAATAGGTAAATTAGTGATAAAGTTATCCCAACGCTTTGCAATATTATTAGGAACTGGCTCATCCCAATCCAACTTAGCAGCCCATAGTTTTTGCAATAAAATCTTAGGCACAATTATACAAGGGCATAAGAGACCTAGAGGGTCAAATATTTTACAAGTCATAGAAATTATAGTCCTTTTCGTGACACGCGACATAGGCTCTAGGTCAGCTGAAAACTGTAATGTGTCAGATTTGGGAGACCAGTTTAGACCCAAAACACTTGACTCTTTGCTTGAGCAACTAAAAAATACAGTATTAGACTTGAGTCTAATACTGTATTTGACTCGGCAGTATTTATTAAATCAGGAGCATTGGAACGAAACTTTCTTAACGGTAGGCAAGCTGAATTTAATGTCTGCACTATGCCTTCATATAATTGCCGTAAACCCTGTACTGTGTCTGATCCCGTACTGAGATCATCGATGTAAAAATCATGTTTAATGACATTAGAAATGTTTTTATCTGGACATTCCTGAGATAATTGTAATAGGCATCTGGTACTAAGAAATGGTGCAGATGCAGTACCATATGTAACAGTATTTAACCGTAAGACATCAATTGGTTGGTTTTCATTTTCTCGCCAGAGAATAAGTTGTAAATGACGTTGTGACTCATCAATTTCTATTTGTCTATACATTTTTTCTACATCGGCGGTAAGTACGTACCTATACTCACGAAAACGAAACAAAATAGACATCAAACTATTCTGCACTACTGGGCCAACCATTTGAATATCATTTAATGATTTATTTTTGCGCATATTAGCCGCTGCCTCGCCCTTTATGGAGGTCGCATCGAAAACAACTCTAATACGAGTAGTTTCACTCTTCAGTTTTAAAACTGCATGATAAGGCATGTAATAGCCAAAGCTAGGTTTTTCTATTTTAGTTAAGTGACCTAGATCAGCATACTCTTTTAAGAAAGCACTATATTGAATTTTTAGCTCAGGATGACCTTTGAATTTTTTCTCTAAATTAATGAGTCTGTTTTTTGCTAAATAATATGAGTCACCCAAAGTAGTCTCAGGATCCTCCTTAAAAGGTATCTGAACTGAGAAACGACCACATGGTAAGCGTTTAGTATTGGCTACAAAATGAGCTTCGCAAAATTTTTCTTCAGGAGATAGTGTTTTTGTTTGTGGTAATTCATCTATCTCCCAAAATCTTTCTAATGATTTTTTCAACTCTTGACTAAAATTACAAAATAGTTGAGGCTGTGGAATAGCCGAGCATTTAGCTGTCGGACCAGCCACCAACCATCCTAAATGTGACTCTATTAGAATAGGTGAATTATTACCTAATTTGATTTGGTTTGACCCTACAATGTCCCAATAGACGTCTGCTCCTAGTAGGATGTCTATCTTGGCGGGTTTGTAGAAATTAGGATCAGCAAATTGGATATTAGTAGGCAAGTTTAGTTCCCCAGGATTGACCTCTATATTAGGCAGAGTTCCTGTAATACACGGAACAAACAAAAAGTTTACATTGACACTAAATGAATTCAAACAAGACTTGACATTCAAAGTGCAAGTACCTAATGTACTACATACAGTGTTATTTATACCAGCAATACTAATTGTTTTGGATGAAGTACTAGCTATTCCCATTTTCTTTCTCAGTTCTTCTGACAAGAATGAGGACTGACTTCCCGTGTCCAGGATCGCTCTTGCTGTATAAAGTTTACCCTTATATTCTAATTTTATTAAAGCTGTGCCTAACAGAACTTGATAAATTTGCTTATTTGGTGTTGATAGCACAGATAAAGACACAGGCAATGACGCATCAGCCGCATCAGAGTGGTTAAACTGAGCTTTATGTACTAAAGTGTTATGTTTCTTTTTGCATATACGGCAAGATCCTTTAAGCTGACACTGAGCATTCAAATGACCACCACGCAAACAATTCTTACAAAGTTTCATTCTAGTTACTTCAGATATTCTATCATCGATAGTCATGCTCTTAAATTTGTCACATAAGTATAAACGATGGCTTTGACCACAACAAGGACATGACACACCACTTGCTTTACTATCTGAGGATACTATAAAGGACTTGGTATGTTTTTGATCTTTGTAATTATTATTAGGCTTAAAATTACCTCTACCTACACTATTGATATGAGCAGTCTCGATTATGTCAGCACGGGCACGTATAAATGTAAAGAAATTGTCTAATGTTGGCACATCTATGAGTGTACTCTTGTACTCCTCCCATTTACCAGCCGTGGTAGAATCTAACTTGGAAGAGACCATATAAATAATTAGTGTGTCCCACTTGTCGGTTGGTTGTCCTAGAGTATTCAACGCACTCAAATGTTTAGAGACATGATCAACCATAAACTTCAACGCCTTATGAGACTCCCTGGATGTATTTTCTATACTAAATAGTGCTCTGAGATGGTTACTGACTAAAATATTCTTATTATTGAATCTTTGGCATAATAAATTCCAGGCAGTTTCATAGTTGTTGCTAGTGAACTCAATAGATTTCAAAGTAACAGCAGCACTTCCTTGCAATGATGAGCGCAAATAATGGAATTTATTAATTAATGGTATGTTGCCATTATTATGTATCATCGACTCAAAACTATCTTTAAATTCTAACCAAGTTAGATAATTACCGTCATATGTAGGCAGCTGTATAGTAGGTAATTTAATGGCATTATTTGATTTTGACTTTGGACTAGAATGACTACAACAAGAATCATTGTCACTGCCTGCGCTTGATGAGCGCTTCGGAATGGAATCAAGGATTGCTTGTCCATTTGCGAGTAATGACATTATTCGAGATTCAATAGCATCCCTTTCTGTGATTTGTTCCTCAATATTGGGAGCCACATTGTCTATTTGACATTGAATGTGGTCAAAATCTGTCAATAAACTTTGAATAGTATTCAGTTTTAATTCTAATTCCTTTTGGATAACAAGTGGAACATCTGAACCGTGATGTTTCAGTGATTCAATGTAATCACTGTATCTGGACAAGCGCCCCTTAATAACACCCTGTTTCCGTATAAGGACTGAGAATTCCTTTTTCTCATCAATAGTGTCACTAGTTACGGTTTCCATTATTAATCAATAGCCCCAATGATTAGGGAGAACAATGAATCATGCAAAACAATGAAAATGATTAGTCGAACCCAACTGAGATCCAGTCGCCAGCCGATTACCGATGTCTCGGAGCGCCGCCGCGATGCGAGACTGCTATGCGCTGCCGCGGAACGCAACACCGCCCAAACCAGCAGGGCGACAGGAACAGGCACCACACCCCGGGTCTTGCTTCGAATCGACACGTGTCTATGCACGTGGATTGCTGAAATAGTCGGCAAATCCCAGTGAACACCAAAGCTAGTGCAACATGCGCGTGATTTTCGGTAAAGGGGACACAGCACGAGTATATAAAACTAGTGCAAAACTGTGTAAAACACAGGAATAGGCGCGTTTACATAATTAGGCGTGCGTGTTAAATGATGAAATCACTAACATGACATGAACATGGGTGTGGCCGTTTGGCGTGGCTTGGGTGCAAAACAAAATGGCTGCTATGTGCACGCACACAAAAACTCCACGAAAACTGGATGCAATTTATGCAGTATGTTTGCTATTTTAGGCCTACGGATTGCGCTCAGTAAATAGCACAACCAAACGAAAAGAAACAGGGCTTACATTAGATTAATATGCAATGCAGGCTTAGATGCTTGAAAAAACTGTTAGGTTAGGAAACGAAATTAAGTATATAAGTAGGTAGTTATTATCTGAATGTAGACAGACAATAACTACATTAAATAAATGGACTAAACGAAACCTTGAACTTAGGCAAGTGAGTGGTATAGGTAGGATAGGTTAGGATAGGCACTTCACTTATCTTTTGCTACGCGTAGGTAGACGCGTCAGGCAGGAGTCCGTTTTGTGTCCTTTTACGGTCGCCAGAATGTTAACGCCCGGCTCCCCGGCCAGGTTGAAGACGTGGCCACTGGTGTCTTGTCCCGCACCGCAGCCCTTGTCGCCTCGTGGTGAATAGTATATATATGAGATGCGCACGCACCGACCGACGCTGATGGAGAGCGCGAGCCGCCCGCTCGCCGGGATCGCGTGGCCGCGCCGCCCCTCCGCGGCCCCCGCTGTCCCCCGCGGTGTTGCCAGCTCGCGCGTCGCTTTAATAGGGTTGGGGAGCCGAAACACTTGCTTTATGCAAAATTTCATATGGTTGCTTCAACACTTCGTCATCATCTCAGCCGTAAGAAGTCCACTGCTGGTCATAGGCCTCCCCCAAGAATTTCCAATATAACCTGCATCCAGCGCCTTCTTGCTACCTTGATCAGGTCGTTTGACCACCTGGTCGGTGGGTGTCCAACACTGCGCTTGTCGGCACGTGGTCGCCATTCGAGAACCTTTCTGCCCCATCAGCCATCGGTTCTACGCGCTGTCTCCCGCCCAATTCAATATTTAAAAGCGTCCAAAACAAACAAATATACAAACTCTTAACTTGGATTTCACTTCTACAAATAGATGAGAAATAAGTATTCTGTTCCTACATTGGCCTACTTCTGCACCGGCGTTGTTCCGTGGTGATATTCTCACTCTGCGATATTGAATCGGGTCTCTTTGAAATTGGACGTCGTCATTACGTCGTTGTATAATTTCTGCTTATGTACTTATTCCGTCGGTAAATAAGGCCCTGTTGCGGTTTTAATGAGAGGTACATGGCGAGATGTTTGTGTCGCGGTAAAGCTGAGGCTTGGCCGAGAAGCGTTGATGTCTTTTGTACACGTGCTATGGAAATGCTTAGCATTAAAATCGAAAATATGTGATGAAAACATTTCGCCACAGGTAGGCTACAACCTTCGACATCTAGCCCGTCGATGCTCTCAACCACTGAGCTGCCATAGCTTCAAATCACCGCGGCAAATTTGTTCATCACATATTATAGGTACACACATTCGAAGCATGCGTAATCTCCATTACTACCCACTATTTAGAAGTGTGGTATCCAACTTAATTCATATCAGATGAATTGAAAGTTGTCAAAAGTAATGGAGATTACGCAGCATCGAGCATCGACGGGCTAGATGTCGAAGGTTGTAGGTTCAAATCCTACCTGTGGCGAAATTTTTTCATCACATATTTTCAATTTTAATATTAAACCGAGCATTGTAATGCTATTAATACAATTAGATGCTTAGCAATTTCAATTCCACTGTATTTTTCAAACATATTACAACTTGGCTAGGGTAAGTACAAAGATTGATACCAGTATCAAACGAATATCAACTAATACAATAATCTAACCTACGGGTGGGTGGGGACCCAGCCGTAGGTCAGATTATTGTAAAGCATCAGGAACAGTATTTTTTTCTGGATGGAAGGTCTGTAAAGGTAATTTCATACATATATATGCAATTTTTTATCACGATAAGTTCAGTAGTTGAAGCTTAAAGGTATAAGAGATATATTTATTATTTATTTGATTATTTATGTCGCAGTGCCTATTGATATCATCATCTGCCTTACCATATCCCGTTATCTGGGGTCGGCGCAATATGTCTTCTTTTTCCACATTTCTCTATTTCCCACCGTTCCTACATCCGCTCCAACCTCTTTTACATCCTTTTTGACACAATCCATCCACCTCTGTTTTAGCTTGCCTCTTCCTTTATTATCCTTATCCTTATCCTTACTAATATTATAAATGCGAAAGTGAGTTTGTTTGTTTGTTTGTTAAGCTTTCACGCCGTAACTACTGAACCGATTATCATGAAATGTTGCATACAAGTTCTCTGGAGTACGGAGAAGGACATAGGCTACTTTTTATCCCGGGAAAAAGTACTATTCCCGAGGGATCGACATAGACGCAGGCGGAGCCGCGGGCGAAAGCTAGTCAATAATAAATGGTTCCAAATAATTTCACCAATTCTCTCGACCGCCTTTTACGGTTTGCGAGCAACAGAAGCAGCTGGTACATCTTACGTTGTTTCTTTTCTCACAGACCATCATGAAATAACTTAGCAAAAGAATGTAATAATATGGTTCAGTTTGAAAAATATTATAATATTGTTGGAGTGTTGGCACCGGAGGGATATGTTAACGCTGAGTTTGCAGACTTATCCAACTCGGACAAGTTTGCCTTTCAGACATCTGTCATATGGGGACAACTCTCAATGGAGTGAATTGTTATAAACCGCGAATAAAATATAGTTTCCATAAAACACATTCCGAAGTAAATATAGGCTATTATCTTCCTTATGTTGCACTACTATGTACAAAACATGGCAATTTCAACATACGAAAAAATCACGGCAAGAAGTTCCAATTATTTATTGGTTTTATTTTTTACTAGCTTTCGCCAGCGGCTCCGCCCGCGTTAATGTCGACCCCTCGGGAATAGTACTTTTTCCCGGGATAAAAGGTAGCCTATGTCCTTCTCCGTACTCCAGAGATCTTGTATGCAAAATTTCATGATGATCGGTTCAGTAGTTACGGCGTGAAAGCGTAACAAACAAACAAACAAACAAACAAACTCACTTTCGCATTTATAATATTAGTAAGATTTTCACTGACGATATTCAGTCCTGTAACCACTTGCCCGTCGCCACCAACTAAGATCAATGACAAAAATAGTGTCACCTTTAAAATTGCTGAACTTAAATAATGGATGGAGTGGCGTAATGACTATTACGTTATATTTCGTGTTTAAGAGGAAATCGTTCGGCCATATTTCCATACAAGCGTGGACTACGCTTGTATGGAAATATGGCCGAATGATTCTTCGTCGGATAGAACAAGTAGAGCAATGTTTTTTTTTCTGTTTAAATAAAATCACTTTAATACGGTATTATCGCGTATATTACATAATGTACCTGAGTTTATTTTTTTTCAAATTGAATTATATAAAGAGTTATGAACATTCAAAAACCTGAAAAATTGGTAAGAATTTCCGTTGTGTTCAAACATCAAGAAGAATTATCTCTATATAAATTCAGAGCGATTATCTCAGAAAAAAAATCATAGAAACATAGCCATAGCTTATTTGAAATTTTTAATGAAAAAATAAATTAATTCGGTTTAGTTTTGGAGAAGAAATCAAGGGACTACGAAGCGTTAATTTTGTATAATTTTCATAGGTATTTGCGGTTCGAGCTGCCTCTACTCGCACTCTGCTGGGGTTGTTTGGGCACACAGCGCGACAGCAATAGATTTTACAAATATCTATATACTAATTCTCTCAAACGCAGTGTTTCCTCCGCGCTTTAAGCTATGTCCCGTTTATATACATGGCTATTATGTTATATACTCTGTGCATTGTTTCAGCGCTATCGGCTCGCCGCGGCTGACGGCGTGCTATAATGCGCTGTATAATGAGAGCATGCGTCGCTGAAAGTGCCATGTGTGGACGAGCGCGGGGGAGGCGGTGCGTGAGGGAGGGGAGGGTGTGTTGATTACGGCGCTCATTATCAAGATGAGGGCGAGCGGCCGCTGTCACACCGGGTGGCGCAGTATGTACCACCTTATATATAGTAAAATCAAAGAAATAAGTTTTCACTGAAAGCTAGGACGCTTTGAATGTGTTAAACCACACTAGGTGCTCAAATTTTATACTGGTAGAATCCATTTACTTTTTTTATTAATATTTGACGGCAAACGAGCAGACCTGATGGAAAGTAGTCAACGTCGTCCATGGACTCAAACGCGTGCAAAGTGTCAAATTTGACTTTAACCTATAATTAATTCTCAAAACACGAATTAAATACATTTATGCTTATCTAATCGAAATAACAAAATGGTAAATAACGACAAATAATTTTTTTTTATCTTATCTTCTTGCATTTTGGGTCGCAATTGCCTCTGGCATGTGGCTATTCTAGCAACAGTAATTATATTTTTTGTAACAAAGCTAAACGTGACATCTTGGCACTGTTCAAACATAAGTAATTAAATTGATTTTATTCACGAGTGGCCTATCGATTCTACCAGTTCAAAAGTTGAGCTCCAGAATTGCCGCTCGTATACAAATTTCGATTGGCAACTTAGCGCAGAATGATCACCGATGGATGCGCAAATAAAAGCCAGCGAGTGACAAATTATTTTATGTCAAATATAGGTAGTGTGATAGGTAGCCTAATTTTATTATTTAAGTATTAATTTTAACAGGACGTACGAAGAACCTTGTATATATTTATTTCCGCTGACGTTTCTATGGAGTTACATCCATCGTGGAAGCAGCGAGACTGGAATACTTAGTCATCTTGTCGTGGTAGGCGGACTTGCACTAATAATGTCACTACAGTTTACTTTTTCAATGAGCAGTTAATAAAACGTCTAGAGAAAATATATTTTTTCTTATTTTGGATACAAGGAGAATACTAGTTTTGATGTTTGCTGAAAGTGCTACGTAGGTATTAAATAATTTAGGTAGTAAGATGTCCATAGTTCGGTGTGAGCGCGGCAGTGGGCGGGCCAGCGCTGCTGCATTTTTTATATTTTTGCATTCAGCTCAAAACGCTCATTACGAAATGCATTTGCTAACGAAGCACCCCTCGCCGCATCCCCGCAGCCCCCGCCTTATGTACCACACTGTCTCCGGAGACGCACTCCGAACAGTTTTTGTAATTGCTTTTGAAATCTTACATTTAGAATATTTATTTGAAGTGCATGTTATTTGATGGAGACATTTTCCAGAGCGGCGACAATGTAGTGTTTACTAAACGGTGCGAACACGCTTTTCATGCATGGAAAAGTGTATATAAAGTGTAATATTACGAATACCTACTTTGGGCTGGCTACTCATGACATGTAGTCTTATCTAAACTCACCTGTTGACATGAAGATTGTTTTTACAATTTGTGAAATATAGTTTGTGTGAAATATGGTTTGGGCTATGATTGCATGGATAACTTTGCCATAACACTGTTTATAATATTGATCATTACGCATATTCATATAAAAAATAATTGATTACGGATAAGTGTTTAATATCAATGCGTTTCTCCTCATCCTTACTAATATTATAAATGTGAAAGTGAGTTTGTTTGTTTGTTTGTTTGTTTGTTACGCTTTCTCGCCGTAACTACTGAACCGATCATCATGAAATTTTGCATACAAGTTCTGTGGAGTACGGAGAAGGACATAGGCTACCTTTTATCCCGGGAAAAAGTACTGTTCCCGAGGAATCGACATTGACGCGGGGGGAGCCGCGAAAGCTAGTAATTTATAAAAATATTGTCATAAAACCTAACGTCATATATGTAACGATAGGCATGTAACATCCTCGTCTTCATCGTCACTTACCATCAGGTGAGATGGGAGACAAATGCCTAATTCAATATTTAGTAAAAAAAAAAAAAACTATGTACCTAACTATATTAAATCATAAACAACAATGGGAATGATAACTAAGCAACGTGCCTACGGAGGAAGAGACTACCTTGTTGTCCCGACTTGGTCACCGAGGGCAAGTTAAGGCAAGGGGAAATACCTATGTCACCTAGGTGAACAAAAAAGTGTGGTACCCGGCAGAGTAGAATAGGACCACTCCGAGTCTTCCCGTGGATGTCGTAGAAGGCGACTTAGGAATTACAAGCTAAACAAAGCTTATAAACATCTGAGAGGCCTCTCCAACCCGTTTGGCCAGCGTGGAGAGTGTAGGCAAACTCCTCTGGCTGCTCTGGCCAAGTATGGCTCTAGTAGTACAAAGAGGGTCGTGCTCCTGTAGTGGAGACTAAAAAGACGTGATGATGATGAAAAAAAAGGTATAAATGATGTAATTCCATCATCACATTACGTGGGGCACATTTTATTCTGCCTGCAGATATTTGAAATCAATAATATAGAGAAGTATATACAAGTATATATGTACATCAATCATGTCAGCGACAACAGAGCCAAGGCGATTAAATAAAACTAAATTTGAATGAAGCCAATATATCATTGAAACTTACGTGAGATACAGACATTATGTACTAAAAACGGGTCACTCACGTGCTATTTCGTCGGGATTGCCGACCAATCAATCCCGATGAAATAGCACGTGACTGAGCCGTTTTTAGTACATGAAGCCAATATAATAAATGAAATTTTCAAGTTGTTATCTCGATTTTCACGCCCTTGCTGCCAGTGCGCTGCCGGTACATAAAGCTGTCCGGCACATAGCGCTTTGTCTTAACTAACGACGTAGTTCCGCGCCGTAACGACGGCCCCCGCACCCCGCGCCCCGCACACCTCTCACAATGACATTAGTGCAGTTATCAAAATGGCGGCTTTGTAGTGGTAATATCCGGGAGTGCTGCTGGGACGGGGCTGAAAAATAGGGTAGCTAAGTGATTGCATGTAAATGGAGATATATGAAGAAATCATTAAACCTTATACCTACGATAGGATCTTACATCTCTTTAAGAACGCATGAGTTTTTGAAACGAACCTAATAATATCCATAGATATAAGATAATCCTAACATAATATCTTAATTGTCTGAATTCATCCAGGCATTTGGAATACATGGTAATAAAGAAATTAACAAAAATACATGCATATATTCGCGGTAAACACACAACTGGTCAGTTCTAAGCACAGGATAACATAAGAACAAATTACCATCTTCCAATCAGGCAAAAGTTTATTAAGAAACGGGTAATCACATGTATCTGGAAAACATGCAATTTCAAATATTATATTCTTCTAAGATGCAAATTTACGACTAAATGTTTGCAGATTTCGGAAGTTTTTCAGTAATTTATATATATATTTTTAATAACTTTTAAAATTAGGGGTTTAGATCATGGAGCGTATAATACCTGGCATAGATAATATTAACATATTCGAGTTATTTCTCGCAGCATATGAACGCCTTTGTTTCCACACATGACGCGCCATCTCTCACGAGAGTAATCATAAGGAGATTAAACATCAAGTATGCAACAAGTTTGATAACCATATTGAATGTCATCTCCAAGTCATAACTCGGCCGCCCCGGCCGGGCCCCAATCACCGCTCTCGACAATACATATAAAAAGGCTTATGAATAATTCAGGCGCCGAGTTGGTGTTAGGATGCGGGGCCATTGTGTGTGGTTGTTAGAGGGCTTGCGATTTGAAGAATAACTTTTGGAGATTGAAATCTAATTACTTGTTTGTAAGAACGCTTTATAATTTTTCAGCTCTCTTATTCATCTCCAACATCATCCTCCAATATCATCTATGATTACGTACCTTACGACGATTTAGTCCTAGAAGTTTTGACTTTCTTATTGACAAAAATGCGTACTCACTTTAGCGCTCGCCGTTATATACTCACGTTTTCCTCACAACTAGATATAGAAATGTTTTACTTATCGTCGGGATTATTTCAAATACTCAGCCTAGCGTTACGACACAGCGTCGTCCGGTTTTATGTTGTTTTTGTTGATTTATAGCTAAAATATTTGCCCACTAATGCTTTCACTAGATATTTTTACTTTTAGTAACACTTTAGTCGCAAAAATAGATGATTAAACTGATCTAACTATTTTTAAGGAATATTATTGCATAGAGACTTATTTACGTGACAGCAGCGCCATCTGAACTGTATATATATTGCAAATCCCCCAATTGCAATAATATATTGCTATCAGGGCAACTATACCCACGGGCGAGTATCCTAGTTTATCCCGGTTTTGACCCTCCAATGAGGATGATTATAGAAATTTATACATACATATTACGCTCATGGGATAGTCAGAGCCTAAAGCTGTTAGGCCAAAAGGCCACGTTTAGCATGTTTGTATAGGTGGAAAACAGAAACAAAATAGTGATGAGTTGCTCGCCGCATCTTCTATGGATATTAATAAAATATAAACATGCAAATGAAAATAAAATAAATCATATCATGAAAAGCAATTACTAGAGTAGGAGAAATTAAAGGAAACCTAACTGCCTATTATTAAAAAGAAATAAATTGGAAACATTGAAATTCACGAACTCTCGTTCACGAGTTGTGTCCCGCGAGGCCACGAGAGTGCTACGCGCGGCTACGAAGCTACGAACTCTCGTAGCAACGCAACCGCTTTTGATCTTCGTTCCTTTATTAATATTATATGCAGGTGAATTTGTACTTTTTGGTTCATATTTTAACTGAAAGCGTTAACGTTCTGACTATTCATACATCATGAAAGTATATTTTTAATTATATTATTATATTAATTATATACACATTGTAAAGAGTACAGAAAAGAATATACAAAGCGTGACAGAGGTTCCCGAGTGAAGTACGTGCATAGATGCGGGCGAAAACATTTAATTCAATGAATAAATAAATAATAAATAAATAAATATGGACAAATCACACAGATTGAGCTAGCCCCAAAGTAATTTCGAGACTTGTGTTATGGGATTCTAACTCAACGATACTATATTTTATAAAAAATACATATATATAAACATCCAAGACCCAGGCCAATCTGAAAAAGATCATTTTCCATCTTGAAGGGGATTGAACCCAGTTACTCCGTGTCGCAGGCTGGCGTGTTGACCGCTGCGCCACGGCACGGAACTAGTTATATCATAGAATGTATCGACATAAAACATGCAATTTAAAGAGTTTTTCTAATTTAGGATCTTGCCTTACTAACAGCCAATACTATAATTTTTCGACCAACCGCTTCAATCGTGCAGTAATTAAATCTCCTTGGTTACGTTTTGATTTTAAATCCCCCGCCAATATTAATCTCTCATAATATCTGACTCAGAATCACTATTTTTAAACATACTCTGAAATCGTGGGACACGTAAGAAATGTTAACGCCTGGATATATCCAACCAGTTGATTGGTGAATTTGTATACAGTATTTTTTTAGATCTCCTCTCTTTATTTATTACTAGCTGTTGTTGCCCGCGGCTCCGCCCGCGTTAGTGTCGATCCCTCGGGAACAGTAGAATTTCCCGGAATCAAACATACCCTATGTCCTTCCTCGGGCCTCAGACCTCCATACCAAATTTCATCCAAATCAGTTCAATGGTTGAAGCGTAAAAAAACGACAGACAGAGTTACTTTCGCATTTATATTACTATTAGTATGGAAGTATGGATATTATTTATACTTCTAAGTCCAGAAATGAGAAAATTTTCATAAAACCTTTACCCTCCCATTTTACCCCTTTAGGAGTGAATTTTGTCCATTTCACCCACATATATGTTTTTTAATTGTAATCGAGGACTTACATACCTATTTATTTTCATACTTCATAGTCCAGAAATGAGAAAATATCCAAACAAACTTTACCCCTTCTGAGGATTTTTTTCCAGTTGACCTACACAGATCTTTTTCAATTGTAATTGTGAATTTGTTTACCTTTTTTCATACTTCTAAGTCTAGAAATAAGTAAATTCGTATACAATCTTTACCCCGCAATTTTACCCCTTCAGGGGAAAATATCGCCCATTTTACCTACACAGATATTTTAAATTGTAACCTAGAACTTATATACTTATTTTCATACGTCTAAGTCCAGAAATGAGAAATTTCCATACAAAGTTTATACCACCCACCCACCCCCATTTTACCCCTTAAGGGGGAATTTTGCAAATTTCATCTACCTACACATGTCTTTTTTAATTTTAATCGAGTACTTATATACCTACTTTCATACTTCTAAGTCCAGAAATTCCATATAAATTTTACCCCTTTAGAAGTTAAATTTCTTAAAAATCATTTCTTAGCGCTCACTCACATCTTTAAAAGAACCCCTGTACCAAATTTCAAGTTTCTAGGAGCAGCAGTTTCGGTTGGTTTGCCGTTTGCCCGCGGCTACGCCGCCGCCGTTAGTGTCCATCCCTCAGGAACAGTTTGGACCCTTAAAGGGGTGACTCAGGTCATCAATATGAACAACTTTTTCTATGGGACCAATGCTGGAAACTCAAAAAAAATTCGTCATTTCCATAAAAAAGAGTCCCGCCGCCCGGCCAGTTTGTATGGGAATGTCGAATTTTTTTTTGAGTTCCCAGCATTGTTCCCATAGGAAAAGTTGTTCATTTTGATGGTCTGAGTCACCCCTTTAAGGGTCCAAAACGATAAAAAAATCACCGTGTATATTTGCAGGCAAACTAATGCCTTGAGTTCAATCAAATGACGATAACTTTTTTTTTAATGAACCGATTTTGATGAAACAATCTTTAGATGTTTTGCTGAGTTAAAACAAAGCAATTGGTGAAAGTTTGAAGTAAATCGGTTCAGTATTTTTGGAGATAATCGTGATCATACATACAGACAGACAGAAATACAGACAAAAAATTCGAAAAAATTTTTTTTGCTTTCTATTATTCTTTTTAAGTGTCCCTCTATCCATTTCAGTCAAAAATTCTAAATGTACACACAAAATATTTTTACTGTTTTATTATATGTATAGATATAGATATAGATAATGTATGCTTGTATTTACTGAGGGAAATGGGGCCTGTGTGGAAAAGCCACAACCGATGTCACGCTGTAACTAAACGTACCAATTCGCCTTGTTTTGACAAAGTAAATAGATACTTCTCCCAAAAAATGTAATTACAGTCTGTGGAATCTTGGCGTTCCTCCCAAAAGGTTCTCTCTGCACGCGACGTTGATTACATAATTGGTGTCGGGAGGGCACAAAATGGCAGCCGAATTATCCTGTTAGCGGACAAGGAGCCCTAATACGGGAAGTGGCAGGCAGGGCTGCCCCGCAACTCAGGAGTGCGGGACACGAATTTTAGAAGATAGTCAAGAGATTCCTTTCTAGTCTGTGAGATAAGGAAAAAAGTTTACTCATTCAGTAGAATAGAAGCAGTAGTCAATCTTCTATAACTTCTTCGTGCTTAAATGGGAATACTCGAAAATCTGCTGATTCGTGTCAATTAGGCGATACAACTAGCAATTTGTCCTATGACCTTCTAATTTTACGGTCATGAGCTCTGCCATCTCGTAAGAGATAAAGACGTGAGTTATCTCAAGACATCTGACACAGCTTAACGACAGCCATCAATGATTACACCTGGGACCAACGGCGTAACGTGCCTGCCGAAGCACGGAGAAGGTACATATGTTTTTATGTCACTTGCGCTGACTCATCCCAGTGGAGACTGCGCTAGGGGTAGCTTTACATGCCTAAGCACTAATATTGCCACTATATATATATTTATTTTCGTAACATAAACAACTGTGACTTTTTTCTTAGAATTAGTGACAATAGTAATTCTGATTCATATCAGAGTTTTATGGTCTGCCTTTCCTTACTTTAAAACGGCTGTAGAAAACCAGATAGCAAAAAGGCTTTCTAAACTATTTTTGAATAAAGGTAACATAAGATATAGACATAATTAAATCTGCGCTAAGATTAGTGTGGATCGGGACGACTTTGCGCGCGCGTCTTTATTAAAATTCGCCCTGAGAAAGACTTCAGGATCAGGTCGAATCTCGTCGGCCAGTAGCTGACTTCGTACGTGAGTAAATCGTTGTTTAACATTTAAAAATTATCATTAGGGGGCATAGTTTAAAATATTAAGTCCCTACCCATTTGGAAACCGATCTCTGACTCTGTACGGTTATGGTAGTTTACTTAAGAAAGACTTGGCAACACCGCACGCGCCGCATTCGCTTTTGTTTCAGGTAATACGGCGAAACTTCATATAAAAAATTCGAATGCGACGAGTGCGGCGCGTGCGGTGCGAGCCGCACGCAAGTCTGTGTTCACCTTAAAAATCATAAACTTTACAGACATTCCATGTTGGTTTGGGAGAAAAGAAAAACGTAGAATGAACCCACTGCTTCTCTACCCGCGCAGATCGTAAAAGCCGATCGAGGGAATGGTCAAAACTGCCGAATCAGAGCTCTTCAGACATGTAGGGATCAAGTTCAATGAATTTACCTGGATTGAGTTACTACAAACCGTTTTAGAACGACTACTGCTGAGAATAACTCAGCAGTAGTCGTTCTAAAATGGTTGTAGTTTTTCTATTTTGCATATGTACATTTTAAAGAATAAGAAAGAAATATATGGCGTACAAAAAAAATACATTACATTATATTTTGATCTTAAACTTCGAGAAAAAGAATTAGTCAACACAGATACAATTGAAAATGAATTAAATTCTTCATAAGTTGCTGAAATAATGAAACTATTGATATAAAAATACGGCGTCTCCAAAGGATAAAAGAATTCGATGTCCGTATCTGTCTGTCAAGACGCTATTCTTTATCCCAGAATAGATATTCGTTGAAATTAATATCAAAGTCTGTGGACTCAGAGTCTGTGAAAAAACCATGCTAATGGAATTATGCAAGGCACTAGGCAAGGCTTTACAGCTCAAGTAAAGAAAAGTCCGAGAACCGTATTTTAATTACTTGCCAAAACAGAGTAAATATCGTTAATTTATTTTATTCACTTTGGATGCATTATATAATGCAAAGAGTATATAATCGCTACGATTTAATATAATATACAATCATCATCATCATCAGGTCTTTTTTGTCTCCACTACAGGAGCACGACCCTCTCTGTACTACTAGAGCCATACTTGGCCAGAGTAGCGTGGAGAGTGTAGGCCAAATCCTTTGGCCTACACTCTCCACGCTGATCAGACGGGTTGGAGAGGTCTCACAGATGTTTATAAGCTTTGTTTAGCTTGTATTTCCTAAGTCGACATCCACGGGAAGACTTGGAGTGGTCCTATTCTACTCTGCCGGATACCACACGGCGCCACTCTGCCGGATACCGCACGGCGCATAATATTAAATAAGTAAATGATTCTACCGCTGTGTCAGCTTAATCTTTGCTGACGTGTGAGGTTATAAAAAAGACGAGTAAAAATAGTGTTGTAAGCACCCTGGCACACAAGTTAACAAGATCGGAAGCAATTTGCCCCGACACTGCACCCGTCCAACTCGACACTCACTTGCACGTCCTTGCAACTCTATGTAATTGATATAAAGCTTAATTTAGCTTGGAAATTGATTTTAGCACGCTAAGAATATAGCGTTGTAGGAAATGATTGCGAATCAGTGAAGGGCGCGGTTCATCTAATTATATTGACGCTTAATGTGTTCTGTGGGCTTTGTCGAGGGATTTCTTTGATCGACTTCACTTAAGATGAACAGGCATGTGCACATTTCTTACCTTTCTCTGCAGTGCTTCCGCACTGGCCAGCGAGAGATAAAACCTTTTTTGTTTTACGAATAGATGAAAAATTAAAGTGATTGTTGTTGTCACCCGAAAATATTTATAACTTTTTATGGACTTTGTGGGTTCACCCGTTAAAACATAACCTCGGTACTTTTTTAGGTGGCGAGCTCCGTGGCGCAGTGGTTAACACGCCAACCTGTGACACCAAGGTGCCCGGGTTCGATCCCCGGGCAGGTCATGACGGAAACGATATTTTCAGATTGACTTTTTTATTTATTTATTTTGTACGTCACGATATTATTGGTCGGAACGTCGACTCACCATAAGATGGTTGCTAAGACGATGTTACGCTAACACGTACAAAGCTAATTGTTTGCGCGACTTGTTCTTCAAAGTTCAACTTTGAACTTTGAAGAACAAGTCGCGCAAACAATTAGCTTTTTGCCTGTTCAGTTTCAAAATGACCAACTAGAATAATGTCCGATATGAGAAGTTATCTCGTCTATTGTTTTGACATTCTAAAGCCCCTGAACAACGTTGTGTTTTTCCTACTCAGAAAAATATTGTCATTTTTATGAATAGGGCTTTGAACATTTGCCACATGCTAAGTCGTAAGAGCCTGTATGCTTTAATTTTATTAAGCAGTATAATTCAAGCATATTGTAAACTCTACTTCTTTAAAAGGTACCTTAGATTCCTTTTTTGAAATTATTGTTTTTTCACAACGCAACTATGGGTTATAATTTTATTTATTTAGAATTATGATATTTTACAAAACACAGCTTTGATTGAATTTAATTTGTTTAATTTTATTGTAGAAAATTAATAAGATATGTAAAATAAAATTTCATTGTAAAGTATATAATTAATAATTAACAAAACAAAAATACTACACTGTAAGGAATAATTTTAAAATGTTACTATGTATAGATAACATAAAATATATACAGCGTGTAAATCAATCACCTACATTCCGTTAGCCAAACGGGCTGGATCAATCCTTCGGATGACTACCCGTCTAAATGAAAACTTTTCTAGGAATTAAAATAAAACGTAATTTTCATACAAACGTGTGCGGGCCTTTTGAATTAAATGTCAAATATTATTCGACTACTCAGAAAAAGTTGTTCATTTCGACGCGACGGGCTGAGTCACCGCTGGAAGAGAAGGCAGATTCCCAGCGCTCCACAAACAAGTGTCGATGGTTATTTTCACGCTGTATAATGCGATTAGAGAATACAATCCCGAGCATGTTTTTCAATCCCGGGCTTACGGGATTTTTGAAGCCTTTTCCCGGGATCCCGGGCCGCGTATTGCCAAACTGTATACTGACCCAGACCAGGGTTGCTCTGAGTTCGATCGCAGTTTGCCTTTGTAGTTGAAGAGCAAACTGTATACCTATTCAGAGAGTGTCTGAATCAAAATACATTTTGCTTTAAAATACTTGAGCAAAATACATACGATTCCAGACATCCATACTTTCCAGCGTCTGGTGTAGTATGTAATGGCATGATAATTTAGAACAAAATGCATGCGAATGCAGACATGTTTTATTTCCCTGCCTCGCCTTCTAAAACTTGCGCCGCTTGCGACCTTGAATCCTTTTTTTGGACAGTGGTCGTGACTTTATTAGCAATTACGCACGTGTTTATTAAATAAAGTGTAAAAATAGAGTTACTTTTAAAAAATAAACCGACTTCAAAACTGTTTTTTTTATAGATCGGTGTAAGCCTTAATAATTTGAATAAAATTAACACTTGGCTAGTTTGCGGTACGAGTATGCTGGTAGAAAAACAGTTGGCATATTTACTGATATTTTTAACATATAATTTTTATTTCGCACTTTCCGATTATTAACAAAAAAAATCGATAGGGAAATAAAGCACAAAAGGCATGGTGTGACGCCATCTCTTGTTATTTGAGTTTTTGTTTTGGCATTAATGAAAATTTTCCATTTTCTGTTCTTGATTCATTAATTTACTTTGTTATCGATCACTAATAATATCGACTTATTTGAGTTATTATTACCTACACTGAAATTAAAAATAGGTACAATTTGTTGTGTCAGTGCATCTTTCTTTGAAAAATTAATAAATAGTGAAGTGGAAACATTTATAGTTTTTTTTAACACTCTTTATAGTTGTTACAGTTCAAATTAATTTTTAGTCATACTTACAACGGCTAAACTTAAATTACTTCACATAGGGTATGTTTTTTGGGGAAAGTTCAGTTTCACGGATAGGATACCTAAAAATCACAAAAGCATAAAAAAGTTACGGGAAATTACGAAACACGTTGTATATTTGCGTGTCACAGTTTGCTTTACATACAAGCGAGCAAAGTGCATACCGTCTCAGACTGCTCTGAGCTCGTATGTACTTTGCTCCAATTTTTTTGTGATTTTAATGAGCACGACGTAGTTCAGTACAGACTATGGGTGTCTGGGTCAGTATACAGTTTGGCAATACGCTCCCGGGCCTATCCCGGGATTAGACTATGTGGTTTCTAATTGGGCTAAAATAAAAAAACACGAGTAATTAAAAAAAAAAAATGTCTAATGTCTTTGCACAACACAAATGAATACGTCGTATCACTGTCTTTTTTATGTTTAACAAAGTCTCCCGCCATTTGAAATACTTAATTTCAGATAATTGACTTTTAAATTTTAATGACGTAGCCTACATAACCCGTCACTGACAGAACAATAAATGAAAAAATAAAACCTGATTTGCATATTTATACTTTCGTACAGGGAATCCCCGACGGGAAATACCAACAACAATATTATGATATGAGATGATCGGGTGATTCCCCTGTTGTGGTTCGTTGGGGAATTACCTTAAGAGTATTGTATTAAAGTATTCCGAGTGGGGAAGTGTCTTCTAAGTTCTACGACAAACATATTAGGACTGTACCTGTGTAGTAAATAGTGGGTACCTACGTATTGTACGCGTTGCTTTTTGTCGTAATGTATTAAAATAATCTAGGCAAGGTTATTTTCAAGGCGCAACGGACTACGGAATACAAACTAGACTTGTTTGTGGCAATCCCGAAAATACCGAGATTAGCCAAGTACAGTCCCGGGATTTTCGGGGCCATAAACGGTCGGGATCCCGAGATTCGGGATCCCGGGATTGTATTCTCTAAATGCGATATAGGAAAAATAATTTACCTACGAGTACGTATCTGCTTATATAAAAACTTTCAGTAGGTTTTGTCAGATCTTTAAATCGTAATACAAAAATATTTTACCTAAACCAATCTTATATACATACTCCGTATTTTCATTCTACTTTGTTTTTGTCGCAGTAAATAGTTTTCGTCTTGTTTTACACAGTCGAGTTTGTAGAGTTAGCATATCATCTCCACTTTTAATTTGAATGCGCCGTGTCGGCACATGGTGCTCTGTCTATGTAAGCACACACATAGCGCGTGGTGTCGTTTACGCGGAGAGCGCGGTAAACGCCGCGTGTTTAGCTGGAGTACATGCGAGTGCGGCCCCTCCCAGCCCTCACGGAGGACTCAGTACCGACAGAATATTCAGTTACGCTTCAAGGGTCATACTTATATATTTTACCTACAATACTTAATTATAGTATAGCTAATACAAAAGGATTAGTAAAAGCACTTAATTATATTATTGTAAGCAAATAGTAGGTACAGTCAGGGCAGAGATACCTGCCCAGGCCCTCTACCTATATCTTGACATTTCTCTTATTCATTACTACAGCAGCCGGTAAAAAAGCATTGATTGTCACACATACGTAAGTCCATCAGTGCCTAACGCGGCCAAGTATTGTAGAGTATTTTTCTCAAATTGCAGGGAAATTAAAACAAAGTAGTATTTTTTACATAAAACATTTTTTCCGGTTCAAGTCCAGTCTGCGCGGATTTTTTTCACAATTCTTATGTCTTTATTTAACCACACTCAAATGTTTTATTGTAAGCTAGTTCGAATTTTAAATATAACCTCTGATCACCGTGAATGCATTACTTGGTAGGAAACCGGTCATCCCATTTCTTCATTATATGACAGATAAAAGTTTCCAAAGTATGATTATTATTTGTGATAGTTTAAGTACCTACTTTAAAACATATCTATAATACAATAATATATAAAACAAATAAAATAAAAACCCCTAATCTACTTACTCATCATCATTTCGTGTAGGTGTCACGGTCAATCGACCATGCACACCCTGGTGTCAGAGTTCTTCGGAACCGCCTCTCGGCCTCTGACGTGGTTCCTTTAACGACCATAAGATGGCAGCCGGGACCACCGGCTTAAGTGCCTTCCGAAGCACGGAATCATCTTTATTATCAGACAATCAGGTGATTCAAGCCTGCAATGTCCTAACCAGACTGGAAACAACTAAACAAAGTATGCTTACGGTGGGAATCGAACCCACGACCTCCGGGTCAACAGGCAAACGCCTTAACCACTGGACCACGGAGGCCATCATCTACTTACTTAAAAACCGTTATAAATAAAAAATGTTCCGCAGTTCGTTGTCACGCGAAATGGTACCTAATAGGCTGACAGAAAGAAAAGCATTGCTATCCAACGTGGCAATGGCCACGTCGGATAGCGATGCTTTTCTTTGACCTAGAAAGTTGCCAGCCTTCTGGTCACCCGACACCTGAACCAGCTTTCGGACTTAAATAGTTTATGCGCCGACGGGCCCCACGAACCAAGTGACTCCACCCCAAACGGCTCAAAAATGAAACCATTGCCCATGCAGGCATATTTGCGCCGTTGGAGTGACTCGGCATTGGCTGCAGCCATGCCTGCCTTAGAGCCAGTGCTGGGGAGATGGGAAGGCGCGAATGTGTCGACACACGTGGCGTTCCAAACAAGTTGCCATCCCATCCTCCACACAAGTGTCATTCCGTCTGATCTCTGGCCATCCTCACGCAGCAGGCCATTTGGTTCTAAAACTGAGAAAAAAGAGAACTCCAGACTCAACCCACGATGCTAGCCAAGCTCCAGACGCCCGTGCAGCCACCTCGAGCAGGTCTACAGGCAGTCCAGCGGTGAGCCGTGAGCTACATGAGTAAAGATATATCCGGTATGAACTTACCATCTACATACTTTTTGTGATCGTGACACCAGGCCAGGGTAGAATCGGGAGGTGAAGAGAAGAACAGTTTCCGTCGTGCCTTCCTTAAAACATTTTGTGCTTTGCATATACACTAAGAACAATTAATTCACAGTAATTTAATGCATATAAATAATTCGTCGTACGTGCAGTATTATCTTTACTGCATGGAATTCTTAAAAAACTAAACGAACTTTACCAATATTATATCCAGTTGCTCCAACATCTTAAATGTAATATTCCACTTGCTGCACCGTTGAGGTCACTTTCGCTTATTTTTAATTCCATCTAATACTGTGATAACATTTTTGCTTTGATTTGGAAATCTAATGCCGAAATGTTAAGGAATTCGGGTTAATACAGTTTTGTTTTATTTTTGAGGTAAGATTTTGAATACCAGATGGGTTTTCGTTTGATACATGTAGCATCCTAAAAGCGAAGGTGAATAAATGTTCCCAACTCTCAATTGAGTTCTCGCAGACTGTCCTTCTTATATCACTAGAAAGCGCTAGAGATACAGTCCGACGAGCACCTCTGGGTATACGTTGAATGTTTTAAACTACAGGAGTTGAATGTTTTAAAACTGACAGGTGTTCGTGGAGATTATGATAAGGATGAGAAACCAGACTATGTGCTCATGAAGTATGATTGGAAAGTGGGGCAAAGGGATCCACTACTAGCATGTGAATTGTCACATGAACTTTAAAACCCCTTTGCCCCTTGAAGAACCATGGCTGGGAATATAGGGTCATTAGGTAAGTTTAAGACTGCTGTTAAAAATCAATTACTTAAAAATGCCTACTATTGTATTAATGACTATTTAATAGATACATACATCAGTGATTACCTAATGTAAAATAATTCGATTTGTTATAAATATGTGAAAGCGTAGCCCTTCAGGCACGTAGGGACCAATACTGGACTGAGTTTCTTTCGGCGTATTCTTCTCAGCTGTGGTCGTTTCGAAACGCTAGTAGCTTATCGATTTTGCAAATATTAAAATTTAAAAATAATAATATGACGTTCAGAAAATACATGATATCCAAATTTCTATTTCATTTCATTTCATTTCATTTCATACTGAGAGCACAAAATTAAGTTCTCGGATGATATAGACTCACATGGCCAACATTCCCAGACGAAACACCACCTATTATGTGTTTTTTTAGTTTGGTACTATTTCTTTATGTTCTTTTCATCGGGTTATGTTGGGTTTAGGGAAACTAATTATAAAATTTGCAGCAAAATTATTTCTTAATTTATTCAAAGTTGATGTCGAAATGGATTTTCGTAATACTATGCTGGCGTGTATTGGTCAGTACAGAAATTGATCTGAAACAAGGATAGTGATGATATCACCTACAAAACATTCAAATAGATACACATGTATCCAAATTTGATGAAAATGTTTGACTTTGAAAAAGCAGAAGCAAGTCAATGTGTTGTTTAATCTAACCTATCTGCAAGAGCGTTTTTCCCTTTTATCTTTTCCTCTATCTTTAAAAGAAGAGGAATACACTTACAATTCGGAAAGGAAGTTAAGGAAACTTCCTTTCCAAATTGTAAATTAGGTATTGGTTATTTTTGTTTTAGATCTTTGTTTACATTGTTTTCTATGTTTATACTAGTTTATTTTCGTTTAAGAATATGCCAGTCTGTCCTACATAATAAATTATCATAGCACAGGCCAGGCATTACAAGATTATCAAATCTAGACGACTATCCGTGTAACAAACAAATATTTAAGTATAGTTTTGTTATCGCTATTGCGTTGCTAAGGGTCTGGCCTGTAAGACCCTCAAATTTATTATCCAATTCTAATATTGTAGAGATGGTTAACTTAACGTCTAAATAATATTGGCATAACTTAATTTTAAATTAAGATATGTATTAAATTGAATAAAGACATATACAGAAAAGGAATTGTATGAAGATGAAAAAGGTTATTTACCAAAGATTATTCCGATATATTTATTTCATTATAAAATAAAATGACCTGCTTTCAATGAATAGGTATAGTTCTGCCAAACACAAGCAGCCCAGCTTTTACCTCACCACCAAGAAAAAGTAGAAAACAAACTTTTACATTCTAATATAAATCTGTGACTTCAGAGATATACCTATAGTAGATTTGTCAACTGCATGCAGACTAAAGTTATTGAAATAGATTGATATTTAAGTACTGTCTTACTATAAGACACCTAGCTCGGGTACAGGCATCTCACAAAGAATAAAAATGCACTTATTAGTTATTTCAATTCTACGCTTTGACGTAGATTTTAAACGTTTGGACTGGACTCTTACTATAAATCTAAGCATTTAAGTCGAAATTATCCTAACTAATATTATAAATGCGAAAGTGTTTGTTTGTGCGTCTTCACGCCCTACTACTAAATCCTATCCACTAAACCGATCGTCATGAAATTTTGAATACCTGTTGTCTGGGGTACGGAGAAGGACATAGGATACAGTTTATCCCTGTTCTGTTCCCGAGGGATCAACATAGACGCCAGCGGAATGTGAATACTAGTACACAATAATTGACCCACTTAGATAAATGCCAACGTAGATAGAATCAAGATACTAATGAAAAAAGTTTTTTTTGGACATTTGCAAAGCAATATTCGAATGTCAAATGAGACCAAATGTATGTATATTTTATCCACAAGGCTGCGATCTTCTCCTTCAATATTGCGGTTCACAATTCTTTATCAAAAATCTTACGAGTAACGTAAGATTTTTGATGTGTGAAGTTGTGTGGTAAATAGTTGATTGTTACGCAAGGGCAAATATATTTTTAAATTACCCTGTATAAACTAACTATCGCCCGCGACACCACTCGCGTTAAAGTCGATCCCTCGGAACAGTACTTTTTTCCGGAATGAAAGAGGTTATTCAATTCTTTAATTCATTAACAATTAACATTGTGTCGGAAAATTACATATATACTTACTAAACATATTTAAATCACACCGAAACTTACATAAAATAAACAGATAGCGAAAAAACATTTTTACAAATTAAAATTTTTAAATTAAAATTATAAATAGAAAAACATGTCAAAATTCATAAAATTACTTCATTAATAAATAGATAAAATTATGTCAAGTTCTTATAAATTTTAAAACACAAAATTCACTTCAAAATACATAATTGTAGGACTTCATTTAAAATAATCATTTATATTGTACAAATTTTGTTTTAAAAGATATGTTTTTAATTTTTTCTTAAAATGGTTTAAACTCTGAGCGTCCTTGATATCTCTAGGCAGTTTATTATAGGCTCTGAATGCCTGGTTAGAACTATGCTTCATTATTTTTAGATTAGGAACAATATTGTGCTTAAGAGCTCTTCTACGAGTTGTTTTGCGCATCTGTTGTTACTCTCTTGTTTCTAGACGTGCCAATTTTTTTTTGAGGTCAGTTAATAAGACAATAAGGTATAGTGATGATGACTCCCACGGTGGAATACCTACCATTGCGTTAAATTCAAATTTAATTAAAAAAACTCAATGATCTATGCAAAACTTTATAATTGTCGGTTCAGTAGTTAAGACGCGAAAGCGTCACAAGAAAATTCCCTTTTACATTTTTAATATTAGTTATCCGTAACACCATTTAACTACAAAAACTACATTTCTGGATACGATCAGCCGGCCTATTTGCTAACTCAGTGTACAACGTTTTGATAGTCATTTCATAGTACATTACGTTTTATATATCTTTAGTAAAAATAATCAATAGGAAACCCGCAATGTATTTTGAAGTGACCGGCAGGACGATGAAATCATTTCCATGCGATCCCTCTTGTTAGGTAACTAAACCCTTCCTTGCAAGGCAATACTTTCGATTCAATTCCGTTTAATAACGTTACTAAAATGAATTAATAAATTAGCAGCAGCTTTGATATGATCGAGTAAAACGCAAATGAGACAATTTTCCTTATTTTTAAATTTTATGTTTATTATTTGCTGTCGTAGCAGCCATTATATACCTACTATGTACTCATTCAATGAAAATTTCAAGTATCTATCTATTACGTTTCCAACGGTACAGCCCTGTGACAGATGGACGGATGGATGTACAGTGGAGACCCGTTTTCACTAATTGGGTACAATAACCTAAAAATTATAATTTACAAAAACAAATCTTCCCCTTTTAAATAAAATCACTTTAATACGGTATTATCGCGTATATTACATTATTTTTTTATACCTAACGTTTCGAAAACTTTACAGTTTTCCCCATTTGAAAGTGTCCCAGTAACTTTCTTTCACCGCCTTGACTATTCAACTAATCATCATGATATTGGCACATTGTCCGAGGAAGGATAAAGGTTTATTTTATGCACAGGCATGCGTATTTATGTGAGTACCTATCATAAAATCTAACATCGTTGGGTTAGTACCCCACGACACAAGTTCTTAACTTACTGGGTAATCCGAATTTGTGTAATTGGTTTCTTGAAATCACGGCGGAATCAGAATCCCTAATTGAATACAGAACTGAAAGAAAAAGTAAAAGGCCAAGAAAAAAAATTTACTTCTTATATAAAATTCACACAGTTGATCTGTAACTTTGTATGGGAGGTCAATTTCTTTTTCGTATTTTTGGGTTCAAATTCACGTTGTATATCAATACCAAATGCATAGGTTGTTGAGTTTTTGGCCACCGATACACACAAAAACAAAGAAATATCAAGACACCAATCAATCAACACATATTTAGTATAAATTGAAGTCATCAGTCTGTCTGTACATCCTTATCTTGGAAACTACAGGGAGTGTTTAGTGGGAATTTCACTTGCATATTACCGGGAAGGTTTATAGGTTTGATATCAGAAGGGGAGGTCCGCTAGTTTATTTATTAATATTATTTGCACGTTATGCGAGTGAAGCCGCAGGCAAATGCCAGTCTGAAAGACAATAACCAAGGCAGTAGTTTGTCTCGAAAATAATTTGAAATGCAAAATTTCCTTTTCTATACCAGCCTAAAAACAATATACTTACCTATTTCTAGGATTCCTAAACGTAGATAGCCATAGCTTCTAAATGTTTATAGAACGTTTGTGTAATTTTGTGAATGTTTATGTATTCGTTGTATAATTTTGTATGTTGTTATATCTATTATTTACCTTTGTTCTGGTCGGTGGAGTATTTTCCATTTCCACCTATCTCTAGCCAGCCAACCTATATCATATATAAGGTACCGTTCAAGTATTACGTAAGCGATATATCAACTATTTTAACCGGCAAAACCTCCGCGCAAATTGTAAATGTTGTTCGAGGGAATGGGTACAAATCTGAGCAATCATATTAATGAACGATGCGGCTAGCAGCCTGGTATCTCACCATAAACAAGGGTCCAACGAAAATATATACAAATCCATTTATATAATTGCAAATATTTCAAGGGCTGGGTCTTTTACGTCAATGAAATTATTTAGTAGCAAATTTCAAGAAATCGACTCGCTATTTTTTGTGTGTTTCATACAAAATAATTATTTGTTTTATTAATATCGATTAATTAGCTGTTTTGACTATCGATGTCAGTGACATGGTATCATAGTAGATAATAGTAAAAAGTTGTTCGCCAAGAAAGTGTTTAGTTAACTAACAGGTTATAAAAAAAAACAAAAACACATAGTACATTCGAATTGTTAAACTTCTCTTTTCTTGAAGTCGGTTGAAAAATATGTAATACTAGCAATAAATATAGGCTGTGAGAGTTTCTACTACCTATTATATATACTATAGAGACTATGTGAATATATAGGTACTATAGAGAGTCGTACAACTATTTAAACTAGGTACTCACTAATTTGAATTGCACTAGTTCATGGTGTTGTTTTTCATAAATGTGTTGCACAAAACAAAAAATAAAAACAAAAACGTACTCGTAACAACAAATCGCATTACGTAAAACAGGAGTATGTAGCCTCCGCCAAGACCCCCTTATAATTATAGTTACATAAGTGCTACACATAGCGGGATTAAAAAGCAGGCTTTCAACCGCGATATTATAATCCGAAGAGCCTGCAAGGGAGGCACCACCCCTCGCTCTATCCTCCTCTCACTCTGAACAACTTATATAGGACCGTTTCACTCCCACGTACGGAAAAAAGAAATCATTTATGGCAAAAAAGGTGTAGTATATCATTAACTTAAATAATTATGTAGGCGAACCCGGCGTCGCGAGTCGCTACGTCCGCGCCGCGCGTTTGCGTCCACATTTCATAGAGTTGCAGTTCGCTTTAGTAACGTAAACATTGAGGTTTTTCAAAGTTGGGGTTAGGGATTAAGATCGGCTGGATAGTTTCGTGATTACAGTTTCGCATAATGGAGTGGGAGTGAAGTGACTGCGGCTTTAATCATTGGGGAAATATCCGCGGTCGTGTTCAAGGCGCGGTTTTCCGTCAGCGGCGAACACAAGCGTAATGACGAACTCAAAGGTATTGGATTGAAACCCGACACAATTATAAACCTCTCAGCTTGCAAATTGTTTGTTTTCACATTTTTTTTTTGAAAGCTCTGTTACAATGGAAATAAAAGCAGACATTAATACAGAGTTATTACATTCCTAATTTAAATAGATATACCCAAATCTATATACATATAATAAAACTGTAGATAGATAGATAGATGATAGATAACAAATTTATTTTGTTCAACTGTCACACACCTTATAACAGAAGTAAGTAGAAACAATATGATCGCTAACTTATAATAACGACTAGCTCCGTGGCGCAGCGGTCAACACGCCAGCCTGCAACACGGAGTGACCGGGTTCGATCCCCGGCCAGGTCAAGATGAAAAATGATCTTTTTCAGATTGGCCTGGGTCTTGGATGTGTATCTATATATGTATTTGTTATAAAATATAGTATCGTTGAGTTAGTATCTCATTACACAAGTCTCGAACTTACTTTGGGGCTAGCTCAATCTGTGTGATTTGTCCGTATATATTTATTTATTTATTTATTTAACTACATGCAGTATGTGTGTGTGTGTGCCACAGAAGCACAAATAGGCTACAGCTCAGCACACGTTGCCCGGTGGAGCAACCGCTGATTTTCAGCTGTCACCCATTTGGAGATAACACGAACGAGCGCAATTTAACATATTAACTGTAGCACTGTAGAAGGTGTTTCCGTGCTTCGGAAGGCACGTTAAGCCGTTGGTCCCGGCTGCCATCTGGTAGTCGTTAAAGGAACCACGTAAGAGGCCGAGAGGCAGTTCCGAAGAACTCTTCACCATGTGTATGCATGGTCGATTGACCGTGACACCTACACCAAATGATGAGATGACTGTAGAAGGTCTCAATTCTGTACATTGAATATAATCTAAAAAAAAATACAACGAGGGTCGCATAAAGTTTAAAGAGTGATAATGAGCTTAATAAAAACTATATTTGATTTATTTATACATTGTTCATGAATTACTCATAATCTAGTACTAGAAATCATCGACT
The DNA here is from genome assembly GCA_947532085.1 of Elegia similella. Lineage (NCBI taxonomy): Eukaryota > Metazoa > Arthropoda > Insecta > Lepidoptera > Pyralidae > Elegia > Elegia similella. Next base: position 26,129,338 of record OX383940.1, read on the forward strand.
ATTGATTTTGTCAGCACTGTTTTATTGTTTTACTCTATTTCATCCTAAAGGAGCATGTTAGTATGTTATTTTCAACCTCTATTACATCGTATACTCTATCCCTTGAAGGCTATTTAAAATAAAAAAAATTAAATTTAAAAATTATTTAGGTTTAGATGACTAAATTTCCATTATCCATCCATGTAGTAGTTGGTAGTAGGTTCGATGTTTAACTCCTTTATTATGGATTAAACAAGAGTTTATATACATTTCTTAAAAGTAGCTCTATAGTCATTGTTCTACATTGAAGTGTTACACGAATCCTTACTAATATTATAAATGCGAAAGTGAGTTTGTGTGTTTGTTTGTTTGTTTGTTTGTTTGTTTGTTTGTTACGCTTTCGCGCCGTAACTACTGAACCGATTATCATGAAATTTTGCATACAAGTTCTCTGGAGTACGGAGAAGGACATAGGCTACCTTTCATCCCTATTCCCGAGGGATCGACATTGAAGCGGGCGGAGCCGCGGGCGAAAGCTAGTCTTTAATATAGCGTAATAATGAGTGTGTCGTCACACTACGAAATATTGGCGGGTGTCATCCTCAACTCGGTGGTTGCAGCTACGGTACACCTACGATACGCGTGTGCGGCCTCCCATCCATCCGAGTGAGTAGTACTAACCTAATACCTTAATTCCCTTCCCAAAGGCTTATTTTTCCAGCTTATCTTATATATTACAATTTTTTTCTGATGGGTCAGCATCGGAAGTACAAATAGCCAAAGAAACTGCGCTCGCCAACCCGCCTAGCAAACGTGGTGAGTACGGCAATATCCCATCGTGAAACGAAGAATCCTCGGGAGAGGCCTTTGTCCAGCAGTGGACCTGCGGCTGAAATTACGATGAAGATTGCCTTAAGATTTTGGTTTCAATATGTCTGTGTGTATGTTTTACTACTCGTAGTACTAATTCCTTTTATTTTAAGAAAAACAAACGTCGCATAACTGTGAGCGCGTTAGTCGATCATTGGCTCAGTGGTAGTGGTAGCGCAAGTGCCCGCTGGGTCCCGAGTTCGATCCCCGGTCAAGTGAAGATGGAAAACGTTTGCCTGAGTCTTAGATGTTTTTATATATCTATCCAAACTAATATTTATAGATTTGACAATAAGTGATAGTTTATTTGTTCGTTTATTACGCATTCATGCCTTAACTGTCGAACTGATCCTCATGAGATTTTGCGTACACGATGTTTGGAGTGCGAAGAATGGAAAAAGTTACCTTTCATCCTGGAAAAACTTACTGTTCCGGTGGGTTATACATGTCTTTAATAATATAATTAGCCGTGTGGTATCCGGCAGAGTAGAATAGGACCACTCCAAGTCTTCCCGTGGATGTCGTAGAAGGCGACTTAGGAAATACAAGCTAAACAAAGCTTATAAACATCTAAGACACCTCTCCAACCCGTCTGGCCAGCGTGGAGAGTGTAGGCCAAGTCCTCTGGCTGCTCTGGCCAAGTATGGCCCTAGTAGTACAGAGAGGGTCGTGCTCCTGAAGTGGAGACTAAAAAGGACCTGATGATGATGATGATGAATAATATAATAGTACCTATCGTTGAATTAGTATCCCGCGACACAAGTTCACAACTTGCTGTGGGGCAAGCTCAATCTGTGTAAATCGTTCCCTAGGGTTCTATTATTAAGTATTTATAAATCCTATATCCATTCTTAATCTTTCTAATTATTAAGTAACAAGACAATTATTTTATTCCTAAAGTTCGCTTTGGAGTTTGCAAAAAAATCGATTACTGTGAATTTTTCTTTATATATACGTGCAATTCGCTCAGTTACCATGTTCTTTGCGTAATTAGTCTTATAAAGTGGAACAAGGAGCAGAGCAGTCTGTCGCGTTCGACGCGAGGGTGTCCGGAAAAAGATACTTGCCACTAAGTCAGGACAGTCCAACCGGCCATTTACTATATCGTAAAGTAAACACATGTCCGAAAGGGTGCGCCGCTGTTTCAGAGTTAAAATACCATGAGCGAGACAGCTCTCCTCGTACGACTCAGAGCGTGTATATGTGCGGAAGTTAGCTGTTTAATAAAGCTTTTTTGCTTCTGATTTTATTCTTTTACTTCTAAACCCGATCAAATCAAGAAAATCTCATTCGGTGCTTCGATAGTAAATTACTTGTATGATTTTTTGTATTATTTTTCATTATTGTCTATACTAATATTATAAAGCTGAAGAGTTTGTTTGTTTGAACGCGCTAATCTCAGGAACTGCTGGTTCAAATTGGAAAATTATTTTTGTGTTGGATAGTCCATTTATTAAGGAAGACTTTAGGCTATAAAACATCACGCTGCGACCAATAGGAGCGAAGCATTAATGAAAAATGTTTTGTAAACGGGGGGAAAATATTCATCTTCACCTATATTAAACAAAAAACGAATTAATCATAATAACAGAAATTGCCATGGGCGAAGTCGCGGGCAGCAGCTAGTATAAGATATTGTGTAAATACAAATGCTAATATTCAAATTAAATTTAAAACACCTTGCCTAGGTAATGCTACAATTAAAAATAAATAAAAATGAATATATACTCGTATTTACAGTTAAAAAGGCCGGGTAGATTGCTGCCCCGCGGCAGCGTGCCCAGAAGGCTGGCAGCAAGAGAACTACTAATTACCGCCAAAAAAGGCTAGACGGTTATCTGGTACTTTTGATTTTATTAGACGCAAAATGATAAAATGTTGATATTTAGCTGAACTATGCCCCTAAAATAAAAATGATTTTTCATGTTTTGTTATAACCTGTCGTAACATTTGTAAGTCTATGAAAACGAGGGACGACAGGCGGGACGCTCGCGCGTAATCTGTTTCTTGCGATGCCAGTAGACTTGTTAACATTCAACCGGAAAGTTAAATTAATATCTATTTCTATACGAAAGGAAATCTAACAAATTCAAAAGTCGTGTTTATGTTAGCTATCTAGTCCTGCGAGGTCATTATTTTTGAAGTAACCGTGTAGTTATGACAAGCTAATTGAAATAAGACAAACAGCACACAATACGAGTGGCCGATGACGCATTTTCGCCAATAACTGCAGAACTGACAAACACGTCCGCACTAAGCAATACATAAGAAATCGTTTCTTAAGACGGCACTGCACGAAATTGTGAAAATTTACGTCATTTTAAATCACTAGTACTATGCGCTGAATTAATTAAATACATCAAACGTATTTGTAAAATTTAGATCACTCCTTGAACAAAATCGCCCCCTTGTTGGAATTTGAAATAATAAATAAATAAATATATACGGACAAATCACACAGATTGAGCTAGCCCCAAAGTAAGTTCAAGACTTGTGTTATGGGATACTAACTCAACGATACTATGTTTTATAACAAATACATATATAGATAAACATTCAAGACCCAGGCCAATCTGAAAAAGATCATTTTCCATCTTGACCTGGCCGGGGATCGAACCCGGTCACTCCGTGTCGCAGGCAGGCGTGTTGACCGCTGCGCCACGGAGCTAGTCAAAGCATAATGGCTTGCGCAGTAGCGTAGCGACGTTTTTCGTTCGCGCGGCACCCGCTTAAACAAAAACTGTTAGACCAGAGCCGATAATCTTTGAAACATAATTAAATTATAATAGGATGAAACCCTTTGTAGAAAATACACCAAAAATTAAAGGAAAAATAAATTACGATATGAGGTCGGGAAGTGGGAGGGAGTGAGCTTTTAAGAGTAAAAAACGGTTTATCTTGATTTCCGACAAAACTACAACTCCTATGGAAAACCGTTATATGGTAATTATTTAGGTAATAACAAGTTCTACTCCTTTTGTAATTACACTTTTTTCACATATCTCAAAATATATGTGAAAAATTTAAATAAGCAAGTTTTTGGTTTTTTAGTTTTATCTTTTACAATAATTTATCAATCTTCATGAAATTCGTTGAAAACTTAGCTTTGTATGCCCCAAACACTGTAATGTTTTTAGCTAAACCATTTATTTTTTCACCTTTTTTGACTTAATATCGAAAAACCACCCTAATTTTCAATCGAAAATTCTGACGTCAAAATATATCTTTTTAAAAAAGTCAGTGGGCTTTTTGTTAGCTGAAATCTCCATTTTCTTATGGTGGTATAAAAATTATATACTACCATGATAAATATTCTCAGTAAATGAAAAGCAAACGAAACAAAGAAACGAAAAGAACTCGAAACCAAAATATTTTTTTTTATAATTATCTACAACTTACACCGAAGAAAGTACAGATTTCAACGTACAAAAAGGCAACATACATAAACGTTCGTAGTTAAAAAAAAATAGATATTTTGACATCAGAATTTTTGATTAAAATTAGGGTGCGTTTTCTATATTTAAGTCAAAAAAGGTAAAAAAATAAATATTTTATATCAAAAAAATACAGTGTGTTTGGGGTATAGAAAGGTAAGTTTTCACCAAATTTCGTGAGTAACGTAACATTTTTGTAAAAATAAAAATCAAAATCATGGTTATTTAAATTTTTCACTTACATTTTGAGGTTAGGTGAACAAATTGTAAATACAAGAGGAACCTATATTATTGCCATATATCGTTTTTCCACAGGACTTGTAGTTCTGCCGGAAATCGAGATAGGTAAACCGTTTTTTACCCTTAAATACTCAACCCCTCCCACTTCCTCCCCTTCCAGTGATGAGTTTCATCCTACTATAATTTAATTTTACTTTTTATCATTTTCAAAGGCTTCGACACTGGTCTATGTAAGAAAATCCCTTGGGTAAAACCTTGGAAAATGACAAATTTTCATAGCCCTGTCAAATTGTCGACTTGTCGTGTGTCACTGTGTGACCAGTTGTATAAAATAGGGCAGCCATATATATGGCCTATACACTATGGGTACCTACGAGAGGCTAATAAGTACCAACACTATATACATCTACTTACATAGTTAGATACTCATGTAAGAGGTCCGTTACTTCTATGTTAAATCTTGTATATGAAGCGAAAATAAGAATAATTTGTTATCATCTATTTGTAAATCTTTAGGTATTTTAACAGGTACGTACAAAAATGTGAATGTGCATGTGAAGCATCGGAACGGAAAGCCAAAACATTGTAGATATAAGCATACACGACGATAAAAAAACAAGCCTGTTTTTTTAACTTTAAGCTCCTCGTATATAAAACATCGTAATGCTTCACATGCACATTCACATTTTTGCTATTGCAAAGGGCCCTTTAATCCCAAATAGGGTTTTGGATCAGTCTTAATTTTATCTAGAATAAATACAAACATACATACTACCATGTATTTTTCCCGTACGGGGTAGACAAAGCTCTTTTGATCTGATATTTTTCAGATTGGCCTGTCTCTGGAATGTTTATCTTTATATGTATTTGTTATAAAATATAGTATCGTTGAGTTAGTATCCCATAACACAGGTCTCGAACTTACTTTGGGGCTAGCTCAATCTGTGTGATTTGTCCGTATATATATTTAAAATATAATTATTAATCGATATAGATCGACTGTATCGACTGTCCATCCCAAAGTGGAGTAAAAGACTGATCTTGTTGGACGTGATAGTGGTGGAAAAGAGATAGATACGTCACAAGCCTAACGCTTAGATCGTGCCTCTATCGCTTATACCGCGCTCCCACTTGCACGCGGAACGTGACATTTCTTCGTGCATGCAGCCGGTGTTCATCGATTTATATGACGTTATCCCACCAAATGATAGGATTGTCCCATGAAAAAGGATTGTGAAGTGCGCCACCAACCCTAAATGATGACCAAGACCACTCTGTAAAGAGTGCAACGACTAAGAAGAATCCCATAAAAAAAATATGATAACTTCTGTTGTGAGTTCCGTTGGTAGTAGTAAAAATTGATGAACGAAAAAGTATCAGGAAAAAATTTAGAGTGATTATTATGAACTTAAATCGGTAGAAAAACAACAGTTGTGAATACTATTTTTATGAGAGCCAATATGGAACCCCTCTGAAGTATATTGACATTGACAGAGCTACATGAAGAGTTAATACCGCTTGGCTAGCGCTTAAGCCTTCGATACTCATAGTTGGACAGTAGAGCACCAAATTATACCAAGGTATGTACAGAACTGGTAGAGCACTAAAATTGATAGACTAGTGTCAATAGCAAACTGGGCAATCCTACTCTATTCTATCACGCACTCTATCAGTATCTGGTTATTACACCCACGTATATACACTTAGAAGAGTAAATAGAAATTTAAGTGTTTCAATTTTTTTGTTAACATCTACGTTTCCAAAACTAGTAGAGTATCCGCACATCTTTAAACTATATTTTTTTTATTTTTATTTATTTAGACACGCAACCTCTACCATTTTTCAACTACATATTTATATACATTGTTTTGTTACTGGCTAACATGTGGTAGATGTAGGAAATTATCACGAAATGTCAGTCTATTTTCATGGACGTATAAAAAATTTTATGACAAATGAAAATATCGTTGGCGCTGCACTGCGTGAGTCCACCTAGACCAGCCTTTAACTTCAGCCGGGTCTGGGATGGACTATTGATACAGTCGATAGAGGGTATTATCGATACGGTTTCCTGTCCATGCAGTTTACTACTATACTGCTCATTATCGCTTGGTACACTGTCGATGTAATGAATCATCGATACTGTGCGCTATCAATGTCTTTACCTTCGATACGGCGCGCCGTCGAAGTCATGCTTTATGAAGTGTCCAGGAGTCTAAACTAGCTTTTTACTCACCTATTTTTGAATTGGCTTTTGTATATGTAATGCGTTGATTCCCTGCCTAAATAAGAAAACCAAACAATGCGTCTTAATTACTGGCGCCCGAGTGTACCGTGGAAACGGCGCTCGCCGTCTGCGGAGCATTTTCCCATTTTCCCGGCAAATATTGTGCACAATTACGTCGTTTGCGCTATTTTCTTCTTCCCAGGAAATTCATGCAAAATAGAACGCCTCGGGCGCCCGAATGGGACTTAAATGGACTTCATTAGGCGCAAAAAACGTCGCCCGACGGCTGCGTGCGCGAATTATGCAATTTCATTTCAATTTACGGGGGCAAAGTCTCCGCGGGGAGGGGGCAGGGGGCAGCATCTATTAAGGCGGCTGCACACACGACACGACCACACGGTTTTTTCGCCACCCCCCGCGACAGCGCGCCACTCTGCACCTAAACGCGAAGGGTTAGAGGCGAAAAGGGCGCGAACTGCATTCGATTAAATTATTTCTCCATTATTTGATTCGCCACCTCTTTCAACATGGCGGCAAAAAAAATTGCGTGGAGTTGCGACCCGGTGCGTTCTTATGCATGCTGCTACCTACTTACCATGATAGCTATAGCTACCCAAGTGTAGGAATTTGGTGCGATTATAACCACACGCACGCATCTCATCCGCTGAAATAGTTTCTTTTACCTTAGGATATGACACTAAAAATATTGTACAAATTAAGTAATTAATATTTTTACAAGTGGGATTGTTGCACCATATTTTATTTCTTAATGTAATAAAAGTAAATTAAGTAAGTAGTGTTTGCCATGACACGAACATTATAAAATCTACTTGGTAACCAAGCAATTGATAGGGAAATACAGTTACTGTTGAGCAGCCTGAGTTTGAATTAATGGGATATTGGTATTAACAATAACTAATATTTTTTTTATCAGAACCATCTTTTGAAGAAGCCAACAATTTAAGCGAACTCGCAGCGACTGCGCAATAGTAACTACTATAAGGACCCTTTTGAGTTATAGTTTAGATAACGATAAGGCTGGCATGTTTCAAAAATACAGAGTAAAAAAACAAACAATAATATACCTACCTAGTAAGTATTAACGTAGTACCTACCATCGAGGTATCTACGATGTTATAATAATAATTAATATTTATTTCAGACAGCATTAAAAAGAAAAGAAGAGAAAAGTTAGTAAGATCTTACAAGCTAATGTTAATTAGATGTCACATTAAAACTTAACTGGAGTTGTGTGCAGTATTGCAAAAGGGGCCCATCTACCTAATATGTTAAGTGTTTTTGTTTGCAATTTCAAGCCATCATAGGGATGCGAAGCTGGAATCGCAATCCAGCAATCCGGCTGAATGAAACCAGCGTATTTTGTCTTGCTGGAGCTAGCGTCGGGGCGGGAATGTGAATCCACAATTAATTGCAAATAAATAAATAGTTTCTGTACAAAGACACCACAAAACAATAGATAGGCATCAAAACATAGGTGCATATTTTACAATATTCTATTTATGAAGCACTAAACTTTGGGATTACAAATTCATTGTGACAGAATGAATGTTACATATACAGGTAGATAAACTTCATTTATAATTTCAGCCGTAAGAAATAATAAAATAATAAATAATTATTATATATAATTTATTGGCTTCTTGTGCTTCCGACGAAGGCTGGATAAGGACAGAAATTTGTTTGATTTAGGAAGGGAATTAAGGTACTGGGATACTACTCACTCGAAAGCAAGTAGCAGGTCCGGAGGCCGCGTACCCGACGCAATACATTTACGACAACAGCAAACAGGAGTACTATACTCTCACAACATATTTTGAAGTTAGGTATGTTTTGCGATGGACCATGGACTTATTATCTGGGGAAATAGTACTTACAGACCTAAAACACGCCTATTGCCCAGTTTAGAAAAGCTTTTTGCTAAAAAGTTACAAAACTACTACATTTGTTATTGAGAAAGCATATGTAATGCAATTTTCATCTCGAATTATGTTATTTTATGATGTCACTGTATTTTTGTTATTATAGTGGTAAATATCGCCTCAATGTATCTTAGTAATTTAATTCAGTATTTTTCTATTTTGTAATGACTGTTTGTGTCAAAATAAAGAGAAAAAAATATATAACAAAATACCAGAGTTCATAAAAAATATGCCATTAGATTTAGGTTTGGCTTAGTGAGCACGGGTTCTATGCAGTCCAGGAGTGCCGTAACGTTGTGCCAATAAATTGACGATCAATGTACATTGATTTAATAAGACGATTAATTATCATTCAAATTCATGGTACTTATTTAAAAAATATGTTAATAGGTTTTTTCCAAATAAATGCTTTATTAATTATAAAATTTTAAATAAATTACAAAAGTACATTGGTTTACATTACCGCTACCTTTTCTAAACAAAGAGATAATTAACAACATTTGGCTTTTTTTTTTTTTTTCAAGAACTCTCAGATATCATCCCGCCGTCTCATCCGCGGTCTACCCCTACTTTTTAAACATTAACTAGAGTTTAACTAGAATTTTCATAATACGAAGAAAATAATAAATGTGATACATATTTTACGTAGACGTTTATTTTGGCGAATCAAACATTATACTTTATTTTCAAGGTAAAAACTGACAGTACCTAGGAAAAGTCTTACGGGTTTTCCCTCGTGACCTCTTTTTATCTTTAAATTACACGCTGGAAGAAAAGGAAAGTCGCGTATAGCAAACTATGAAACTGCAAAATAGCAGCTTATAATTTCTGATACAGATAGAAGGTCATTAGAACAGTTTACATATATAATAGATGGCTATCGACCGACAGTATCTGACTTATTTTGTCATGAGTAGGGGCCAAGGTACGGGCCACCATTTTGGCCATTGTCACAAAATCTGGGTTAACTGTATATAATACAACATAAACATTGTTTCGTAATTTTCGGCCACTTCTGACGACAGACATGCCAGTATCGTTCTTAAGTATGTTCACATTTTGTTGTAGTTATGCGCCATTCATATCTACCATGATAGACTGGATGAAAAAGAAAAGTTAATTAAACGGTAAATTTAGAAGGAACTTTTTCTTCTACGCGTACCTATTCACAAAATCAATGAAGGAAATGAGAAGTTTCTTAAGTCCAATGAGTTTGTGTCTGTCGCTATTCGCTTTTGCATTGCATTTTTTCTTAATCTTTTACCTTAAACTCAACAACGGTTTACTCGCGTATAGTCGGAATCACCGACATGTTTCAGCCTATACAGAAGGCCATCTTCAGGGCGAGTCTGAAGGTCTTCGAGTGTGAATTTCTAGATCAAAATAAAGCTAGGATGTTCAAAGTCAACTGATGTCTTCATCTTCACCTTATGTATATATTATATACCTATTGCCGCTATAACAACAAATAATCAAACAAAATGGGGCTCTATAAAACACATGTACATGTATAGGTCTGCGTGTGCATGTTTTTCAGCATTTTTAGGGTTCCGTACCCAAAGGGTAAAAACGGGACAATATTAATTTCGCTCCGCTGTCCGTCTGTCTGTTTGTCTGTCTGTGTGTCTGACTGTCTGTCTGTCGATCTGTCTGTCTGTCTGTCTGTCTGTCTGTCCGTCTGTCACCAGGCTGTATCTCATGAACGGTGATAGTAAGACAGTTCAAATTTTAACAGATGATGTATTTCTGTTGCCGCACAACAAATACCAAAAAATTGAATTAAATAAATATTTAAGGGGGCTCCCATACAACAAACATGTTTTTTTTGCCGTTTTATACTTTTTGCCGTGCGCGAGCCCGACTCGCACTTGGCCGGTTTTTTTTAACCTACATATTGTATGGTGGTAAGGAACCCTCAGTAGGAGATACCGACTCGCACTTGACCGGTTTAATTTATTTGTTTTATTGGACACCACACTTGATTATCTAATAAGCAATCAGTTGTTAACTGTTGACATTTATAAAATCGAGACTCCTGAGCAATCGCCGCTGTCTAACAGCAAACCAGCAAAATGGTGACTCGTTGTCCCCATTTTGCGGTCACAATCTTGTGGTCCACCAACCCAATGATGGGAGTACGTTCATAGCTACCTAATAATCAAGAGTAACCTAACACACTTAGTACCAACTTACCAAAGACTAAAGTGCAATCGTTGACTAGACTCTGGCTCCAGGGCCCGGATGTTCATACAGCTTCTTGAACTAAAAATAAAATATATCTCAGTGCATGCGATGTTTAACTTAGAGCAGCCAACTAAAGGTTACCCGGCACTAGGTAGGTACCTGACTACTCACGCGTCGATACCAAAACAAACCATTCCTAATAATAATTCCCTAAAAGACGTATTGTACTTAAGGAGTGGCAGGACGAGCCATAGACAAACAGATTTCAAAGTGTAATGGATACGCGGCGGGGGGAGGGGATGTTTGGACAGCGGCACAATGCCGCCGGATGCGAAACCAAAACGAACCATTATGCTTTACTTCGCAGGCTTTGAGGTGTCGCCCTTAATGACGTAAATCGAGACGCACTCTTTTGTTTTGTTTCCGATCGCGTCTTATTGGGTTACCGCCTTTAATCTCGCTAACGATGCTCGATCAGCCACGCACCTCGCTGTAATCAATAGTCCTTTGATTTGAAAGAAAGAGGGTAATTGAATCTGCAAATCACGTCCAGCACACTCTTTGGCGAAGGACGACAGTGATAGCGATATTACTCCTCCTCACCTCGTCGATTTAATGATCGAGCGATCCCCGTCATCATAATAGGTACGCTGTGTAGTGTAATTATTAGCGCTCCGGAAATCCTTGTTCCGATATTGGTACTTAAATGTATACTTGCGAGTTAGACCTCTGAGGCTCAGTGGTACCACAAGTGCCTTTGGATCGCAGGGTCCTGGATTCGGTCCCGGGTCAGTCAAGATGGAAAACAATGATTTTAAAGTTGACCTGGGTATTGGAAGTTTATTTATCTATATACTTAAAAAACTTGTGTCACGATGCATGTTCGGGAAACTCTGTAACTACTGAACCGATTTTGATCAAACCTCGTAACTCTGTAATTTGGTCCATCTTAAAAGATAGGATAGTTTTTATCTTAAAACAAAACGAAGTTCGCCGGGACGCAAATTTACAAAGGCTAATAATATTAGAGTGAAAGTGCAAAATGAACTGGCTTTGCTTTTGTTTCAGAAAAACTTGACCAAACCCTAATCTATTCTACTCGCAGTAGAGTAATAGCGTAAACTTAGATAATGTATTCTAACATTGCAGCAACAAATCCTATTTAACTTGATACTGATATTTACCGATCATTAGCTTCAAAAATAGGTTGATAGTTACATGTCAATTGTTATTATTCTTAATATAAAAATAATTAAATGACTTGTTGGACAGCTAGTATTTATTATCTATAACTATACATATAATAAAACAGTAAAAATATTTTGTCTGTACATTTAGAATTTTTGACAGAAATGGATAGAGGGTCACTTAAAAAGAATAATAGAAGGTAAAAATTTTCATGTCTGTCTGTCTGTTTGTCTGTATCAGTGACGTGCACAGACATTTATCATAGGGTAGACATAATTATAAAACTTACCTTACAAACATACCACCTATATACCTTACCTTACTATACGGCTAGTTATCTACAACTCGTTTAATATTATGATAGTCTTTCGATCTTCGAACGCAAAAGTATTCAAAACAAGCGAAAGATAAGAGATATGATTACAACCTGCGAGCCACGTACACGGTTTAAGATTAAACGTGGATTAAACTTTAGAATAACTAACCATAACTAACCGGTTAGGTACTTGATTTGTTCTTTTGCGTGTTCACAAAACACTTTATATTTCGATTTCGGCATGCAAACACTAAGCGACACAACTTTCACATGAAAATATTTTTGTCACAAATGAAATTTAACTGATAAAGCATTTAATTTTTAAATAAAACTTTAATCTTGGATTGTTAGTAAACACGTTAATCAATGACATTTACATAAGTATGAATAATATCTATAATGACATTGACAGGTGACGTTGACATTAATATCGCGCGCGGCAGCCAATAGAAACCTCGGAGACAGTGTCTCAAATTCACACACACAGCGCCAATTTGCTTTGCATGTGTGAGCCGATGAAAGATGTTTACTTGTACTACTACAAAAGCGATTTCCTATTGGTGTATAATAATTTTCTATGTGTGCGTGAAAAGTCAGACCTTTGAAATTTTGTCTTACGCGGCTTACGCGTATAGATACTGCTTGGCGCGGGCACGCGCGGACCGCGACCGCAGCACCGTACTTGATCAAAATCGACTATAAAGTATTTGCTAGCAGAATTTTGCAGGCGCACCGAATATAATTATATTTTTGTAAGAAAAAAAATTGTATTTATTTAGCGAGTGCAGGGTAGACATTGTCTAATAGTCTATATGGACTGCACGTCACTGGTCTGTATCACGATTATCTCCGAAAATAATGAACCGATTTACTTCATACTTTCACCAATTGCTTTGTTTTAACTCAGCATAACATTTAAAGTTTGTTTCATCAAAATCGGTTCATAAAAAAAAGTTATCGTCATTTCAATGAACTCATTATAAATAATATCCATAATTCCATACTAATACTAATATTATAAATGCGAAAGTAACTCTGTTAGCTGATTTGGATGAAATTTGGTATGGAGGTAGCTTGAGGCCTGGGGAAGGACCGAGGGAACGACACTAACGCGGGCGGAGCCGCGGGCAACAGCTAGTAAAATATAATATCGTTGAGTTAGTATGTCAAGACACAAATTCACAACTTACTGTGGGGCTAGCTCAATCTGTCTACATTCATACATACATATTATTACGTCATTACCCTTAAGGCGCTGTGCATCAGAAGAATACCGTAAAACGTGTATTTTTTCGTCGCGCAGTTAGCCTTATTTTTCAAAGAATACTAGCATGAAAAAAATATGAAGTACAGTTCAAAGATCAAAATAAATGGTTACATAAAAATATGTTCAAAAAAATATTTAAAACCTATCTAAATAAAATATCAAAAAAGCTATATCCAGAAAAAATTTCGTCGCGAATTTCTTGATATTTTCAGCGACAACTACCAACTTTTATACGTCTATAAAAAGTATAACTAAATGAGCTAGATGGATACCTACAAAAAATAAAATATTTGGTTATAATTATTGAATTATTAAATTAAAAGTGAAAATTAACACGAAAATGGCAGACACGGATTTAAACTGAGACTGACGATAGGTATGACACAAATATATAAAATATTGCGCGATGTCCGCTACAAACGGTTAAGGGATACAGCGCCTTAATGGGGAGACAGAGTCTAAGGTCATAAGACCGAAAGGACACGTTTAGCGTGTTGGTGGGCGTAAAGGTGGGTCAAAATAGTGATGGGTTGCTAGCCGCATCGCCTATTGTCACGATTCTTTAGATTTTCGCCCATTCCCTTGACCGGCTTGAGGAGGAGGAGGAGGATTAGCAGTAGTAGTAGTATTATCACGCATCTATCTCCCTTCCACCGTTATCACGTAAAATTATAGTCCGTAAACCGATTTTACAGGCAATCACATTATTTTTGGTTGTTTGTTTGTTTTCGTGGTTGTTAATGTCCCTACTGTATGTACCATGTGAATACAGGCGGCAGCTGACTTTGAACGTGACTATCTCGTATACACGGTGAAATTTTGATCGTTCTGGACTATTAAAGGGATGATTCAGCCCGTTGATATAAACAATTTTTTGCCGTTCCCATACAAATTGACCGGGCGGCCTAAATTTTTTGTATGGAACAGCCAATTTTTTTTTGAGTTCCCAGCATTGATCCCATAGGAAAAGTTGTTCATATCGACGGGCTAAATCACCCCTTTAAGGGTCCAGAACGATCAAAACTTCACCATGTATAGCATTGTTAGTGCATTATGAATTATATATAATGCATGTGAACATGTAAATACCTCTTACTTTCTAAAGCCCTTAGTCGATGTCGGTAAGTGAATCTTCATGAAATCACATTAACCCTTACCAAGCTCAGACTCGAGCACAAACTTAGATTGGGTTCTTACAGTCTTACTTATTTGGGAAACCGGAAATAATTGGCAGACCTAAATAACGTGGTATAATATTTATAAAATTATTTCTATAGTTAAATTTAGTGAGTAGGTTATTTACGAGGCCTCAAATGTTTGGTACCTTCGCTCGGCAAAGGACTGATCAAGTGCGCACAAGGGATAGCGCTTGGCGGTTTAGCCCCTGAATGATGAGATAGGAGATAGTCTCGAGTCGCTCGAAGAAAAAAACGTAAGCGCCAAATTCGTTATTTCTATTTTATATAAAATCAAACCGGTTAATTGTATTTTCATATTTACATTTTGATGAATTACTAATAACCTATCTTTTAGTCTAAAAATCATTATTTCATTCGTCGCATTTGAGCTACAATAATAAAAACTCTGCGAACGAAGACCATTTTTCAAAAAATATTTCTATCGAGAAAATTTTATCAAAACGTGTTTTCATCTTCAATTTTTGGAGATGAAATAGTCAAAAATCATATTACTTAGATTTGAAATTCCTAATTTAAGTATTTTGCGAGATAAATAAGGTTCAGAACGACCTTATTTACAGTGGTATCATAGTTAAATTTAGTGAGTAGGTTATTTAATTTATTACAGGTTTTGTAATCGGTAAAAGTATCTATATAAATAAAAGCAAATTAAATCAATCAATCATATTTATTTACTTTAAACATGGTAGATACAATTGTATGAAGGGACGTGGGTTCGGTCACACACACAACCCGAAACGTAGTAAAATCGATAGTATTGAAACACCATCTGTCCTGGCTATCCACTTTCCTGGACCTGGCTATCGAGGTTGACGCAAGGTTAGTACTCGTAGTGGAGGTGACACGGCGGAAAGCTAGCCAAGGTAGGTTGACTTCAGCCCGTAACGCTCCTCGAGACTAAGGGGTCATCTGCTAGTACCGGAGTAGTAGGTAGTCCCCAATATCATACGGAATAAACACTTAGTTTTAGTTACTTTCAGATTTATAAAAATCTATTAAATTCTGTAGGCTATGCACAATTCGCGAACTTAGTAAGTGTAATAAAATATGTAGTCTCTCTACACGCAAAGCAGCAGTGTTAGAACGCGCTCAGGGTTTGCCTAAAGAGTACTATTTAGTTTATATTAGAATTGATAACTTACTAAAAACCGGAAGTGACGGTTTTTATTTTTGCAATCCTTCCAGATTTTTTTCATATTTTTTGTACAAAATTATTTTTTTTATGAATTTTTGAAAATATCCCAAATGAAGGATTTATAAAGCAATATTTCCATGCTTAACCACATGACAATGTCATTGTCAATCTGTCAAATATTGATGACGTTGACAGCCAAGTCTTATGAGTTGCCAGGTTGGGGAATATTTTTCCCCGAGAGGAAGGTGTACATGGACTGTCTTTTTTTGTGGTACTGCTTAGCTTTTATTGAAGATTTTTTTTTTTTTTACTATTTAATACCTACCTCTACTATTTGCCATATTGAGGGTTTTATGAAATGTCGCTAACCAGGCGGCAGCACTGATAGGTTCAGTTCACACAACTGTCATAAGAGTCACATACAGCCTCTACACATACGACACATAACGGCCTCCAGCTCCAGCAGCTGCTGCTGCTTTACTAAACGGGCTGGACTGGCCCACCTTGCTTAGTTATTTATGATAAAACCAAAGGATACATGGGAATTATCGTCAGGGGCTCCGTCGAATCAATGAAATTAATTACGCCATCATTTTGTTAATACTGTCTGTCTCACTCCCCGTGTCCGTATCGAAAACATACCAAGATGAAAATCGAACAAATCCGATAGGAACGACGCGCGTATGTTCATTCACAGACTTCAACGAACTATGAACCAATCGTTTGTTCAGAACCAAAAGTATAAAATTGGCTTACTGTAGGTATCTAAACTGAAAGGTGCTGCGTTCTGATGCAGGCTAAATTACACCGTATCGCTAACTACATTGAGTTGATATTACGAATACGATTTCTCACTGGCTAAAATAAGCTTCTGAAAGAAGTTTCATGGCCACATAGAAAAAAAAATTACAAATGACAAAGTTCTTGGCGGGAATTTCGGCGGACTGCACAGTTTTTGTTTTGGATTGTTTTCCAAATTGCTTCTAGTGGACTTTATAACGTGAAATCGGTTTAATTTGGTGTTATAAATGCCCATCATCATCATCATCATCAGGTCTTTTTAGTCTCCACTGCAGGAGCAGGCCAGAGCAGACAGAGGATTTATAAATGCCCATGTTTATGAACATTTTGTGGAACTAAAATAAAGTGTCATGCTGCGGCTGTAGTGAGATTTATATAGCCGGCTTGTGGTCGCTCGCCTTACTAAAGATCAAACCAGTGGATTCGTGGGAATTGTCGTCAGGGGCTCCGTTGAATCAACGAAATTAATTTGTAGAAAAATGACTAAAAGGCATAGAAAGCCAAATGCCGTAAAATAAATATGAAAAAAAAAGACAAATGACAGCTCGTGTGACAGTGACAAGCAAGTCTCTTCCATGACAGCTAAACCGTAATCGCGATATAACCTACAAATATTGTTTTTAATTTTTAAATAATGTTTAAATCGCTTATAAGTAAGTTAACAACAACACATTTATCATGTGGGTTCCACACAACGGCTGCGCTGAGTGAAGTGAGACTGCTCACTCGGCTGCGGGTGGTGGACAACTCGGAGATCGGCAAGCGAGCGATGGCCGAGGGCAAGCCGCCCAAAGTTATTTGTGTTTATAACAAGAAACGTGAGTTTCCATTTGTAAAATCATAAAATATAAAAGAAAATCTACATGACAGACACTACAAAATGTCGATGGATCATAGGAAACTGGTTAAGAAAATAATGTAGCAAGCAATTGCAATTTTGCTTACTTCATCTCTTGCCTTCCTCTTCCATATCGACACTGCCTGACTTTACCCATTCAATTAACCAAAACATGATTCTATGTCTAGTGTTTAATACACAAGGCACACTGTTCTTTGCCACTTGGCTTAAATATATTGTTTTTTTATTTATTATCCTTTCAACTTCTTGTTCTCTCATTTGTGTCCTCAAACATTTAATGTCAGTTTCATATATTATAATTGTGTGGGGACACTTGAGCCTCCTGCAGTTTCTTCCAATTGTTTTATTTTTTCTGTTCAATGCAATAGTGGATCCTTAAACTTTTAATTTGTCATAGGACCAATGTTTCCTATGCGTACGTCTTTTCCTATTCAATCAAGATCTAGGGTTTGTTTAAAAGTCGGCTTATTTTCTTTATTTATAATAATAATAATAATAGCCTTTTATTCAGATATAAATATACTTAGATTTTATACAGTTTTGATTTTTAAATGTTATTATCTGTTTGCCTTATGGCAAAGGCCTCTCCAAGCTCTCTCCATGCCTCTCTTTTTTGAGCTACCCTGGTCCAGTCTGCCCGCCACTGCCGCTATCTCATCTGCCCATCGTTTGTATGGTCTGCCACATTTCCTTATCTTTCCTCTGGGATACCAGTAGTTAATTTCGCTCCATTTTTCTATGCCTCTAACAATGTGTCCCGTCCAATTCCACTTTTGTTTTTTTGTTGTGATTATGACATCTTTTAAATTTGTTTGTTTCTTTATGGTTGACATTCTTATTATATCTGATTTTTTATTTCCTAACATACTTCTTTCCATTGCGTTTTGACAAACTAATTTTCTTGTGTGGACTTTGGTGAGTGCCCAGGTTTGGCAGCCATATGTGAGAACTGGTAGGATACAATTGTTGAAGAGCTTCCGTTTGACACTCATGCTCATTTCTGCGTTTTTCATTATCTTCTTTAAGCTCCAGTATCTTTTCCATGCATGTCCAATGCGCCTTTCTATCTCTTTGGAGGTAAGGTCATTTGGTGAGATTATTTGCCCCAAATAGATATATTCTTTTACATATTCTTTATTCTTTCTTTATTTATGTATGATTTTTTGCATGATTAAATTAGTTTGTAACAGTTAGTTCACAACTTAGTTTGAAGCTTATATTTATTTTTATGGTCCTTAAGCATGAGACTGGTCGCTCTACATTTTAGTTTTTGTAGTCACTACAAAAACAAAAATCTAACATTGGTGATCTAGGTGACTGGCACCTTCCCAGAATATAGCTAAAGGCTGCTGTACAAGCGAGTGTTACAAACTTATTTTTTAATTACAAAATTGGAGCATTATTTACCATGCCTTTCAGCTTCTAGTAAATAAGGTTTTTTAAGATAACTTTTCCATAAATTTTGAAATAATATATTATTTGACTTATGTACCTATAAGTAACCAAATTATAACCCCAGAGATAAAATGCTGCTAAAATACCAATGTATGGGGCTTATACTTTTCAAACCATTTTACATTTTTTTACCACGCTGTATAGAGAATACACATACTTAGATTATGATGGGTAAATATTACTTTACCAAATATGACCTAAGGACCTAAGGTCGCTGGTCCTAGACCTAAGATCTAAGTCCCACGTGAAGTTTTTTCAAGTGAAATTTTTTCGCCATATTTTATTTCTTAATTTAATAAAAGTATATCAAAATAGCATTTTGAATGTAAAATAAAACAAAACGTAAGAGGTTTAAGAACGAAATTGGATGATTTTTTTGTGGGAATTTCATCTTCTAGTGCTCATATTTTTGCAATCACTGAAACAGGTTGCAATGAATCTATACAAGATGCAGAAATGGTTCCAGCTGGTTACACTTTGATTCGATGTGATAGGACAGACGGGCGAAAGCAAGGAGGCGTCTGTTTAGTGGCCACACCGCGTTACGAACTACGTCCATTGAAATGTGACGTTTGTGTGAGTGAGCGGGTGTTCGAGTTAGTTAGTGCTACTGTTTACCTACGCGGCCGATACTTGTTTTTAATTTGTGTTGTTTACATTCCACCTACTAGTGGTGAAAATGAATATCTTGTCTTATTTAAAATTATAGAAGAACTTTGTAATAATTATAGTAAAATATTAGTATTAGTTAGGAGACTTTAACTTATACTCTTCTTCCGAATATGTAAGAAATTATTTTGAGTACTTTATGTCGTATTGTGAATTCATTCAGTGCAACAGAATAGCAAACTGTAATGACCGGTATTTAGACCTGGTGCTAAGTGCGTTCGGGGATGGCGAGAGCGTGATAGTGACAGAAGCAGATCCAATAGTGCCGGTAGACATACAGCATCCTCCCCTGGAAATGGAGGTTCGCTTGGGCTTACGCTCCAGATCGGCCCTGGGTAAGTGTTCATTTAGTGTACCTACTACTACATTCACGGGTTGGAACTTTGCGAAAGCCAATTTTCCACTCTTATACGTATCTTTGTCAGATATCGACTGGAATCCAATGTATGAACTAGATTTAGAGGATAGTATCAAATATTTCTATGATCATATAAATAGGGTTATTAATTATAGTGTTCCTAAAAAAAATAGGCGTAGTAGTAGTCAACAGAGATACGTATATCCCGTCTGGTACACGGCAGATATAATACGTTGTATTAAATTGAAAGCGGTATTACATAAACGCTATAAATGTAGTAAATCAAGTACTGATTACGAGGTTTTTTCAAAGTGCAGGTCAAAGGTTAAAAATATGATAGCATGGTCGTACAAGCAATATCAGCATCGTGTTGAGAGCCAAATTTTGGAGGACCCTAAGGCATTTTGGAGTTTTGTTAAATCAAAAAAGGGTAAAAGAAGTCCTCTTAGGATCATGAAAAACGGGGAAATGTTGACCGGTGAGCAATGCGTTCAAGAGTTTGCAGAGTATTTTCATTCGGTGTACAGTCTGGACAGGCCTAAGTTGGTTGTAAACGCGGAGGCGGGCGCTGCGAGCGGGGCCGCGCGGGTGCACCTGGACTCGCTGCGGTTGCAGGAAGTGCAGCAGGCGCTGCGGCGGCTAAAGCCCAAATAAATCTGCTGGCCCGGACGGCATTCCCCCGTTTATCTTCAAAGACTGCCAAGCCGTGTTGGACGTGCCACTGCTTCATATTTTTAATCTTTGTCTTAAAAAAGGTGTATTCCCGGTAAATTGGAAATTAACTAGGGTGGTGCCAGTACCAAAAGGAAGTGAGAGTGCATCGGTGGAAGGCTTCAGACCTGTTGCCGTCTTATCTGCTCCAGCAAAAATTTTTGAGTCGACTATACATAGTAACATCCTGGAACAGGTTAGTCCTCAACTGGCGGATGCTCAGCATGGATTTAGACCGGCGAGAAGTACCACAAGTAACCTCCTTACTTACGTGGCTAAGGTAGTACCCACAGTAGACAGTGGTGGGCAGGTGGATACAGCTTATTTCGACTTCAAAAAAGCATTTGACCTCGTGAATAATGATGTCCTGCTTGACAAGTTATCTGAGGTCGGATTCACCCCCCACCTGCTAAAGTGCTTTGCCAGTTACTTTGGGGATAGGCAGCAATATGTTGAATATGCGGGGCATACATCTACGCCATATTTTACATTTTCAGGGGTAAATCAAGGTTCAAATCTTAGTCCTTTGCAATTCGTGTTGATGATAAATGACCTACCCGAGAATGTAAAGTATGCACAGTGTTTATTGTTTGCCGATGACCTGAAGCTTGCTATGCCTGTATATAATGAGGAGGACTGTAAGAAGCTCCAGAGTAACATTAATAGCGTGGTAGCTTGGAGCAAGAGAAATTTGTTACAGTTTAACAACTCAAAATGTGCAATTATTACTTTTACTCGCGCACACTCTCCCATTCTATATAGGTATAGCATCGACGGGGCTGAGATACCCAGAGTGACAGAGGTAAAGGACTTGGGAGTATGCCTCACAACGAGTTTATCTTTTCGAGAGCACATTGTTGGTGTATGCAAAAAGGCTTTTAGAAATTTGGGTTTTGCGTTACGTACTGTCAAAGGTTTCACAAATGTTAGGGCTATTGTTGCGTTATACAACGCCTTAGTTCGGAGTCATCTGGAAAGCAATGCAGTAGTTTGGTCTCCTAGAGAGGCCAAATACACTGCCATGCTGGAGAAAATCCAGAATAGATTTGTTAGGTTCCTTTACTTGAGACTGTATGGCGTATACCCACAGTACCCACTTATGTACCCAACTTTGTTTGTTCTCGGCATGGTAGGGTATAATGAACTAAGGGTCAGGAGGGAACTCACACTTTGTTCTTATATATTTAAAATTTTTAGGGGAAAATTAGACAATGCTGACTTGTTAGAAGGCTTAGGTTTATGTGTGCCAAATGAATACGTGTTCAGGCGTCGCCGGCCACAATTGTTTGTAGTGCCGCGAGCGCGGACAAACTTGCTGAAAGATGCGCCACTGTCGCGGGCTCTCCGGACTTTGAACGTTATAGCACAAAAAGCTGATTTATTCTGTTGCTCATTGAATGCATTTACTAAAATAGCTTTATTCGTCTTATGTTATGGAAATTAAATTATTCGGGTTTTGTAAATTGGCTCAACTATTGTATTAGGATTAAGCCTGTAATAATAGTTGTAAGTTTAGAAATAAATAAATAAAAAAAAAAAATATTTATTTTTATATTTGAAATATTTTCTCTAATTATTAGTTTTGGTTGATGTTGGTCGTTTATCTGAAAGATCTAGGTATCATTAATTATCTACCAACAGTATAGAGATGAATGATGAATTTCTTCTTGTTTTTCAGGTGTTGGCTACATTGGAGACAGAGTCATGGTAGCTATCAAGGGGCAGAAAAAGAAGGGCATACTAGTTGGTCTGAAGCAGACCCAGAAGGTCAAAGTGCCAAAGTTCGACAGCAACAACATCGTGCTGATCGACGACAACGGCACGCCGCTCGGCACGCGCATCCACGTGCCCATCCCCACTATCCTGCGCACCATCCTCAAGGAGCGCACGCATGCCAAGGGAGCAGACTATACTAAACTGTTAGCAATAGCAACACGGTTTGTCTAGGTTTTATTTTTAAGTAGTTGTATTATAGATAGATTTAATAAAATTATGAATTATTGTTACAAAATATATACTTATTTTCTCCAATTTTAAACTAATCTGTATCAAGCTATGTCTCTATGGCATGAATAGAAAAAAGCGTTTGATGCACTACATCTGAGGATGTAGTTTGTGTCATCTAAAGGAATCCTTAGCTGCAGAGCATCAACTCTCTCAACCGTGTTCCTGTGGTTTAAGGGAGAGATAATGCCATTATCAATTTCTGGATAAAACATTGTCATCATCATCAACATATAAACCCGATGGAGTTTACAATATTCAGCATAATGCTTTCTTGAAATCTTGTTTCCATATCCATGCCAGAATTGATTACTATTCAAATGACTAACAACATTGTTCTATAAACAATCAAAAAGGAAATATGAAAGGAGAAATAGAAATGAAACGACTGCTATCACTGAAATTTAAAATTTAATAAAACTTAGCTATCACTTTAGAGTAGACTTAATATAGGACACGCTACCTACTGATGGAAACAATGGATGACTCGCCGGCGTGGAGAGACCTCGGTAAGTACAGTGGTCCACGCAGCAACAACCTTACACGACGCTATGACTGGACGAACGAGTTCCCAGAGCTGTGCCCCGACAGCTGCGGACCACAGAAATGTGGTCACTCAAACTGCTACGTCATACACATCTGTTCCGTAAGATCAGGTATTTCACCAAGCTGCTTGATCAACATCTTAGTCAACATAAACCACACATCGCCAGTCATCAACAACCTTGAATAAATATGTATATATAAAATATGTACAGAAAACCCCGTCCGATCCTTGAAGGAGTGATTCAGCCCGTCGATATGAACAACTTTTCCTATGGGAACAAAGCTGATAACTCAAAAAAAATGGGTACTTCCAAACAAATGTTCGGCCGCCCTGTGAATTTGTATGAAAACGTCAAAAAGAATTTTCAGTTCCCAGCATTTGCTCCATACAGCAAAAGTTGTTCATATCGGCGGGCTGAATCACCCCTTCAAGGATCGGACAGGGTTTTCTTTACATAATGTATATATATTTATTTATTTAAGGTTTACTAAATTGTACATCGACAAATCACACAGATTGAGCTGAGTAACTAGCCCTAGAGTAAGTTCGAGACTTGTGTTGTGTATGGGAAACTAACACTGTATTTACATATCACTTTCGATCCTATGGCTGACTTTTTAGAAAATCTTTATCACGTAAAATGCATTGAACAAAACTAAACCGTCCAATTATGAAGCTTTTACGAGTTTTACAATGAGGATATGATATCTGATTTTACAGAAGTCTGAACATTGTGTTTGGTACGTATGGTTTGATTAGTAGCATAGATTAAACATTTTGTCATGTGGTAATAATAGTTAGTAGTTTGTATTCAGATTAAGAATTCGTGTACATATGCTTAGGTACTCTTAATATTCTGTTACTGGATCCTTACATCGTGTACTGAGCAAACAGCAGCTCTGGGATATAGGTATAAAGATAAGATAAAAAGAGTATGCTATTAGAAAAAAAATGTGAACTATCTTACGCCTAACATACATACTTAACAGTTGCACTCAATAAATGATGAAGTATATAAAAATCCGATAAAATAGTGTTATCTTAGAGTACGCGGGAAGACGGCGTCCCCCAAGTAAGGCGTTAAAATTGCATATTGCTATAATTATACATTCAATTAGTTAAAGCTGTGAACGATACCCCGCGAGCTAGCGTCGCGGCCGGGGCGGCCCCGCGCCAGCGCACTTCAAAACAACGCATTCGCGTTAAACTTGCTGAACTCTCCTGAACTAGGTGTTCCCCACCCACCATCATCTCATTGCGTGTATTGCCTACTTTTGCATTGTTTTATGATGACCAACTTGAACAACTTCAATGTGATATGAATTTAATTCGCACTGGGGAATTACTTCACGTAGGAATTACGTGTCTTTACACGAGGCCAATAGCTGAGACTATCCAACTGACTGGTTTAACAATAGAATGTCTCTCTTTTAGACGATGGAATAATTTTATAGCTAAGTGAATTGTATCTCTACTATTGGATTTGAGTAAGAGACCCAAACACTATATCAACATAGCTATTTTGTACTTTCGTCCTCTTTTCACTGTTTTCGGGGCCACGGCTCATTGGTATGACGCCATTTTGAAGTGTTTGCTGCGGCGGGCGCACACATCGCGATTGCATTCACAACAGCTGTGACTAGATCTATCATACGTGCTTCTGCTACCGAAGTATCGTGAGTGTGCCGCTAACTTCTGTACGCTTCGGCGGGGGCTCGCGCACCATACCAGTAACCAGGAGCCAGTCTTTCGCGTTCATTTCGTAATACAGTCCCACTCGCACAGTTCAA
The DNA here is from genome assembly GCA_947532085.1 of Elegia similella. Taxonomy (NCBI): domain Eukaryota; kingdom Metazoa; phylum Arthropoda; class Insecta; order Lepidoptera; family Pyralidae; genus Elegia; species Elegia similella. Next base: position 26,154,511 of record OX383940.1, read on the forward strand.
CGGTGTGACTGGTACGCTACTCATGTGCACGAGCGAAATCAAAATCAGGCAAACACATCAATATCCGTTACATAGTAACCAACTAGTGCATAGGTAACTCGCTTAGACTGTGTAACTAGTCGCTGCGACTTACCTATGTATAGTTTACCTATGCCGGGTGCGACCAGTTGTCTAGTGCGCGAACCCCCTTATGCCACCCTGATCATAGGAGAAATTAGTTACCCTTACATTACTACACATTTCCTTCAATAACCAAAATCTCTTAGGACACAGCGCGACACAAGCGGGTCGTCTACCTATCACACGACACAGACGATAAAAATATATTATTTATAAATAATAAAACTCTATACAGAAAACTACTTCAACTAATCGGAAGATTCCTGTCCCTACTGATATAACCCGGCCGATTTGACGGCGCGCCGCTTTCTTCCAATAGTTAAAACATTTGATACAATTAAAACGAAAAGTATTTTACACAAAAACAACACCGAGTGACTTAGGATAACGTATAATATTTGTACAATAGTCAGAACTATCTAACGTGAACGTGTGTGGTCAGGATCTCTGGAGCGCGGTCAGCACCTGCGGGAAGGACGGGGTGGGGATGGGTGGGAGGCGGGAGACTTGCCAAGTGGAAACATCTGATTAGGAAAACATCGAATGTTTCCACCGGGCAAAGAGTGTGCGACCGTGGGATTAATTTTTTATCAACAGTACAGTGCAAACGACTGGTACCTTTTCAGAAAAGATAAGTCGTAGCACTGTTAGGCTAAGCACAAATCTAGTGAGAAATTGGCGTGATTTCTGACGTGGCATTCTAAAAATGGGGAGTTTCTCAGATTTATTTTTTTTGCAATCCAAACTCTTTATTAGTATGTCGCTATTTCAAAATAGCTCTCGTGAAACGTATCAAGAAGACCAAATGTTATCTTCTCGCGGCCACATTTACCATACCTATCCTACTTGACAAATTCGCGTCGGACTTAAAATTTCGCTAGATCTGTCCTTAGCCTAAGCATTACCATGAATTACATTCGATAGTTTAAAACAATAAGCGCGGCGGCAGCGGTGACGTCACGTGTGCCCGCGCGTGACGTCACGCCTGCAGCCGGCACGGCGACACCTCGCTGGCTTCAGATGTTTATTTAAATTACCATCTCGACCACTGGGGATCCTAAGAGATGATGGAGCCCAAACTTCAGATTACTAACTCCAACTTAAAGTTACACAAACGGGTTGGTCATTTTAACAGATGTAAAGAATGAGCAGTCCGCAGACAGAGCACGAGAGGTGATGCGCCAGCGAGGCAGCGTCGCCGCGCCACAGACGGACCAAAACCAACCGTGTATAAATAAAATACTAAATAACAATATGGACTAAAATTACCGCAACAAAAATAATAAAATGTAAAAAAATCTACACTTGATTTGGCTACGATAAAAGTTGTAATGTTGTATAACTACGATATATGTAAATGTATACTATAAGAAAAGTTATTTAATATGTTAACGAATTACGATAGACAGCGGTCGGCAGCCCGCCGGGCGCTCGCGGGCAGGTGTTGGCGACGACAATACCATTTTGTTCGAATAACCCTTTAGTAATCCCTTGATTCAGCCTTGTGTCGCTTGGTAATTGAATAAAGGTACATAAGACGAAATAATTCGACTAGAGAACAAAATAAATTATTATAGCGGCAAAACACAGTTATTCGTAAGTCTAAAGTCAAATTGGATCACACCCAAATTTTGGAAATTCGGTAATAAGTACATATATACATAAACGGTGCATATATTTGAGAAAATGCCGCCTATATATGACGTAAATAATATAACAACTGCGGCCTTACTGGCGCGCAATTTTGTTAGGAACATTACTTGTTATGGCACTATATGACTGAGATTTTGCAAAGCACCGACTCCAACAGAACAGTGCTACCTCGCGCTCACTAAAACTGACGAGGCTAACTAGAAACCCAGGCATCTAGTGTAACGCCGAGCCATATAGGTAATATGAAAATATTTAGTTTTCTTGTGGGATACTAATGGCCACCAGCCACGTCCGGCGTATCGTGGAGACTTGGTCAAGCGAAGACTACGGTCACACACAAAGCATGTCTTCTTCTTGACAAAAAGATTCATCTACTAATTTTGAGACAAACTATCCTGCTAATTGCCCAAGACATGAACAGTGAATATAACAATACCTTGCTTTTAAAATAGGCTTCTGACTTCTTTAGGCAAGTTTACTAAACCAGTAGTGATGAAATAAAAATGTTCGACATTAAACTAAACGTGTGGGTTTCACCAGCTGCCTGCGACGAATATAATGAGCTCAAACTAACGCAAGTAGATAAACTGCGAGTACGTGCCTCGCATGCCGCGGCGACTACAATGCGCAGCTCTGTTTGTTCAGCTCTGTGTCGTGTGGCGCGGGGAAGGCACGACAAGGGTAAACGAAGTTTTTAAATGATGCGCCATCGCACGCGGCCTCTGAATGATTATTATAATTTCGTTGCGTAAATGAGTAAAGTTGAAGTACGTCATAGAATTTAAAGTGTACCGGATATTTTTATGGAAATGCAAGTTTAGAACATGAAACTAATTATCGTTTTAAGAAAATTACAAGAAATATGGCACGGGCGAAATAAAACAACAGTGTACGAATTTCCAGTTATCGCGTTAAACATACCTATCCATATTGCGCACTTAATGAAGTGCTGTCTTCTCAATTCATATTACCAAAATGTGGTAACTGACGTCTGCTATAATTAGCTGAATTTTTATGGGACAAACAGTTTTTGCTTTCCATTTTTAAAGATATTAAAAGGTTTTTTTTTCCAAACCATACGAAATTTGAACATTATCTTCGTATGGAACGACCAGCGTTATCGCGTTTCGCTATATGTACCCTAAAACTGCCAGAACAGAGCGTCCAGCGGGCTACCGACGCGCAATTTGAATAGTGTTCTAGCTAGAGCGAAAGAGGAGACGACGTGCGAGCGAAAAGGCGCTCTACACGTCCACCACCATCTTCTTGTGGATGTCGGTGTTGCCCACCACGTTGCAGAACTCCTCGAACGAGATCTTGCCGTCCTCGTCCTTGTCCGCGAACAGGATGGTCTTGTCCACGATCTGCTGCAGCTGCGTGTCCTTCAGGTTGTTGCCCACCATCATCTTCAGCACCTGCCCGACAAATATCATCCTCGTTATATCCCGGCTTTGCTCGGCTCGCACAATATTAATACGGTTAGGTTTTACTTACCTTAATATTTATCGAGTATATTTTTCTAGTCGAAGATATGTATAACATTAATAATGGCAATGGCACTCTTGCGGTCAGAGCTTAGCGTCAGCGCATGTGTCATGTGAATTAATTCGCTAGCAATCGTCTGTCTCCCCGTTAAGTTATGCTCGCGCACAGTAGTTCTGTGATATCGACACTCTACTCTGATTTGAGGATTCCAAAAGATTTCAGAACTTCAGAGGTACTGAGTATGGAAAATAGAAGAACGAGAAATTACATGCAAGTAAGCGAGACGAAAGATGTTAGTGAGCGAGACAAGAAAAAAAATTGAATCATTCCCCTTGGGCACTTGGCGTCAGTATATGATACAGTGTAGTGTGGGAGTGTCGACCCACCTGGAACAGCTCCCCGTTGGAGATGTAGCCGTCGTTGTCCATGTCGTAGATGCGGAAAGCGAACCGCAGTTTGGACAGCTTGTCGCCCTTCACGCTGAACTGCGACACGCCCTGGATGAACTCCTTGAAGTCTACCTGCAACGCCACGCCGTCAATTCATCAGACAAATATGCGTCGAGAAGAATTCTTGCAAGCTACTGGTCTAAAAACTATATTTAGATATTCTACAAGCTTTCTCGTTTTCGAATATAAAATATCCTTCAGCAGACGAATTTGAAATCGTAGACAGGTTGCAGGCGGTCAAAAAAAAACGACATAAATAAACACTAAAAACAAATTCCTCACTGTCACTAAGTCGAGTAATACATTATCATCACGGACTTTTTGTGAAGGTTGGCTAAAGGCTTAGATAGCACTAGACCGTAATAATTGGAGACAAAAGGTGGCCTTTGTGTTGCTTGCACTGGGACATTATAAACTAGAAATATGTGCCAGTAGAAAATAAGAAAGAAATTTACAATGGGCAAGAAAGATGACTCTGTTTTTTTTTTATATTTTTTTTTAATTTAGTACATAATAGAACAATATATTGTTAATATCCTTCTACATTTTATCCTTAATGTTTTCCTTATAGGACTCAACTGCACTATAATTTACTAATATTACACAATCGAAACAAATGTTAAGGTAGTTTTGTCTATTTTTTTAAATGTTCAGGTCTAGATATCTATATAGACGATTTTTTTTTTATTTTGCTTCTAAAGCATTTTCCTAGCTTATGTATGCCACCTTTAAAATGTTTGTGCTTAATGTAAATTGACCTTATATATTTATACAAAGTCGCGTTAGTTAGGTACACCATTATAACCACATTATAAATCTTGATTTTTGATTAGTTGCATTTGTCTCCAGCCGAATAGTGAATATTAAACATGAGGAGAGAAGTGCGCCGGATCAGCTAGTATACAAAAAAGAAAATATTAAATAAGACTAAAAAAATACCTACGTTCAAAAAGAGAAACGTATATAAATATTGGAATTTAATTTCTCACAAGGGCATTGCACGAGTATTTAGAGTTACGACGGTTGAGCTTTAGAATAGCTTAGCACGAATTTGTCATTTCTGATGATTGAACCTGATAGAACGCTTTGCTCTTCTTCACAAAATGACTCTTAAAGCGCTGACCGCTGAGACGGGATTTATATGTCATACAAAATGCTCAAAATAGCATTATTTTAGGTTATTATTTGGAGTTTTCGCCCCAAGTTGGGAACGCTCGCTCGCTTCGCTCGCTCACTCTTGTTTTGGTCACAAAGAAACCAAACGAACTTGACTTAAGAGTGATTTGTTTGGTTTCTGTGATCAAGTTTCTTTTGTTAAGGCGGAGCCCACTTTCCTGTTTCACTCAAGCAAAATTAAAAACATTACCATTAATAAACAAAAAAAAAATAATTAAATTAGCTTATATTATAATTTTAAAATGACGCAATTCCGCGCGCAATAGTGTCGAAATAAGAGGCAAGTAAATTCTTTCGATTCTAGTAAAAATAATATCTAAATTCGTGATAAGCTATTGTAAAGCCAACCCGTTACAACCCAGTGTGTCAACTTACAACTGAGTTGTGTATCTGTACGTCATAGTTATGAACCAATAATAAAACCAATTGAAGTTACGGTAGTATGTTGCAATATTTACATGCAGTAGGTGTCAACCCCAAGGCCAGTCTGCTGTCAGTTTAGTCCGTCTGCCTGTCTTTAAAATTACAGCTGAAATCATTGAGAATGAAGGAAACTGCCAATTTCACTCCAGGCTTCATTCGTCGTATTTCGCCTCTTCACCACAATGTTGATATTTTTCTTTACATACAGTTACAGTTTACACGATTTATTTACAATGTCTTCATTTTCTTTACACGGCCTACATATTGGCATGGCCGCGCCGGCGCAGAGTTGCGCCGATCCTGGCAGGGTCGCCATGTAGTAAGATGAGGCGACTCGTCGTTTGACTAAAACGACGATGTTAAGACTCTTTTATTGAATAGGTTAAATATATTCATCTTCCTTATAGCTACGTAGCTATTACTACACCACACTGACCTCCCCGTTGCCGTCGGCGTCGAAGATGTCGATGACGCGCTGCACGAGCGGGTTCTGCTGCAGCTCGGGCAGCGACATGAACTCGTCGATGGACAGCGCGCCCGAGTTGTCCAGGTCCAACTTGCGGAAGCGCTTGCCCAGGCGGCGGATCTCGTCCGCGTCGACTGCACACAACGCGGGTCAGACTAGGTCTAGCTACGCTACGCAACCACTACTGCTATAGGGATAGAGGCGGCACCGGTTAGGCGTGTCTTGTATTTACATTTCACGAGCGCGAGTGACCCAAGATTGAGCATGCACGCACATGAATTATCGGACGTTTTTCTAATGTCTTTTTGGTTAAAAGAAATATTGTTATATTAACAGCAATATATTGTATGTTTTCCTCTTAATTGGCGAATGCGCAAAGTTGTGCAAGAATTTACTGGCACAGCGTGTTCCGGTCAATTCGAAATTCGAAGAAGTTAATCAAACCCTGCCCGGTAAAGCCTCTACACCCCTGACTACCATACGGCCGCCTGGCGCTAGGCATTTCTTGGACTATAATAACATTACGTATGCTGCCCTTGATTCCAAATGCTGTAGCGCGCCTTCCACCAGGCCTTGTATTCAAAAACTGTATAGAACTTACGTAGTACGGCTACAGGTTTAGACTTATTCAACGGCAGGCAACGAGTGTTAACATGAGTATAGTCCAGACTGGAGCCGGCCGGTCGTGGTCGCTAGTGACTAGCGATGCTCGCGTGCTAGCAAATCGCCCGCTCCTCCTAAGTGAGTCTCGGTTCATTGAGATGTCGTCGCTAAAACGCAGCTGCGCACACAATGGCGTATACTTCCTTAGAATGACCCTCACAGGCTTGTAGATACACAAGGAAAGCGCGATGTTCTTACGAGGTTGAGTGGAATTTAAGAGCAGCACAAATTTGCCAGTATCTCTCCTGCATTCCTGCCTAAGAAAAAAGCACAAATTTCACGCCGCAACTCTCGGATATGATCAGTCACAGTGTATGACAACCTGTCAGTCTCAGAGATCCAATGTGTGGGCAACTGCGATACTAAAAGCTAGTGATACGAGAATGTTGTTCATCTAGTATGTTCAGTAGAATCTCCAAAGTAGAGATTATTTTGGTGGGGTTTACTAGCGAATCATTGCAATATTATATTTTTAGATCGAATAGGCACATTGTTTTGTTATTTGTCACTTTTCAATTATAATAAGGAATATGAAACACTTAATAAGTTAAATAAATAGAAGTAACAGTCTACAACATATAATAAGAAATTTCAAACAGTGAAATGTTAAGAGATGTGTTAGGTTATTAGGTACACATATATATTTTAAAAGAAAAGCCATGTCATTGTTTAAGCCTATTCATCTAACCTACATAAAATTAACACCATAGGAAACAGTCGCGAACATTAACTAACGTCTAGATATTAAATCAGTAGACAACATCAATACTCGAAAATTAACATTTCGCCTTCCTGACGATCTATTCTAGAAACATACAAAGCGAATATACAGGTATCAGTGCACTGAGGGCCATAGCCACGCTACTTACAGCTTCATTGGTCTTCACAATTAGCGATACCAGTCAAATAGGAACCCGCGTCGGAATGAAAGTACCGTAAAAATGCAATGCGATCCTTGCGTAACGATTAGACTACTTGCTAAGTGTCATGCTTGCTATGGCCCTAAGCGTCATCTGCGGGCTTCCTTTACCAGCGTTTATTTACAGAAGCCTGGCCGGCGGGTGACGCTCGGCCACCCCACGCATGGCTTAAAAGAACGACAAATTCTCATTGAAATCCTCCCGTGTGCAACATCTATTAGTAAAGTCTTTCTTCAGCACTCTCCGAAAGCGGACCAATGATCTGTCGCCAGACTCTCCTCACAGCATCCCTCGTACGCAAATATATTTCCTCCACGATCGTCTGATTCTGGGACGGATCATATTTGCATACAAGACACGACAATTCATTACTACTGCTCATAACAGGTCATTGTCCGAATTTCACTTGCTCCAGAGATAGACGATATATTAAATGCGTCGTACTTGTGCCAGATACACACGATACGTTTGGTTGGACAGATCACTTTGCACTTTGCCGTCTGAAGAATGAGCACAAATGCAATGTATTTTCTTCAAGTCTTTTTAGAATTCGTCCTAATTTTGCTTCTTGCAGCTTGAAACCCAAAAATTTATTCGCATCGTGACTGTATACAACAGACGCAAAAATTCATTAATTTGTATAAAACAAAGATATGTCATCTTTGATTTTTAAAAGTTAAGGAATTTTTGGCGCTGACTGCATTTGCAATCCTTTATGTTAATATTGTCAGGCGTAGTTTGCAACCTCGTCCAAAGTCTAGTCAGTCGTCACTTTGCAACCGTTTCGTACGTAATCATGCTAATATCCTTGACAAACACGACGCAGCACACGCAAACGCACCAAGCAACCAGAAAGGTCAGCCTCACAACACCATTGTTCCTAAAATAGCCGCGCTATCACGCCGATAACAGCGCGTCATGCCCGCAGCAGAGACTACACCTCCTACAACCACTTTCACATAATTATGCCTTGTAATGATTCATGGTAGACATGAGTCGCCAAACGCACTTCGCCATAAACGTACACTTAGAAGTTCAGCGACCGGGGACACAGCTTGTTTGTATGGAATGGCATTAGAACCACGCTACCGGCCGTGACAACCGATCTCTGCAATTCAAAGACCATACCATATAAACCCATGTCGCCGGTCGGTATCCAGCAACACGTATCGCTGCAGTCTTCAGTAGCATTACAAGCGACAAAATGTATCAACATCGCTGTCTTGCTTTAAATTATAATAATAAAGAGCGAGATGGCGATAATTACTGATTTATTGCGATATTAACTCTACCTATTTATCTATGCGCCCTTACGTGTTTATCATCACGTTAGAGCAAGTCGAATTATACCGCGCACGTTGTGAAAAAGGCAAATTCTTAGTACGATTGTAAAAAGTTTAGTCTCTGTACTTATCTACTTTGCACAGTCTGCAGATAATCTCCAGTAAACTGAACCATGAGTCGCCTCAGATGCGAGCTGACCTTTCCACTGCATAGATTCCTCACACCTGAGTGACGGCATTATAGCATTCTATTATTGGACATTCATAGCATCACTAATGACATTATATTCTAAGGCAGAGTGACACAGGATGCACTAACCAAACAAAATATGGATCTGTTATGCATTATGTTCATCCAGAACAATTTTTGTGGGCGCACCATTGGCGGCGGAGGAATTATGCACAATTGTGAAGCTACACATTCAGACTAGAGAGAGATACTGTGAGATGCACAAATAGAGTCAGTGGAAGCCTATATAGCCAAATGAAGCTCAAATAAATATTGTATATAATGTAATATAGATATTATATACATAAAGAAACATTCTGTGAGCCATAGATATTGATCTGGGTCAGAGAACCAAGACTTCTGTTATGAATGTCTCGAGCCAGTGATAGCTCAGATAGGGCAATTGATCACATTATTATATCAGACTATTGTTCCTAATGAGTAAAGCTTTAAAAATTGTTCTGGAGTGGACAGTGTACGTGCGGCAGCTAACATGGAGATGACACCCGAGCGCGCGGCACTACGACACTCACAGTTCTCCACCTTAAAATCAATGCAGTTAACACGCGCTGAAAACAAACCTTTGGTTACGCTTTGTTAGCACCCCCTACTCGTCACATGTTTCTCTACAGTATACCTATACCGGCTTAGTCAGGGAGGGTAGGCCAGCCAAACAAAGTGAAAGTTCTCACCAATTTTAACAACTTTTACTGCTAGACCAATTCATTCAAATCTTACAATGTTTTAAATTTAAGTTCAATAAAGGTCCCAGTTTATAAAACATTTTGCTGTTTTGACAAAGGGAACCACAGTTTCAACAATAAGTAAAAAAAGTGTCCAGTTGTCAATTGTAGGTATTAGTTGATGGCTTTAAAAACATGGACTAAATTTCCCAGACAGAAATAAATAAATATATACAGATTGAGCTAGCCCCACAGTTAATTGTGAACTTGTGTCATGGGATACTAACTCAATGATACTTTATTTTATAACTAGCTTTTGGCCACAGTTCCACCCATGTTTATATAGATCCCTCGGGAACAGTAGAATTACCCGGAATGAAAGGTACCCTATGTCCTTCCCCGGGCCTGAACTACCACCATACCAAATTTCATCCAAATTGCTTCAATGGTTAAAGTGAGAAAAGTGTCAACTTTTCTGTCAAGACAGCATTACTTTCCCATTTATAATATTAGGTATTATATAGTATTAGTATGGATATGGATATATACATAAACATAATATATAGATAAACATCCAAGACCTAGGTCAATCTGAAAAGATTGTTTTCATCTTGACCTGACCTGAACTTGACGGGACCCTTTGAAGGCACTTGTGTTAACACTAAGCTAGAGGTTTGCAAGGTAGAATAGCTGGAATCCTAATAATTTCGGAAATAGTCCAATAATAAAGGTTGTCCATATTGATTAGTACTAACAATGACTTTTTGGCATAACAACCCTGCCCAACTGACATAGCTCACTGCTGCTTCTGCATGAAAGAGGTCACTGAGGCAGATAGGCATACACAAGGTAACACAGAAATACTGGGAAGCGACTGCCGATCTCGGTAGGTTCAACTCAGGACATAAATACACTTGGCTCTGATTGCCTGACTCAACAAGCTGAATATAATGCTTAAATAAGTAATGATACTTCAAGGCAAGTAGATACTAAGCAATTAGATTCTTTTATGATTAGGATTAGTAAAGAAGACAGGATTATTACAAGAGAAACTCGAATTCGTACTTACAATTTGAACAGAGTTCCATAGGGATCGAGTTTTCGTTACCCTGAAAACAAAACAGACCTTCATAATCATCTACTTCCGAGATAAGTTAACATCACCGAGTAAGGAAGCCAGACCCAAAATATAGAAATGTGTGGTCATCCAGGAGCTTTCATTTTCGCCCGGGAAATACTTCATAGACGTGCCCATCGGCTGACCAGTAAAAGCGAAAATGCTAACTTTTTAGCAACTAAAAAATACACTTACCATTTTGCCTTTAAATTTGAGTGTAGGTTTACGAATAACAATCCAAATAAATGGCAGAGGACTCTTCAAATTAGAATCAATCGCAAAGAAATCACACAGCAATCACCAATTTACCATTCTACCATCGATCTAAATAAAGGCACAAGCACAACAGATTGTACAGATACTTTTACACAGATTATATATAAATTTGGATTGACGTTGAAGTGATCTACACATGACTAATTCTATTTAGATTTTTGCGAAAACTTGTATGTGTGAATCCAGTGATCGGAATAGCGATTTTTCCATACAAGAATCTTTCGAAGACGAATGTCATACTCTCAAAAATTGTATTCTAGGCCGTAAAATTCCGGGTGGCTAACAAACTCAGGGCCCGAGCATCGATATTATGTAATGCATCTGGTGGCTCAGTGTACCGTGGCTTGCAATTTGCTATTGACATAATTTATTGCAGGCGAAAATATCATTGGTATTCTGAGGAAATTACATATATTTTTTATATGTATGTTTAACGGCAAACGAACAGACCAGCGAGCCACCAGCCGGCCTATTCGCTAACTCAGTAACCAACGTTTTGATAGTCATTTCAAAGTACATTACGTTTTATATATCTTTAATAAAAATAGTCAAACATAGGAAATCCGCAATGTATTTTGAAATGACTATCAAAACGATGGTCACTGAGCTAGCAAATAGGCCGGCAGATGGAAAGTGGTTACCGTAGCCCATGGACATCTGCAACACCAGAGGAAATAATACAATAATCACACACACACACACATATCACACTTAGGGCGTTAACCTAAGGGACGTGGGTTCGAATCCTACCTGTGGCCGAGTTCTTTTTCATCACATATTTTCAATTTTAATAATACAATAATGTTTGCAAAGTAACTTATAGCAAATATTTTTAGCAGACGTAGAAACTTATATATGTGCAAATATATTTATATGTAATGCGAAAAATACCTAGCTTATATATAGCTAAAAACCACTTCTCGTGAAAAAGCCTTTTTATACCACTTGGTTTAAAACGATTCTAGCTGACTTACCTCTATTTACTGTTAATGTTAAATAAACTGCCATTTGAAAAGCATAATCCATATATTATACTACTCTATGGCATAATCCTTCTTCTGTTGCTGAAAAATTCAAACAATACAAAACGATATCAATCTATAGCCTCTATCATTCCTTTCCTCAATCACGTCTATCGCAAACATTTACAGAAAAAAAAAGAAGTGTCAAAAATTTGACACTAGATCTTGTCATCGCTGATCACTTCCTCCCCCAAAGCCCCCCCTCTTTCTTCCGAAAACTGTGAACCATGGCTGCCGGGGTAGGTTGAAAAAGTTTAAAATATCTTAGCAATCAAAATGTTTTTTGTGAAGTTAATTTAAAAAGTAACATGTGTGTATATTTTGGTGATGTTATTTGTGTTTATTTTTCGTAGGTATTATACACTTATCCGGAAAACTTCCGCGCCTACAAGGCGCTGATCGCCGCACAGTATTCCGGGGCCGACGTCAAAGTAGCCCCTAACTTTGTGTTCGGGGAAACTAACAAATCAGAAGATTTTCTGAAGAAGTTCCCCGCCGGAAAAGTGAGTGTGAAAGTGTTCGGTGAAATCGAAGTCAGTGCAATTGTGTTGTACCCTGTCATATGTTCGGTGACGTGTAATATTTGCGGTTTATTTTAGGTACCCGCCTTCGAAAGCGCCGATGGAAAGGTGCTGCTGACGGAGAGCAATGCCATCGCCTACTACGGTGAGTGCCACCTTCACAACTTTCACGTAACTGGTGACCTTTCGAGCCGGGTTTCAGGTTAGGAAGCTATGAAACTACCGGTTTTCATATCAAACTGGTTCCTACAAGGCATCTAAGTTTTAAACCAAAATACTATAATAAATGGTGAATTGAGATGTTATTCAAATACCTATACATATTTATGACACAGCACTTCGTACTTTTCCCATAGTTCTCGTATTTTCCAGCTTTTCAAAAAGGCTTGGCGATAGAATAGATCCGCACAATTTCGGGGTTTCAGGGGAATAGGAAGAAGACCCCTCCCGCACCACTTGTCTATAGTATTCCCTTGGATCTAATAAATCAACAAAAAATGCTGGAAAGGAATTTATTTCTTACTTATTTTCTTTAAAAACACAAATGGTTTGGCATGGTGGGGCTCAACCCCCCAGCAATGTGGCTTGAGGCCAGACCACAGAGGGTAGGTAAAGTACATTGGGTTTCCTTGTGAACAAAAAAAGGAGCTAATGAACAAAGCACATGAGTGTCCCCAACTTAAGGTGAAACCCCCAAATACTAAGTTAAAATAATGCTTTTTTAGTTTTAGTATGTGATACGCTTGCTGTGCTTTCATGCTAATCTATTCTAAACCTCACACAAGGAATCTGTCATTAAGGAGAACAGTAAGATTGGAAAACTGTAGTTTTTATAATTAGAGGAATAAATTAAAAATTTTCCATACCCACCATTTTCAATAGTTATGTCAACTCGTGAACGGGTGCTGCTAGGGGGGACAGGTCTGCTCGGCCTCTTTGAGACTGCTGTGTATAATGTAAAATATTATCATTGCACACTCGATCGCTAACATAATTTGTTCCAAAAAATAATAATGTACCTATATAATAAAAATTGTAATCATAAAATGAAAAAAAATGATAAATGAACAAATTAGATGATAAATGATAAAGATAGATGATAAAATAAAAAAGCCCTTCAGGCGAGTAGGCGACCAATACTGTTGAAAAGAGTTTCTTTTGGCGTTTCTTCTCTGCAGTGGTCGGTTTCGAAGTGCTAGTAGTCTGTAGCTTTTGCACATTAAGTAATAATATAAATATGACTAAATTAGATCCTTTAAAATGTGATTTGACGTGAAAAAGTGCCTGCAAAGGCCTATTTTCTGAATAAACAATTTGAATTTGAATTTTGAATTTTTTTTTTTTATGTATATCCGACGGCAAACGAGCAGACGAGCCACCTGATGGAAAGTGGTCACCGTCGCCCATGGACATCTGCAACACCAGAGGAGCTGCTGATGCGTTGCCGACACTTAAGATACCTGTAAACACGCCTTTTGAAGGACCTCAAGTCATAGCACGCATTTGAATTATGTGTGAAATTTTTAGTGCAAAGATTTTATAACAAGAGTTGGTAACTTAGATAATTTCTCAATAAACATTGGACTTCAATAGGTATTTTAAATTTTATTATTCAGTGGCCAATGCAGCCCTGCGTGGCAATGACCTGAAGACCCAGGCCCAGATCTGGCAGTGGGCATCATGGGCCGACAGCGAGCTGCTGCCCGCCTCCTGTGCGTGGGTGTTCCCCTACCTTGGCATCATGCAGTTCAACAAACAGGTCAGCATTAAATGCTTCTTGTTTAGATTGAGGTTTCTACAGATCATATCACTCGTATCTATCTCAAACTCACTGTACAGGTTTCTTCCAACCAAGACTGGTAATCGAGAGAAAGTTGTTAATGAGTGAGTGTCTCTTAAAAATTATATTAAAATAGAATTATCTCATGGCTATAATTCATCCTCTGGTAAGAAAATTTTAGTAGATCGTGTTAATATTGGATTACAAGTAAGCTAGTTTGCGGCATACTTTAGTTCTGCACTGTTTCAGGGTAGCTGCACCACCAATGCAGAACCCTTTGCATGGCGCACGCGAACCGATATGGCGCATTAAGCCATCCCCATCTTGCTCTTTAATATAACAGCAAACAAGTTGATGATAGTGGTTAAATGTCATTGTGCCATGCTAAGGGGGTGGGGCCCAGTTTCTTTCAAATATTCTTAGTAGTGGTTTTTTTGAAACCATTCTGTGATTTAGTGTTCATTTTGTTAATATGAATAAAAGAATATTAAATAAGAAAAAGATGATGTCCAGAAATTAAATGAAAATAATTTGAATACAATTAAGTATTATATATGCAAAAAGTAAACTTTGAAGTTGTTAGTATTAAGTTGTCTGTTGTGCACTAACATTGGAAGCAGTGAGATGTGGTAAATGTGTGGCAGCACGTGGAGCGAGCCAAGAGCGACCTGCTGGCAGCGTTGGCCGTGTTGGACCAGCACCTGCTGTCGCGCACCTTCCTCGTCACCGAGCGCGTCACGCTGGCCGACATCATCGTCTTCTCCACGCTCATACACGCCTTCCAGGTACATTTCCTGTAATAACATGTTGTATACATTGTACATTGTTCATTGCAGAATTATAATATTATGACCTCCTACCAACAGAAGCAGTTATAGACATAGGCATATAGATATAATATTTAGTAGTACTTTAGTAATTTTGTTTTTTTTTCTTAATTGAAGCTTTCATACACTTAGTCACTTCTAGTATAAAATTTGCAGAATGTGACAATGAAGAAATGAGACAAATGAAATTTATTTTGTAGGGTAGTTTTCTTATAACTGATCACATTCTGGTTATACAATACATGCAACAAGTCTTCTGCTCTATGACAGAAATAACTGTCATCATCATTCCAGTTGTTACAAGTCTACTGCTGGATAGAGGCTTCTCCCTAGGACTCTTCGTTCCATGGTAGGATATTGCTATATTCATTATGTTTCGCAGACGGGTTGGCGAGCGCAGTTTCTTTACTTCTAGTGCTTTTAACGCTGCTGTTCACTGGAGGCATTTTTAAGCTGGGGAAAGAAGGAATTTGTTGCATTTGGGAAGGGAATGAAGGTATTGAGATACAACTCACTCGGATGCATGGGGAGAAAGCAAGTAGCAGCTTGGGAGGCCGGGCGCTCGTACCCAATGTCACCTGCAACCACCAGATAGGTAGTCGAGGATGACCCCCCTGATAATAACTGCCTCCGTGGTCCAGTGGTTAAGGCGTTTGCCTGTAGACCCGGGGGTCGTGGGTTCGATTCCCACGGGAAGCATATTTTGTGTTTGTCGAATCACCTGATTGTCGGATAATAAAGATGATTCTGTGCTTCGGAAGGCACGTTAAGTCGGTGGTCCCGGCTGCCATCTGGTAGTCGTTAAAGGATCCACGTCAGAGGCCGAGAGGCGGTACCGAAGAACTGACAGCAGGGTGTGCATGGTCGACTGAGTGTATGGTGTGTGTGGCAGCACGTGCTGGAGCCGGCTGCGCGCGCGGGGCTGGGGAACGTGTCGCGGTGGTTCTGCACGCTGGCGCACCAGCCGCAGGTGGCCGAGGTGCTCGGGGTCTTGGCGCTGGCCGCCGCGCCCCCCGTCTACGACCCTAAGAAGTTCCAAGACCTGCAGAAGAAGGTAATGCTTCACTGTCTATATCACAGGGTGACGAGCTTCCGCAACTTCCACCTAGTAGTTAGGTAGTAGACACATATTTATTTATTTATTCAAGCCTTTATTTTTCCACATAACACTTTTTAAACATTATTTCCTTTCCATTCCATTGTTATGTGGCCCCCTATGGGTAAAAGCCTCCTCCATTTTTGTCCACCTTTCTCTGTCTTTTGCCATATGCATCCAATCTTTTCCAGCTGTGCTCATTATATCATAGTAGACATGTAGCTATCATTATTTATTCAACCGCAAAATAAGTTCAACACTTTTATTAAGGCATACTAAGGGGGTTTTATACCATCCTAAATCGAATCCGGTGAGAGGAACGCCGCTATACGTTAGACAAGATATCTCCAATCTCTCATCAGATCCGATTCAGGATGCGATTCCAAATAGTATAATACCCCTTTAGTATCCCTTAATACAAGTCTTGAACTTATCTTACGATCGAATCCAATATTCAGGATGGCTTAATAGGCGCTTAACTCAATGATTCTAATTTTATTTTATAACAAACACATACACATACATCCAAGCCCCAGATTGGTCCACAAAGATCATTTTCCATCTTGAACTGACCCATTCTCATAAATTTGTTCTTCATCAAAACAATCGCTGTCTGTCCCTATGTATGCTTAGATCTTCAAAACTACGCAACGGATTTAGATGCGGTTTTTTATATAGATAGAGTAATTCAAGTGGAAGGTTTATATGTATAATTTACTGCTCCCCGTACGAAGCCGAGGCGGTTCACTAGTTATATGGATTGGAAGAAATATTGGTTGCTTGTAAATTTGGTTTACAAACGATAATTTTATGATAACCGTGGAAAAGAGATAGATGCGTCATAAGCCAAACGCTTACGGCGATCGTGCCACGCAGCCGGCGTTCTTCGATTTATAAGACATTGTCACGTCAGTATCAAACTAATATTATTTAGTGTATTCTCATTCGAGCATTATTATCATTCCAGGACGGCGGCAAGAAGGAGAAGAAAGAGAAGCCTGAGAAAAAGGAGCAGGCCAAGGCCAAGAAGGAGGTCGAGCCCGCTGACGACCTGCTAGACGAAGAGAAGCCCAAGGAGTCCAAGGACCCCTTCGACTCCATGCCCAAGGGGTAATCTCTCTCATTGGAGCTTTTTCCTACTTGTATTTTAGCTCATCAGCATTTGTAGGTCAATCGTTGATGATGAGCGTAGGTTGATGATGATGACGATTAATCGACCATGCACACCCTGGTGTCAGTTCTTCAGAACCGCCTATCGGCCTCTGACGTGGTTCCTTTAACGACTACTTCAGATGGCAGCAGGAATCAATGGCGTAACATACCTTTCGAAGCATGTAATCATCTTTATTCATTATCTTTATCAGGTGATTCAAGCCTGCGATGTCCTAAACAAAGTATGCTTCCCATGGGGATCGAACTCACGACCCCCGGGTCTATAGGCAAATGCCTTAACCACTTATTGCAGTGCGATGCGCGCTCTGTGACACACGCGCCTCGGTACAACACTGCATACGAATTTTTAATTCGCGTTTCGCGCGGCTTCAGCCGCTGCTCGAACTAGCCACTATGACTTCTGAGCAAGTCATAGTCAACGAGTTGCTGGCATTTATCGATCATGCCAAGGATACGACGGATGAGGTCAGCATCATGCAGATCTGCAAATCAAGTTTCACCGTGGAGGAGATTTGCAGCGGCAAGGTGCTGCTCTACGATGTGCTCGGCAGGACCGCACAGATGCCATCTCGCAGGAGAGATGAGAAAGGCGAAAGAAGTCTCCAGGATATCATCACCTTGATGAAGGAGACCGACCCAGACGACATGCCAGCACTATGCGCTGCCAATCTCTCAAGACTTCCACCAGTCTCTTTTGACCATGTGGACGTTACCAGGCTTCTCAAGGACATCACGGCCCTGAAGACCAGCCTGGCACAGATGCAGTTTAGGTTAGAAGCCTCGGAAAATACCATTTCCGAGCTGCGTATCGAGTTATTATCATTTAAAAGTAGTAAATCGGTATGTAGGTCACCCGTGGCTACTAACGTCAACACTCGCGTCGCGGAGCGCAAAATGCATCCATCGGCAGTTCTGAGTCGGCGAAATTGGAGAACTCGCCGCCAGCTGTCGACATCGTTCAAGATGCCCCGCGCCCCGCCCCCCGCTCTTCCCTCCGCGAGGAGCCGACGTCACTGCCGAGCACGTCAACCCGTGCCTACGCAGCACGTGCCTACGCAGCACGTGCCTACGCAGCACGTGCCTACGCAGCACGTGCCTACGCAGCACGTGCCTACGCAGCACGTGCCTACGCAGCACGTGCCGTAGCCGCCGCCCCGGCTGCTGCGTCACCGCAGCGGCCCGTCACAAAGGGGAAAAAACAGGCATGCTCTCGCATGCCTATTGAATCGGGTTCTCGAAAGGACCAGTGCGACAAGGAGGGCTTCGTTAAAGTAGAGCGGAGAAAAAAGAAGCCCACCAGCCGTAACCACCACGGCAATGCACCGCATGAACCGACCCTGCTGTTGCGTCCCGAAGTGAAGACGACGCAGCTGTATGTGTCCCGCTTGCATTGGTCTACGAGGGTAGAGGACGTCGTAGACTACGTGCTGAAGAAGTCCAAATTCACATTGAGGGTCGAACAGTTGGCTTCTCGCCACAAAGTGAGCTTTAATTCATTTGTGGTGAGAGTGCCGACCCACCATTTAGAGACCTTCATGAAGGAGGACTTCTGGCCGCAGGGAGTCGTTTATCGGAAGTTCCGAGGAAGGCTGCCTGCTGATATCCCGCGCCTCACGTCGCCGACTCTACGTGAAAACTAGTTTTTTAAGATATATTTTCGTATGTATGTTAGTTTTCTTCTTCTTCCTCACCTTATCCACTTTAAGTGGGGTCGGGACAGCTTGTGAGTATTTTCCATTTCGCTCTATCTTGAGCAATTTCTTTCGTTACCATCTTTTTACCCATATCCTCCTTCACACACTCAATCCATCTTTTCTTTGGCCTACCTCTACTCTGATTCCCAATTACTTTCATATCCAACACCTTATGTATGTATGTTAGTCTGTAAGGTATATATATTTATGGGCCTATGTAATGTTTTACTCGTTGCCTGAAATAAACGATTACTGGACCATGGATTATTGTAGCTGTGGCGCTACGGAGCCCGGGGCCCGCTATTGTACCAGTATTTATGCTGCAATATGATTGGCGATAGTGTTACTACAAGTATTGCCCGCGCCGGGACTCAAAACCCGGATCCCCGCAAATGTAGCAGAAATATTTACTATACAATGTTAACTTCATATAGACTATTACCATAGGCTTCGAGAGGTTATTGTTTTAACTCATTCAAATCATTTATGGAGGCAAAATAAATAACAAGTAGAATACCAAAAATTTATAAAATCCCGACTGTTGTTCCTTTATTTAAAAAGCCTGTCATGTACCTATACCCTAACTATTGAAATCTAACCGGTCGTTTGGACGATACGAGGTAGTAAAGAAATTTCATCATCATCATCATCAAGTCTTTTTAATCTCCACTGCAGGAGCATGACCCAAGCCATAGTTGGCCAGAGCAGTAAGAGGATTTGATTGTCAACAAAAAAGAAATTTACAAACATAAAAATCCTTCTTGGCAGTCAGGTCAAGTCATGTCACCATGCAGCTGAGCATGCAAAGTAATGGTGAGCAGTGTATCTGTACACCACAATGTTCCCTAATAACTTAATGAGCCCATTATAAATTTGTGTTGCTTATCAATTCCAGTACATTCAACATGGACGACTTCAAGCGCTGCTACTCTAACGAGGACGAGGCCAAGTCCATCCCGTACTTCTGGGAGAAGTTCGACCCCGAGAACTACTCCATCTGGTTCGCCGAGTACAAGTACCCCGAGGAGCTGGCCAAGGTGTTCATGAGCTGTAACCTCATCACAGGTCAGTGCCGGATGCAAGGGGCCATTTAAAGGTTTCATTTGGCTTTAACATGTAATTGAGCAAGTGGTTTTTTATATCTTCAATAAAAAAGAGCAATGGTTGTATGAAAATAGGGTCCAAAATATGTTTTTATTCCAATGAGACTAAAAAAAAAAACATTTCATTCAAAATTATTTTTTTTTACTCCTGAACCATACTAACCATTTTACATATGTTTAATCTATTTATTATATGTTTCTGTTAAAAATATTGAATGTTATAGAACACCTGGTTCTGTGGGAATTTTCCGTACTTAGGCTTCTAGTTTGGGCCCATATTATAGGACATAGCTTGATTTTCTCATAGAGGGAGATGAAACGCAGGATGCGTCATCTCGGGTCTAATATAATACTTCGGGCAACATACTTCGAATCCCTCGCTCCACTCTAACAGCTTACTAATTTTCTTTAAAATTTATATTAGACTTCTTAGTTTAATTCCCGTAGTTTGTTGTGTGATATTGTACTTGAAAGTTTAGACATAGCTTTCTGTAAAATGGTCCGGTGGGCGGCAGAGCCGTGGTGTCTCAGTAGGGGGCAGCGCTGGTGTCACATTTTCCAAGCTGTAGTCAGGATCGACGGCATGTGGAAATTTCTTAAACATTCCAATCATATTATAAATGCAAAAGTATGTTTGTTATGCTTTCACTCCGTAACTTTTGAACTGATCATGAAATTTTGCATACAAGTTCTCCAGAGTGCAGAGAAGGACACAAGGCTACCTTTCTTCCCGCAAAAAGAACCGTTCCTGAGGGAACGCTGTTGAAGCGAGCGAAACTGCGGGCGAAAGCTAGTCTAGAGACATAAAGAAATAAGTTTTTGTCTGTGTCCAAAATGAAATGTTCAGCTTGGAGGTGTAGAGTGACGGGTGTGTGTGTGTGTGTGTGCAGGCATGTTCCAGCGGCTGGACAAGATGCGCAAGCAGGCGTTCGCGTCCGTGTGTCTGTTCGGCGCCGACAACGAGTCCAGCATCTCGGGCGTGTGGGTGTGGCGCGGACACGAGCTGGCCTTCCCGCTGTCGCCCGACTGGCAGGTCCTGCTCCTGCACTATTATCACCCCCATTAACTAATTTTCTCGAAAATCATCATCCATCATACTATATCGTATTTCAATTATTTTCTTCCTGTTTTCTCATTCATCTGTTCTACGCCTACGCCAACTAAATGTACTTTGTCCATCTACCCATCTACCCTGAGGTTGACTGGAAGAGATCACTAAAGCGATAACTCCGCCTTTGTACCATTTTTTTTTCTATTCTGAATGCAATTGTTTTTTTCTCTATTATTTGGTGCAGTAAAGAATATTCTATTATATATCACTACTACGGTTTTTTAAATAATTTATTCAAAATTCATAAAAAATATAGGTACGTTAAAATCGTACCGAACCTTGAACTTGTACTGATATGGACACATGTCTTATCCACATTGTATTATCAACTTATAATAATACTTTGCATTATCTCGCATAAAGAGTTTCATATAAAAGATGTATAAAAACTTATACCTATATTTAATATAGAGTATTTTGCATATTTTAGCTCAATCTGTGTGATTTGTCCGTATATATTTATATTTATTTATCAGACATCCTTCTTTATACTTGATATTAAAAATTTTGCACATCACCGACTTATCTCCAATCTATCACTGTCGTCTTCCTGCACTAAAAAATAAATAACACATAGTACTTACTAATCGTCTTTTGTCACTGCTTAGGAACCACGTCAGAGGCCGAGAGGCGGTTCCGAACAACTCTGACACCAGGGTGTGCATGGCCGATTGCGCGTGACACCTACACGAAATGATGATGACTGCTTACTTTATTTATATCACCTTCATTGAGTTCTGTGTTTTGTTTGTGGAAAACAGCGTTAACTGCTGAGGTTAACTGTCACAGATCGTTGCACAGTTCGTTAGCCATATTATTATTACTATTTCTGTTCCCCCTTAACAACTGAAATGAATAAACGTAGGCCCTATGCCAGCGAGCGAGCATCGTTTCGTACTTCGGTCCACACCACGTACTACAGCGATAAGCTACGTCAGCGATTCACGACAATATCCGACGAAGCCAACGGAAGTTGTCCGTTCACCTCGTCACAGGAGCTCGGTGTGAACCACATAATGAAACGAAGTGAAACTTGTAAAGGAATAATTAGTCCTTAGCCTATCGCATGTATCGTCCACTGTATACTATGAGTAATGTGGCGAGCTCCGTGGCGCAGTGGTCAACACGCCAGCCTGCGACACGAGAGTGCGCGGGTTCGATCCCCGGCCAGGTCAAGATGGAAAATGATCATTTTCAGATTGGCCTGGGTCTTGGATGTGTATCTATATATGTATTTTTTATAAAATATAGTATCGTTGAGTTAGTATCCCATAACACGAGTGTCGAACTTACTTTGGGGCTAGCTCAATCTGTGTGATTTGTCCATATATATTTATTTATTGTTTAATGTAACAAAGCAGGATTTAACAGTACTGCACAAATTGCAGATCGACTACGAGTCGTACTCGTGGAAGAAGCTGGACCCCGCGGACGAGCAGACCAAGCAGCTGGTACAGCAGTACTTCTCGTGGTCGGGCGCCGACAGCCAGGGCCGCAAGTTCAACCAGGGCAAGATCTTCAAGTGAACCGCCAGACTCTTATTCATAAGTGTGGACGAAGCGAACAGTGTCTTATTCTGAACTGCATTTATTTCCCTCTCCTTCACAGTGAACAATCTCGTTTGTACGATGCCAGCTTTGTAATAAATAAATTGTTTTTATTTATTATACTGTTTATTTCGTGCTAAACCCTTCCCCTCTTCATTTTATCACGTGAATTTTAAAATATTCGCAACGTCACTAATGACTCGGACAGAAGAATTGGTTTTTATCACAAGGTGGTTTTCTCTGGCCCAAACGGGTCCTTCACATCAAAGTGGTGGTGTAACTATCATAGAAGTGACATTAAACAAACAACAAACTTGCATTTTAGGGTTCCGTACCCAAAGGGTAAATACGGGACCCCATTAATCCAACCAATCATTAGGCTGTTGACATACTGGTATAGTGGCCAAACTAATTACGTAAGATGGGGTGACGCGACTTCCAACGCCTACAGGTTGGAGTGCGGAGTACGCCAAGGTGGGCTTACCTCTCCGGATCTCTAATGCTTATATAAATGGACTGATTGGTGCGCTGGGGGCCACCAAAATTGGTTGTCACATAGATGGGGTTTGTTTTAATAACCTCAGCTATGCTGACGATATGGTGCTCCTCAGCCCATCAGTCAGTGGGCTCACTGAATTACTGGCAGTCTGTGAGAGATACGCTAGCTCTCACGGATTGAAGTATAATGTGTCAAAAACAGAGATGCTTGTTTTCAAGGCGGGGAAGAGCCCGGAGAGGGTGCCTCCGGTATTTTTGAATGGCACAGCAGTTCGGGTTGTAGACAGGTTTAAGTATGTGGGTCACATTGTTGCTGGAGACCGCAAGGACGATCTTGACATAGAGCGAGAAAGGCGGGCATTATCGGTTCGGTGCAACATGATTGCACGTCGTTTTGCTAGATGTAGTCGGGAAGTGAAGGATACTATCTTCAGAGCATACTGCCAGTGCTTATATACCTGTCAACTATGGTAAAGGCATAAGAAGGCGTCCTTCAAGTACCATGAGGGTGCAGTATAATGATGCATACCGCATCCTCATGAAGCTTCCTCGCTATTGCAGTGCATCGGCCATGTTTGCCGAAGCGGGAATGCCCGACTTCTTTGCTATTATCAGGACACGTATATCTTCTTTTTGGGACAGATTGCGTAATTCTGATAATAGCATGCTCAAAGTCGTGAGCAAAGATTTGACAAGCCGGATGATGCAATACTGGATTGAAACGCACCGGGAATTAAATAAAAAATGACGGCTCCATACAAAAATATGTATGGTTAAAACAAGCAGTACACAAACGTACTAAAATGTATAATGTTTTAGATTAATTAATAATATACATATATACACTTTATACTTTACATATTACAATCTTGTAACCTATCAGTACCTAATATTGGTAATGGGTTTTTACCTTTAATAAAGAAATTATTATTATCTCTTTATTTAATTTATTTCTTAGATGTAGGTTTTTACAATATTTATATAAAAGTAAAATATAAAAATAAATTACAAAACATAAAAACATTATAAAAACCTAAACCTAGAGTGCCGTCAGCAGCGGGGCAGGGCTCAAGCTACCGGCAGTCAGGGCCCCAGAGAAAGAAACCTTCTGACTATTCGTGCCGTATCCAGGAGTACTGCCTTCTGTATCTGGCCCTTGATCCAACCATCTAGCGAGAGCCTCTTGAGATGTTGGTCGAGACTCTTTGCTATAAGACCGTTTGCAGACACGACTATCGGGACAATGACCGTCGAATCTACATCCCACATGGCAGTCACCTCGTGAGCCAAGTCAAGGTACTTGCTAAGCTTGTCCTTCTCGGCCTTCACGAGGTTTTCGTCATGTGGAATGGTGATGTCAACGAGCACTGCTTGGCGTGTCGATCGATCTGTCAGCACGATGTCAGGTTTATTTGCGACAATAGTCCTGTCTGTGATAACAGATCGATCCCAATACAGCGTGGCACGACCATTTTCGAGAACCGGCGCTGGTGTGTACTTATAGTACGGCACCTCGGATTCCACAAGCTCATATCGAAGAGCAAGTTGCTGGTGGATAATTCTGGCTACAAGGTTATGCCTGTGCAAATACTCTCCGTTAGCCAGATGAGAACAACCGGAAATAATATGCCTGAGTGACTCGCCAGGACGGCGGCATGCCCGACAGATGTCGACCGTACCGTCCTTCAGGATATATCTCCGATAGTTGTTCGTCATCATGACCTCGTCTGCAATTGCACAAACAAAACCTTCGGTTTCTCCAAAGAGGTCACCGAATCGTAGCCAGTTTACCGACGCGAGCAGATCTACATCGGGCCCAGTTAGGGCCCGGTAGAACCGCCCATGCAGCTCCTTGCTCTTCCATATGTTTTTGCGGTCTTCGATGCTTAACACCGTTGGTCTGCGCCAATTCTCGTTTGCTAAGGAGAGCGGCGTGAAGCTCCTATCTACTGCTACAACGTCGCGATGCATCCCACACTCATTATTAAGGAAATAATCCCTAAGACTGCACACCTCGCGGTTATGGAGAGTCTTGGCGTTCAAAAAACCACGACCTCCACACTTACGTGGGATGTACAGTCTCATAACAGATGAGCGTGGGTGAAGCATGCGATGCGCTGTCAGCTGTTGACGGACCTTCCTATCCAGGGCATCTAACTCAGTTTGGGTCCATCTTAGTATGCCAAAGGAGTAAGTGAGTAGGGGCATTACCCAAGCATTGAAAGCGTGCGCCTTATTACCACCTGACAAAAGACTTTTAAGTACTTTTGTCAGTCGACAAAAGAAACGCTCTTTCACCGCCTGCTTTATGTCCCCATCCACAATACTCAAAGACTGTGACATACCAAGATATTTGTAAGTTTCCGCCTCCGCGAGAGATTTGAGGGACATTGTCTCAGAAAGTTGTAAATTTGTTGAATTTACAACTTTTCCCCGTTCGACATACATGACAGCACATTTATCTACACCAAACTCCATCCTGATAGAACTACTGAAATCTTCTGTGATTTTCAATAGCTCCACCAGGTCAGAGGGATTTGGTGCAAATAATTTTAAGTCATCCATGTATAACAGGTGAGAAACAATCTCCCCATCACTTAGGAGGCGGCAGCCTAGTCTTGAATCCCTCAGTAGGGTGCTGAGGGGGTTCAAAGCCAGACAAAACCATAATGGACTCAAACTGTCGCCCTGGAAAATGCCTCGCTCGATCCTTATCAAGTCCATCGGGTCCGAGGAGCTATTTCCTCTACCTGGCTGACAAAGGACTGTGGTCCATTGTCTCATACACGTGCCAAGAAAGGATCTTAAAGTTGAATTAACTTTATACAACTCTAAGACCCTCACTAGCCATGAATGAGCAGCAGTGGTTCTTCTCAGCAGTGGTCATTCCGAAACGCTAGTAGTTTTTCGATTTTACAAACATAAAAGAAAGAAAAATAAACAACAGAAACATATGACGTTCAAAAAGCGATACATGTATCCTACTTTGAATAAAAATTATTCATTTTCATTTTCATTTTCATTTTGAGGCACTGAATCATAGGCCTTCTTATAGTCAATCCAGGCAGATGAGAGGGCTGCCTTTTTCCGTTGAACTTGCTTGCAGATGGTCATGTCCATGAGGAGGAGCTCTTTGGTACCACGGGACCCAACCCTACATCCATTTTGAGAGGAACCCATGATTTTGTTCACAACAATATGCTGGTTAATTTTTGCTCTCAAGATGGATGTAAGGAGCTTGTAAAGAGTTGGCAAGCATGTGATAACACACAACTTATGTCATCGGGGCTGATAGTTACAGCCCCCATGGACTCGATGGGCTCACATTCACGTTCAACCACTGTCATCCAATCACCCTCGGTGTGTTCAACTGGCACCGACCAAATACTACGCCAGAAATTATTCATAGCAGTAGCATCCGGCAGCTGCCCGTCGATCACACATTGTTCAGTTCCCTCCCACTTTCTATACACCTTCCTTTGGTCACTTTGGAAGAGCCTATTTAGCTGGAATCGTTCCACACGCTCTCTGTAGCGGCGAATACGTCCCGCCCACGCATAGACTTTCTGCTTCAGGAAGTCAATGCGTTCCGTAATACGGGCAATATATTCGCTGGGTCTAATACCAGTACCTGCGAATGCCTGGTTCACGAAACGCATGACACGGGGGCGATTGTTGCCCTCCCTGAAGCAAATTAGCTTTGTAATGAGAGTCCTGAATATGCTGATACGTCGCTCAATCCGCTTTTGCCATGCAGGGACCCCGCCGACGGGCCGAGCTGCATAGTCAACGTCAGGAAACTTGACTCGTGCAACCCGACATCAACAAGATCCTCACTAGCCTCTAAATACGGGGCTAGAAGATCATTCAGGACTCCCATTAGCACCAAATTACGCCTATTCGTAGGCAGACGAGGTATACGCGGCCTAGATTCTGGTGTGGCGCGATACTGCGCTATCGTCTCCTCCAAAGTCCTCCTCAAGTGCTCATGGGCCTGGGTACTTACGCTATTATTATTATTATTAATATGGCTCCGCAGTCCGTCTGTCTGTCCGTCCTTCTGTTACAAGGCTGTATCTCATGAACCGTGATAGACAGTTGAAATTTTCACAGATGTATTTCTGTTGCCGCTATAACAAAAAATACGTGATTTTTTGCTCAATATTGGTAACGGCAACAGATAGACGCTTGAAATATTCACAGAATATTTAGTTATATATATTCTCTTTCAAAAGAATGAAATTAATATAAAAAAAAATATTAATGGAGGCTCATATAACAACAGACATGATTTTTTTGCCGTTTTCATGGATAATGGTACGGTTGGCCCCGGCTCGCACTTTGCCGGTTTTTTTAATGTCGCCTCTATTTTCAGCAGTAATTATAGCGTTAGTACCATCAGTAAACGTAACGTATACGTGATTTATAAGATAGAGACTAAAATAAATTGGACCTAATATAGAGCCTTGAGCAATAAATTGCTCTGAGCTTGAGCACCTACTCTAATTGACATCATTATTTATCCTACTTTTTTATTTCATTGTATTTAAAAAACTATGATATGCCTTTATTTCTCATTTTTTTTAATATTATCAACTCCCTTTTTCTGAGGTTATCAATCTTGTTGTGAGCTTGAGGCAAAGGGTTTGCGTACCTATACTCTTAGCTAAAGCTGCACCTAAATCTCGAACTTTTGTAGCGTTTGTTGTCGTCACCGCTAACTAGGACCTGCCCTACTTACTAGCCATTTTTGATGAGCATTTCTGTCAAAGTCAAAAGCCTGTCCTGTGGTCCTGTGACAGCTGTGATTGTTTGTTATATGCTGAGGTTTTGTGTTATATATTGAGCTCGTTTGGAGAGGTCTATTTGCATGTGTATACTTATGTGTATATATATTAGTCCGGCCATAAGTACTGTACAAATGAAAATGCATTTTTTTATGAAGTAATATTACTAAAACTTATATGGATATATTTATTAGTCTCCGCAAAAATAAAATCAATATTCATTTCGATTTTGGATTAGCTCGGCACCTCGATCAAACTCGACCTAGATCGAGCCGTCGCGCGGCACCTCGGTCAGACTCGAGCTAACTCGAGCCGTTGCGCGCTCGCGGGCGTCTAGGCCGGCCGGGTCGCCACGTTCAAGCGGTTATACATCATAAATCAGTAGACATAAAGACCATCCCAGGCCATGCCAATCCAATGTAGCGTGACCCTTCAGCTCTTATAAAGCCCGGAACGTTGGTTTCAAGCCAGGCTTAGGTAGTTCGTGCCTTGTGACCAGGTGCAGAGTCCAGCTGGAAAGTCCATGGTACATTTTTAAAAGCTAAATTTTTCACTTCTTTTCACAAAAATTTAGCTTTGTGACACCTTGATAAGACACGCCCCACCAAACCATCACCGACGCAGGATGATGACCACGTCACTTGAACAGCTTCTTTCGAGCGTAGGTACACTTTATCATTTTGCTTATTGTAGTGTTCTTCAATCGTGATTTTTTTTTATCTGTAGAGAGGATATTTCTGTGCCCTTCACCTGCGTATCGCGACAGAAAGGAGTTTTGATCGATCCACTCTTTTTAATTGTGAAGATAGATTTAGGGCATGTCCTGTATAACAACGATAATCACCGAGCTTCAGGTCTTGTTTTATAATACGCGTCACTATGCGTCCTAGCGGAAATCTTAATTTCTCGCAATAAGATCTTTTGCTTCCCAAAGAAAATCCGACGCATTCTGGCTTTTAACAACATTAACAGCCTTTGTAGTTCTAACAGCACGCGGCCGCCCCGATCTTTTATGGTCTTTTGTCGTGTATATTGATAGTACGTTATGCTTGTGATATGATTATTGGAAGGGAAAACAAAATGCTTGGTGTTTTTGTGATCTTTTCAAAGCTTTTGATTGCATTGACCACAATACCCTTCTCTTCAAGCTGGAGCATTATGGACTAAAAGGTAAATCACGTAATTTAATTGAATCTTATTTAAGTGGCCGTTAGTTTAGATAGGGTTCAATCCTCCGGATCATCGGTTTAGATGGCGTACCCCAGGGCTCTATCCTAGGGCCTATGTTATTCCTCATTTACATCAATGACCTACCTTACTGTGTAAATACATTAAAGACTGTACTATTTGCCGATGACACTTCTCTTGTCTTCAAAATTGATAGACAAACTGATTCTTTTGACGTGGTTAATAGTACTTTACCTCAAGTGTTGGATTAGTTCACAGCGAACAATCTATCTATTGTTGAACGCTAAATAAACGAAATGTATTAAATGATGCTTACCAAATGTTACAAAAATTCCAACACGAATAGTAATAGACAACGAACCACTAGATTTAACAGATAAACAACATTTCTTGGAATAACCCTTGATGCCGGGCTTCAATGGGGTGCCCATATTACTACATTAGCGGATAAACTTAGTTCTGCAGTTTACCTATGCTGTTAGGAGAATTAGACAACTGACCGATGTTGATACTGCGCGTTTAGTATATTTCAGTTACTTTCACAGTGTTAAGTCTTACGGGATTTTACTATGGGGTAACGCTGCAGAAGTAAACACCATATTTGTAGCAAATTATTTGCTGTTGAACGCCAAACGAACGAACAACACTATTTCCAAATATTATGTTTGTTCGTAATAATCTTCATCTATATACGAAAAATAGTAATATCCACAACAGGAATACGAGAAATAAAAATAAATTAGCTACTTACACCAACTTTGCGATTACAGAAAACAATAAATTAATTTTTGGGACTTAGTATACGCTTCTTTTAGAATTCCTGCAGAAATATTGACTCTGCCATTAGTTAGTTTTAAGACTGCTGTTAAAATTAATTACTTAAAAATGCCTACTATTGTATTAATGACTATCTAACACATAAAACTGCATGAACATTCAATAAATTGTTAATCAATGTACATCAGCAATTAATGTAAAATAATTAATTTTTTTTATGTGTAAGTGTAGCCCTTTAGGCACATAAGGACCAATACTGGACTGGGTTTCTTTCGGCGTATTCTTCTCAGCAGTAGTCGTTCCGAAACGCTAGTAGTTTATCGATTTTGAAAATATAAAAAATAAAAATATGACGTTGAAAAAGAGATACATGATATCCAAATTTGAATAAAATTTAATTTCTCTGTTTAAAGGGGCTCCTACTTCTTTTAATTGTAGGTTCTATATTTTTTTTTAAATCTTATTTTTTTTGTTTAAATGAGTCTTTGTTTCTCTGTTATATGTGGCTCCTGCCCCTTTTCAGTATAGGTTTTATATTTAAAGTTTCATGTAAGTTTTTTTAAATGAATTTTCTAAAAGTGGATTCTGATTCTTATCATTTTTTTTTGTTGAAAGTGGGATATTACTGTTGTTTTCTATGTTCAAAGTTAATTTTATGAATGAAATCAATCCATAGGGTCAAATATTCGGACCGGTGAAGAATGATGTGCTTATATGTTAGAGTTTAAGGAAGTGATTGACTCGCTAATTGGTACTAAAAGTACAAATAAAACTCCAAATTTTGAAAGCAAAAAATTATATATTTCATTTTTCAGACTTTTGCCTAAACTGATAGAATTGTTTAACATTAGTACATACATCCTTACATATTATTGCATCTTTGAAGTCAACTAAGTAGATCGCCAAGCGTTAGTTGCGGTAGCTGCCACTGGCTTGCGATACAATATGTTACACGTAAAATATAGTGAAAACATCGAGAGAAGTCACAAGAGTAGTAAATGCATCGTTTGTTGCGTATATGTGGCTTAAGGTACACTTGAACACGGGCGCTGGGTACATACCTAGTACATACACTATACAACTACGAAGGAATCGCTTCAACAACAATAAATATATTTCTTTACACGCCCTATCAGTTTATTCACATATCACAAAATCATCGCATCGAAACGAAATTTATTTCTAATGACAAGTACGTACCGAGAAACAACATTCGAAGTAATTTTTACAAAAAGTTATATTTAAATTGCAACAGAAGTGTTCTAAGTAAGTTGCTTCGGGTCAGAGATTGCGGAAAATAACGTTTCAGTGCATCCTATCGGAAGCGTGTGACGTAATGACGTCGGCAAACAAAGTGCAGCCTGCGCGCTATCTAGCCGGCGGCACGCTCGCCTCGGGGCAGACTTGCGCCACGAATGACCTATATAATATGTCATTCGTTGCTTGTCATTCGAACGACCAACATCTAGGTTTCACTGCCTGAAGATGCCTCGTGTAGAGGCGAAACACGTGTCGCGAGCGCGACGGCCGACATAGCTGCAGCCTCAACAGATGCAGCAGTATCGACAGGGTTGCATGCATCAACTATTGGTGGCGGGCATGAAGGGACTAACAGTAGTGGATGGGCGCTGGCCAGCAATAGTTCGCATGAACTAACTGGTGGCGGAAGCACGCAAAGTAAATTGTCTCGAAGTAAATTTTTGATATCTGTGGAATCCATGAATACTGACTTGCTGCTGACTGCATTTTGCCACCATTTATTTCCCAGTAAAAATATTTTTCTCGGTGTGATGAAAAACATTGTTTCCCGGGCGGTAGGGAAATATTAGGTACAATTCGGATTCACAAACCTCAGACTACCAATAAAAGCTTTAGATTTTTAATGTGTTTATCGCCCTAGTATGCCGTGTAGGAACACAATGTACTGTCATTTTTGTTGATAATAGTTGTACATTGTATGGCAAATAGATACCTATATGACGAAGCTCCTAGCTTCGCCATTTACTTTGACTAGTAAAAAAATAAGTTTCATTGCGTGCATTAATTACCTACCGAGATGAGTGTCAAAAATTCTTACGAAAGAATACGGTAAGCCACTGGCTCCCAGAGTCGTCAGATGCCGCCTTCTTGGACCTCATTATGATATTCGTTGAAAATAATAATAACCTCTATGATTTACTTGAGCGAGCGAAACTGACTGACTCGAGGGGCCGAACGCTACCGTTATGTACGTTGTATTCTATACAGACTAACATTGTCAGAGTTTGACCAGCCGTTTTGTGATCACTTACCTACTTCACGTCTATATCTGCCCTGACCCACGGTAAAGATAAATCTGATGACATTTTTTATTTCTTTGGATATTTGAGCCAACTGTTATCAAGCCCTTGAGAGTAATTTGTGGGTTAGACTTTGCCACTAAATTACTGTTTAATTTATAGTCGAGTAGGTATAAGCAAAGGTCTGTTCGCCCGAGGAGAGTCCGCCGGCATCTCGCTAAATCCACACGCTATCATCATTCACATCGTCGATACAATCACAAAAAAACCCGCAATATACACCTCGAACGATTCAATAAACATCAAAAATGCAAGGTCAACGAGGCTTATAGGAGAGCTATAAATATATCCTAATGAACCAGGTAAATTTACATCTCAAAAATGATAACATCTCGTAGTCCAATAGTAGATAATATGATTTATAAAAGGTTAGAGTCGAGGACGAGGAGACGAGACGCGCGGGGCGTCGGCTGCGCCGGGTCAGTGCGGCCGCGTCGGCTGCAACAACATCACACTCACCATTAACGTGCATTATAAAATAGTATCTACAGGCAGTGGGTATATGAAGTAGTCCCCCCTACAGGCTGGCTTTAAGACTAAGCCTTCCACCAAAGACTCGCAACAAATCTTAACAGTTCGGTGCCCAGTAGAGACACCGAAGCTGTGTTAAGCTGCTGTACCGCACACAACAAGGCTATGGTGAGGTGCGGTACAAATGTGAGAGTGCTTCCGTAAGAGCTACGTGACGTGGAAATGTATGGCTGTGAAACGATGTGTAGCGAGCTTTAGTGGCATTGTTTGACTATTAGAGCTTCAATGTCGTATGATACATTGCCGCCAGACTGCTTCCACCAGAGGTCTGAATAGGTTATGAAAATAAGGCTGTACTTTTTGTACTCCGATTTTTTCTTTGCACCCGCTGCTCTACCTATGCTGTGCAAGCTTTGGTGTAAAAGCAGTCTTAAGCTGGGCAAACGCATACTCTCAAAGCATATAATACTCGTACTATTGTATCACTAGCTGAAGAACTTACAACGAATCAAGTCGAAAGGATTCGTTGGTGAATAAGACAATTTGGAGCTGGTGGTATTCAAAGCACAATGTTTTTATTGGATTCATGATAGATATGTAAACGTAATACAATACATGATGAGAGGCAGGTGAAAAGGCCCAGGGAGAAAATCATCCATGTAAACTCACTCGGTCTTTGCTGGGTAGCGCGGGCACGTCGTGCAAGTCGAGGTCGAGGTCGGCGGTGAAGGGCCTCGCGATGTGGAGACTTAACGCCATGCGCGCGCCCATCTCCCCGCCGTCTGCGCCTTCCGCACCCTCCAGCGACGATGAACTGGAAACCACAAGTAGCTTCATGGGTTAGGTTTTGATCAAACCTGACCTTCAGGTGGGAACAGATGTTGGAGGGTTCGCAAATACATAATGATGAATGTAGTGACTCTTCCACGCTCAGGAGTCAAAAGGCTCGAAGTTCACCCGTTTTATTGCATAAACAATATTTTTTTTATAAACAATATGCAATGGACTAGACTAAGGACTTAAGACGGTCGACAAATGCCCAACTCTTGCTTAATCAGAAATTATTCCTTCGCTTTGTTATGTCTGTCTGGTGGCAGTGGTCTAGTTTTGGCACACCTACACTAGAAGACTCATGGTTTATGACTAGGAGGCAGAAAGAGATAGGTTGCTTATTTCCGGAAATTTACTCAATAACGGTCTATCAACCTGGAATTTAATTACATCATTATTTACTAAAAACGGGTCACTCACGTGCTATTTCGTCGGGATTGCCGACTATAGTTTCGGACTCGTCAGAAGCCCATTTTCAAGGCGAGTGCGAGACGCGCGGCGGAGGGTCCCGAACTAGTTTAGTACATAATGTTTGTATCTCACGTTAGTTTCAATTAATTATATCAGCCAATAATTTTAATGGACTAGTTAGAAGTCGTCGGATAAAATGTAGCCTATATGTAAATCCAGGGTATCTCCACACCAAATTTCATTAAAATCTGTCCAGCCGTTCTTAAGTTATAGTGGTGTAACTAACTGAATTTTAATTTCAGTGCTATTCGCAATGTACCATTTCGCAGATGTATAGTATAGATAAAAATGTGTGGTTTTTATTTGTATCTGTATACATTTTACTGGCGTTCTGTATACATTT
Source organism: Elegia similella (assembly GCA_947532085.1). NCBI lineage: Eukaryota > Metazoa > Arthropoda > Insecta > Lepidoptera > Pyralidae > Elegia > Elegia similella. The sequence goes on from OX383940.1 coordinate 26,189,033, forward strand.
TACTGACGTTCTGTATACATTTTACTGACGTTCATGGTATTTTATTTTTATTTATTTAAAGAGAAAGAGCATCATTCACCTGACTGTGTGCTGGTGGTGCTCCAGCAGCGGCAGCTCGTCGTCGCGGTCGTGTTCGTGCTGCGGTTCGTGCGTGTGCCCGTGGCACTCGCAGCGGCACTGGTCGGGCTCTACGTAGCTGAACACTACGTCGCGATCGCGAACAGACTCGGCCCGAACTAATTAACAACAGAGAACTTTAATCTAGATACTGAATCTGATTAACAGAGCTGCCCCCGACAGTTGAAAAGGCGCAAAGTCACAGATTTTGATTCAAAATTGGATACATATAGGTATCCTTTTTGAACGTAATTTTTTATTTCTTATATTTTTTTTTTATATTATGTATGCAAAATCGAAATACTACTAGCGTTTCGGAACGACCTCTGGTAGGATAGGAAGACACCGAAAAAAAACTTAATCCAGACTTGGTCCCTCTACGTGCCTGAAGGGCTCTGATTACATTGTAGCGCATGTATGTAACAAGAAGACAAAACCGAGAAAAAATGTTTCAATAAAGTAATCGGGAAATCGGTGTCTGACAATAAAAAGTAATTTGAATTTTCATGATAAAAAATATGCCTGTATTAAAAATGCGTATACTTACTTATTTAAAAAAATATTATTAAAAATGATGTTAGCAGGCAATGCGGCTTGTAACCTATCACTATTTTGATTCCGCATACGCCCATTAACATGCTAAACGTGGCTTTTATGTCTTGTAGACCTCTCTCTACCCCGTAAAGTAAAAAGGCGTGATAGTATGTAAGATGTAAAAATAGAAAAAAAAAACTTTTTCATATTTAATATTAAAAAAATACTACTTCGTGTTGAATAGACTCAAAATATGGCTATTTGCGTCTTATCAATTTCGAACGCTTGGCACATTATTTTTATGCTTAGCATCGTAAATGTATTAAGTACTTCTTCTTCTCGTTTCTTGCAGAGTAAGATCATACTAGGTGCAGCTGGTGGGGCACAAAAGGCACAAAAGGTAGTGCTGTATGATCTGGTTGACGAGACACATTGACACTGCACATTTAGCCAGACTGTGTCGGCACCGACTTCTATTCATTGTAGGTGAAAAACTGACATACCCACTAACAAGTTAATTGAGTCACCAGGTTTAATTCCAGATGCGGGTAGATACTTGCATTGCATTTCATCGAGACAACAATTATTTTCTATTGTTTTTTTTACGCCCTTTTTTCCTGCTCCCGGAAATGTACATATGTCGACTTTTGAAAAAATGTTATATTCACCTTTTCAAGTAACAGGAGTAGAGGGGTTTGCCATCGTCTAATCGAGCTAAAGGTATGCATATAAGTACTAATATATAGTAGCTCATCCAAATCGTAAGGTGGGGATAAAGATGTATTCGGAATATATCTACCTGTCGAATTAAGATGCAATGTGATTATCACAATCATCACTGATGATCAAATTATTTGATCAACAGGCGAAGGTGACCGAGTGGAATAAAGAAACATTTATTAGCATGGTGCGGTTGAGCTACCTACTCGTATTTCGTCACACCTCTTGTCTGATTCCCTCTATTGTATTGTTGCATCTTTACACTGCTGCAAAAATGAGCAAGAGGAATATGAAGAACAAGAAGGGCGTATCTTATATTCTTAACGAGTCGCATGTACCTAATTTCAAGGCCCAGAAATAAACAGAACAACATTGAGTGTTAAATAGATTATTCAGCAAGCCATGCTCTGTGGAGACGCAACAAAGCTGTAAGTAAGACAATTTTTATGATGCTCTGTATTGGGCATTTTGTGTGTATACGTTACCAGCACTCGTGGTGGTTGCGGCGGTGGGCAGCGTCTGGATTCGCTTCGGCTGCTTCCGCCGTTCTGGCACCTCTTCGAAGTCGATCCACTCCGTCTTGGCTCGGGTTTCGTATCCTGAAAGTGAAACAAGTTCGAAGTCGGATGTTAAAATACTTATCTCAGTGTACAAACGTTGTTACTGGTCATAGACAACATACGGGTCGCAGAAAGGTGTTGTGTGAAATTCTCAGGAGATGCCTATATTCTGCAGTAGTTTTCTTACGGTCGAGATGAGCAACTAGCGGGCCAGTACAGCAGCATGCCGGCATACCTTCGCTGCCGCTCCTGGTGCGCGGGCGGGCGCGCTCGGGCCGGGCCGGCGCCGACGCGGAGGTGGAGGCAGCGGTGCGCGGGCGCGGCGGCAGCTGGATGCGCAGCTTGGCGGGCGGCGCGGCGGGCGGGGCGCTCAGCGGCGGCGGCTTGGCGACACCTATCGAATGGTAGAAAATTATACTTTAAATATGATGGCCCTCAACTCCGTGTTTACACAGGTTATGAAGTTCCGCACCTGGTCCGGGCAGCTGGCTGCGCGGCCGCTGGAGCGGCGCCACGCGCACGCCGCCGCGCTCGCGCACCGGCACCATCGGCAGCGCCAGCGACCGCTCCAGCGGCAGCGTCGTCGGCACGTACGGCAGCTCGTCCTCGAACGACTCCTGCGTACGAACCAAAACAAACTACATTATCAAAGTTTGTCCAAGCGATTCTATCTGTAACATGTTAAATCCCAATCTCATTACGACTTGCAAGGTAGGTGACTTCTCACCGAGCGAGTAATACTAGCGCGAATGACGTCAATAAAGCATACCGGAGCCATACTTGGCCAGAGCAGACAGAGGATTTGGCCTACACTCTCCTCGCTGGCCAGACGGGTTGGAGAGGTCTCATTGATGTTTATGAGCTTTATTTAGCTTGTATTTCTTATATCGCCTCTTACGACATCCATGGGAAAATTGGAATGGTCTACACTACCGGAAAGCACACGGCATCCCGGAAACCACACGGCATCCGCATAAATTTAGGTGATGGCATTTCCATGGTGCCCTAGTGAGACACGGCTCTTGAGCATAAATTGAATTAAGACCGGAGAGAAAAACTTTATGCGTGCAGTTTTCAAATTACCTGCACGACCAGTCCTCGTTGCTCCACGTCGTTCCCGCTCCTCGGGGGCGCGGCCTCCGAGCTCGGCTCAGACTCGGAGGAATCTCGTGCTGCATCCTGCGGGCTCGCAAGGTTGGAGCCCCTGGGCGTAGCGTCTGCATCGCGCGCGGGCTCCGCGTCGATGGGCGTCGGCGTCAACGGCTCAGTCGTCGTGATGTGCGTGTCGCGGAAACTTGGTGTCCGTACCTCGTCCGCTTTAGTTTCAGGGAAGCTGGAAAAGCAATTTTCAAGTTTCAATTTTAAAAACTGCTAGAATTTTATTACATGCACTTTGATTTAGATAACTTTGTGTGCTTCCACCACCCGTTAGTTCATGCAAACTATTGTTAGCCAGGGAGGAGTTGGCCTGGACGTCATTTTGATTTTCAATTCAAAACCTAAATAACGTGAAGCCTTTCCCACTATAGTAAAAATAGCACAAAAAAAACAGTCCATGTATACTTCGGAATTTCGGGGAAAATATTCCCCAACCTGGCAACTCATAAGAGTTGGCATTCAACGTCATCACTTTTTGACAGATTGACAATGACATTGACATTGTCATGTAATGAAGCATGGGAATATTGGTTATAAATCCTACATTTAGTAGAATTTTGTTGAAAAAGTTGAATTTTGGATAAAAAATTCTGGAAGTATTTACATTTAAGGTACTTTCGATTGCATAAATAAAAACCATCACTTCCGGTTTGTAGTAAGTTGTCAATTGAGAAAAACATCAAATATTTTTTATCCGTTGCATTTCTTTACTAACCTTGGAAAGGACTCTGATATCTCGCTAGTGACGCTCGGGGTCTTGGTGAGACTGAACTGTGTGCTGAACACCTGATCCCGGCTGCCCACGAGCGTCGAGAACATTAGCCGCTCCTTTTTTTTCGGACGCTCATCGGATTTGTTAGCCTGGACAGATTCCTCTTGAGCAACGGCTTTCGCCTCACCCATTTCCGTTTTGGATCCCTCAAAACCATCACTTGGGCTAATAATGCTTTTGGTCGGTGATTTTACGAAGGTTTCGCTGACTGTATCAGATTTTTTCTCTTGCGTTTTTTCTACCATCGTTACTTCTGGAAAAGGTTCACTTTTTTTCTCAGTGGGAGAATGTAGTGGTATGATGATGCTTCCATCGGGTAGGACGGTGCGCTGAATGGGCTTGGTAGTGGGCCGCGTGGTGCTCGCTGTCGATACGGGACGGACAGCAGACGTCGTAGTGATGGGTCGCACGCTGGTAACCGGCGCGGACGAAGGACGGGTTGGCTCGCGGTGCATTGTAACCTCGGCCACTCGTACCTCAGCTTTCACCTCGGTCTGACTGCTGCTTACTCCACTCGTACTGGTGCCGCTTGTCCCTGCTCCATTGAGCTCTTCGGGAGGTGTGCGCAATGGTATATGTATAATACCGTCTTTTGCATCTTCGTAATATTTTAACCGATCAGCCCGACGTTTATCGACGACTGGCTGCACTATTTGCCGTTGCGGGTGCACCACTGGTGAACCGTCCCGAGAGCTCGGAGACGGTGACGTAGCGCTTTTTCGTGGAGTTTTAAATAGAGATAAGACTGATCCTTTAATCTTGGCAGCGGATGTCGGGGTAGCTGAGCGATCGCGGCTTCTGCTGCGGGAGCGGCCATCGGTTAAACTCTTTTTCCGGCGGAGAGCATCCGAAGGAGAATCCGGTGAAGCGATGGTCTCTTTTGACTTGAACAAAGAGCAGAAAGATGACTTTCTGGAGACAACTGGGCCGGCAGGTGAGGGGGTCCGACTCTCGCGGGTGCCACGATGTCGCGATGGAGTCGGACTGGTTGCATTTGGAGCACTGGTCGCACTACTGATTGAGGTCCGCGCCACTTCTGAGGGTCGCGCGGCACTGCCCAGAGCTAATGTCGCAGGTTTTCGAACCGTTTCATTTCCAACGAGTGTCCGCTCGCTTTCATCTTCGTCGTCGTCCTCATACTCCGAATCGGGTTTTAGTCTTATTCGAATTATATCTTTTGAGCGGTTAGCGCTACGTTTGACTTCAGGTTCACGAGACTCACGCCTATCTCGAGACCTGGCACGACGTTCTGCTTTTGCGCGATTTTTCGATTCCTTTTCACGTTTATCTTCGTCGATGATTTCCGGTTGAGGGCTGGCTACGGTGGTGATCGAGGGTGCAATGCTTGAGGGTGACGTGGTAACTGTTACGGTGACGGTCGGTGCTGTGGGAACACTGGGTGCGATTGGCAGACGAGCATTGACACTGGGTGGTCGTGAACTAGCCCTCTCCACCGTGGCTTCAGTGCGCACCTCACGTCTGTCCCGCGCGTCCACAGGCGCTTGAACAGGCGCAGGGGCAGGCGTCGTTACTGTGGCAGAACTCAAATTTGCCATCTCTAACAGGCGTTCCTCTACGGCGGCTGCACATATTTCTGGATCGGTCTCAATCGGCTTTGGTCCACAAAACGAAGTTTCGAGCAACATCCTATGTGGCGAAGGAGATCGGGAGACGCCAGATACAACAGACAAGCGTGACACGCGACTCGTGTGGCTAAACCCTGACAATGCAGAATGTGCTGAACACTGCGAGCCGATGCTTGAGAGTCGGCTCGTGCGACCCGAGACTGCCAGAAGCGCCGCTTCAGAGCCCTGGCTGTCCTTGCGCGAATGGCGGCGCTCAGCAGATGGCGGCGGTGGCACGGGCCGAGGCTCGCCGGGCGCGGGCTCCAGAAAGGCTAGTTCTTCTGTCGACGATCGCAGATCTAAGGCGCCGTCCTCTCGGAAACCGAGTTCTAGTCGTGAGCGTGCGTCTTCGCCTGTGCTCGTGGTCCCTGCAAACAATGCAAGCTCGGGGGAGCTGTCGCGGGAGTCCTGGTGGCTCGAGCTGGAAGCGCGCGAGAACTCGATCCGCGGCGCAGCCGGCGTCTGCAGCCCACTGGCCGCCGGCGTGGAGTGCGATCGCGCCCGTTGTTCTGGCGGCGCCAACGAGTCTCCGCAAGCAATGGACGATGTTGAACACGACGGGTCCTCTCGAATCTCGGGCAGCCGGATCGCTTGCTTCGTTTCTGGACTTGACTGTGGGTATGGAAATATACATTATTTAGGTAAACGCTCGACTAGTTTTTCTTTGTGGTACAACTGATGCAGAAGCTCGGTAGAGTCAAAGCGGACAAGCGTCGCGTTAAAGCTTTTGATATCACTTGTCGCTGTCAACTATCGCTGCTATATTATCTACAGTAAAGGCCTGCATTCAGAATCAGTAACTTTACTTAAAAAGTTAATTAAATTATATTTAATTCAATGGAATCGTCTCGACTCGACAAGAAGAGGAAATATTTTATCCTTAATTTACTTCACGAAGTAAATTTACCTATTCACAAAGAAAGAGTTTTTGAACGTACGACGTTGGAAGTTCGTTCAATTAAACGACATGAAATTAATTCGTGAGTGCGGGCTCAGAATTTGAAATTAAATCTGAGACAGTCGATTCAGTCTACTGGCATACTTCTATTAGTAATGAAATGGAAGATGCAAAAGATAGCAACTACGAAGCGAAAGAATACCTCAGGATACATACGGGCGGTCTCACCTCATCAGAGTAGTCGTGGTCGAAGGAGGCGATGGGCGCGGGCCCGCGGCGCGGCTGCCGCGCGGGCCCGCCGCCGCCGCTGGCCGCCATGCGCGCTACTGCCGCCGCATCGCCGCTGCCAGCACCTGCCGCCAACGCACTCACTTATCTTGAAGCTCAGCGTGGAGAACAACAAGTACCGGCTCCGAACCGCTAAACACTAATTCCCACTAGACTAGTATTTTAGTAGACGGACTTAAGAGACTATATACCTAAGTAAGAAATTTAGGCTAGCTAATTATATTTTAAGGTTTTAGGTGAGTAGCGGTAACTCGATCGCCGACGCCGGCTTTATAGTTTTGTAGCTATTGAATAATTAATAAGTTATTAATTATTCAATTATAAAATATGTTTGTATGTATATGTGCAACTAATTCTTCATTTTAAAATGTACTTTGACTAGAAAGTTCATCCGTTTCAGGCCAACCGCCTGCATCTGCCTATTTTCTGAATAAACGGCCATCCGTTGATATGGTAGATATAGTTGACATAGGTCAACAAATCTCAAAACTCCATAGTTTTGAGATTTGTTGACCTATGTCAACTATACTTTAAGCTCCCCTTGCAAAACTTCTAAATATTCAAAGAACAATTAGCTATCAAGTACGCTGCTACTAGCCAATAATACGAGTTTATCAACTATGTCCAAGTTGTATATTCGACGTGCGCCTCTCCGACTTGTGCGTGACAATCAATGGCGTGATTTAGCGCGTTCTACATAAATGTCACTGTCACTAAAGGACAGGGTGCGATCGATGCATAACATATCGCGATGCAGCCTGCAATCGTATATAATTGTATCTCTTATCGTTGCTTACTCGGATATGATATGGATAAGTGAGCTTTTTGGCATAACACGATTTGGGGACGTTTTGTCCTTTTCCTACAATCATTGCAAAATGTAGTTATAAATGAAGTAAATAAATTAGGTAAGTACTTGGCGTAGTTATATTCTGCGTAAAATTTTGTAAAAAGCTATGACTATGAATCATCATGATAGGACTACTTACTATACTGCGCTACAAATAAGCACTTAAAAATTGATACTGAAAAATTCAAAGCATTGAACAGATGCCGTAGCTGCCCTCTTTTTCTACACAATAAGTATGATATGACATGGTTCATAAATGCAATAGGTACAATTTCATCTGTTGCACAATGCAGTGCAGTACATTTTTTCATATATATTTGTAAAATTTGTAAACTTCCATATGTCAAACCCATTCGTTTGTATTGCACTGATGTCAAATAAGTCAAAAAGTGTCTATCTACAGTAAATAGTTGAAAGGAAATCACGGTATAGCAAGTGGAATTACACGACCTGTTGGCAGTATCAATACCCAGGCGATCTCACGCGACACATATCACTTCACGAGGGGTGGCACAAGATCACTAAGGAGGAGCGCAGTGGCGCCCGGACGGGAGCGCGGTTGGGAGCTGCTCGGCGGGAGGTGGGTGTGTCACATGGTTTGTGGGTCTCGCTCGCTAAGCATGGCCGCTAAGCATGGCTGCGAACATCGGCGAGGCAGCTCGGATAGCGAGGCGGACGGAGACGTACCTGGTGTTGACGGGCTCGTCGCCGCGTGATGTCAGGCCATCGACGCGCGGCGCGGCGCATGCGTAAGGCCGGCCGCGCGCATGCGCCCGTCAACCCAACATCAACTCGCGCACGCCCGTGAGTACGCTTTGTACTCCGGATATGCACAGTGGGTGCGTGCCCCACAACAATATCCTACGACAGATTGTCTGTACGTCTCGTTATTTATCCCAAAAATATCGCTCTTTATTTTTTGGTCGCGTACCTACTCCGTATCATGTTAAATCAATTACCTAAGTTTTTCCATTCAAATTATTAGTGAATTGTTTTAGAAACTTATTACAAGAGTAACTCAGAAGGCATGTTTTTACCAAGTTTATACTTACCTGCTAAATTAACCAGCAGGGTAAACGCAGCCCATAAAGTCATTGTACTTTTGTTAGGAAGCAATCGGCAATTGCAAAAATCAACTGTTTCACACATTTTGTAAGGATTTAATTATTTGTTCTACTTTCAACGAAAACACTTTTTTGCCATAACTGCTAAGGTTAAATGGATGGAAATTACGTCAGTGGGAAGTGAAGATTTTTTTATCCGACTGGCACATATGATTTGAATGACAATGGCTTAATATTTAATATAGAGAAGAACTGCAATCTTTGAGTACCGGTACGAGTACTTTGATGAGTGTCGTCCTGGTTGGTAACTTAATCAGCAAATCCGCTGTGTTCTATTTTAAACCTCAAAGATATTAGTCGAAAGTAGAGGACAAGGAAGTAAATAAACAATAAAAGATGCAAAGTTAGACGGCCATAGTAATTTTATTGACAACAAAACATGGGGTCCGCTCGTGTACTAGGTACGCTCGCCACTCGCACGCCAACCAGCACTTAGCCACAAACAAACGATTACTAGCTATAAATATAATTTATTCTCGTATCATTCATATACTTATGTATGCGTGTGTAGCTATATATCATCAATCTACATCAAATATATAATTTATTATTGTTTTAAGTATTTTATACATCACGTTCTAACAATAGGGACAGGTGTCCTAGTTTAACAAATGTCGCAAACAGTAAGATACATCAATTATTTGGAATATGACTAGAAAATCAACAATATTATGATACGCTACTCGACCGAGGTGCTCCTCGCGCTGTACACAAACCTCTCAAACAAAGTGCCTTACTACCTAATGATAATGTTTATGAAATGTCATTCGTTTCCAAAATAGCAATTCATAGCTGGGACTCCCCGTGACTCGCACATTGAGAGACCGCAGTGGCCTGCGCTCACATTTCGCATCAAACGTGTTCCCATAAATAGTTGTCTATATCTACGAATAGTGTGTTCGCGTTATTGCTTTAAGATATTATGTTAACTATACAATGATATTCGGGATGATATCACATAGCAGTAGATGCGACTGCCCGCCGCCGCCGCGCACCGCTGTTTCTCCCAGCGATCTTACGTCGTCGCCTTTTCTTTTGCCATTTGACTTACATAGGTACGCAACGTATCCTTTCTACGTACAGTCGAGGTTGAAAGTGCATGGTAACGTTTGAACGATTCTCATGCAGGCGACCATGCACTTTTGACCTCGACCGTACGTAAAGTGTCGCCCTACGTACAAAACGGGTCTTGTTGCGCACGCAACATAACGTTCTACGTACGCAACATGTAGTCCTTAGTGCGCAACGTGATCTTCTCATTGTGATCTGCTCTCACTAGGTATTCTCTTTAATGCACACACGCCTTTGAGTAATCCATTCACATATATTGGAGTCTCCTAATTTATCTAAGAGTATATGTATTTTATATAGACTTAGCGCTATATCAATTCTAGCTTACAGAATCGAATCTTAGGTAACATCCACACAACATGTATTATTATCTTTGGAAGGTTATTTTATTTTCATGATGAAGCTCGTATTAGTCTAGTCATGATACGTTAAGTAAATAGTATTCCATAACTAAGGGTCGTATGTCTACGGGGTAACAATTAATTAATATCTTTTGTGCGAACTAAAAATAGTCATTGGTATATCGCGGGCTCAACAGTAATTCCCATATGCATATACATTTGATGATTTAGGTAATACGTTGTATACTGGATAATGGCTGACAATGATCATTATTTTCAATACAACAGTAATCATTAATCAACTATTATTTTAATATTTACTAACTTAATAAAATAAACTACCTATGTTATCACGAGCCACAATTTTACTCATCTTCCATTTTTGTTGTAAGTAGGCACCCACATAAAAGTAAATTATTGTGGCAATGCGCTGTCATGGTTTGGTCATAATATTAGTACATTTTAAAAGAAATCATTGACATAATACGAACTCTTGTCACAACTGATAAAGTGTTAAGTATAAAATACTCAGTTTATTTGATTCTTAAATAAAGCTTATACATTCGGTTTATACTATGCATTATTATGCTCGATACATTGAACTAAATAAATATTTATGTTATGTACTAGTAATGTACCTAGTCGAGGTGCGCTTGTAACTCGGTGCTCCTAATCTACAGCCCTCGGCAGCGGTGGGATGTCGTCCGAAAGCGCACAACACTTAGCTTACTGTATAGGAATTCAATATATAGCTATGTTATAATATATTATGATACAAACATTGCAATCCTAGCTGTGTCCCGGCGACCATTTACATTTTCTTACAGTTATATCGCTATACTCTGGTTATGCATGTTGATGCTCAAACGACTCCAGCTGGTACAAGCTGGTGTGGAGATGGCCCGCAGCGAGTTAGTCGGAGTCGGAGTCGGAGGAGGGCGGCTGCGGCGCGGCGAGCGGGGCGGCGGGCGGGGCGGCGGGCGGCGCGGGCGGCGGGTCGGCGCGCGCCGCCACGGCGTACGCCGGCGCGGACTGGCCCGTCGTGCGCTCGATGCCCACGCTACAGACATCATTCAATACACTTTTAACAAACAGATTCATTATATGAATACTATACAGCGTCATTTTGTACCTATGAAGTATATTAAAATCCTGGAATCAGAATCCCTAATTTAATACAGAACTGCAAAAAAAAGGTAAATTTTAACTTCCCATAGAAATTCACCTAGATGATCGGGAAATTTGTGGTAAATAATCACTTTCCACTTGGTGCAACGATCTTTTTAATTTTATTATGGTGCATAGTGCAAAGAACAGTTGTAAATTCAAAGGATTCCTTATACAAAGGGTTAAAACGGGATCCTATTACCTTATTACTCGTACTTAGCCTCCAATATCCGTCTGTGTGTGTCTGTCTTAAACTTGTTTGCATTTGTCGAGTACAATCTACAGACTTTGGCCAGTCTTCGGTTGCTGTCTTCGGTCTTTGAGGATTCCAGGGAAACTAGTATAATTATCATTATTTTTTTATGATATAGGACGGCAAACGAGCAAGCGGGTCACCTGATGGTAAGTGATAATGATAATCGCTGCCCATGGACAACTACAACACAGTGTTACAGATGCGTTCCGAGAGTGTTGTACTTTCCTGGACGACCCGGCCCATTCATGCTACAAATGCTTCGATCAAATATAATGGTAGATACACGATTCGCGCTCGAAAAGTGGCACCGGCAAAACAGCGCCCCAAGCGGGTCTCGGAGCTGTTTTGTTCACAGTTTCAGTAAACCGCCCTAGCATTCACACGTCTCGCGATGACGAAGGTCAGTGAAAAGATGCAAAAACTATGCGTCAAAAGGGAAAAAGAAAGATGGAATGGCATACTTTCAGTATGTACCGCTTTTGTTGTTGTTTGTAAAGTATGCATGATGTTTTGGCTCGGGGACATTATTTAGGCTTCATTTTGTATGAGACTGTGTATCTACCATTATATTTGACCGAAGTATAAATGAATAACATTAGCGGCACTCACATGTACTCGTGGCGGGCGAGGTAGCGCACGTACTTCTCGGGCGGGTCTGCGTCGTGGTTCTGCAGCGACACGGAGCGCACGGTGACGTGCGACACCTGCGTGGCCGGCATGGTGAACTCCACCAGCGCGTGGCGCGCCAGCTCGGCCGGCACCTGGTCGAACGACGTCAGCGCCATGCGGCACACCAGGTTGTGCGTCGTGTACGCGCCTGCGCACACACACACACACACTCACTACTCGACCATTTCATGTGCTTTACACCAAGATGATTACAGACACTGGCAAGCATATGGACACTGAAGTGGTGGTACCAATCTGGCTTTCATAGCGTAGAAAGAAAAAATAAGAAGATGTTGTATAGTAGAACTCTAAATGGAACATTCATGTTATTCTATAAAAGATTAAGAAAATATAAAGATATCTTTTTTAACTATACGCGAATATCCTCTTCTTCATTTGATTGTATAGTAAAAATCCTACACCACTATGATCCGCGCGGTTATGCGGCGCCCCCCGTCCGCGCGGAAGAGAGCACCGCATGACCGCGCGGTCGGGCGGTGTACGTGTGTTAGGCATCAACGGATTAGAGGCCAATGCGACAAGCGCGTGTGTTAATCGCTTTACTTCTCACAAGTTTCTTATTTAAACAAGTAAAGAATCTGATTTTAAACACTTTGCGCTGAGATATAGTGATTGTAAAGCGCAGGTCCTATGAAGACAGTTACAGATTCAAGTCCTGTCCGCTTTGTTTTTTTTTTTTCACCCAATATTATTTCTTAATTCAAATTCTCCTTACTCTACAATAAATATTTCGTCCTTAGGTAAATGTCAACTCGGATAATGAAGTGGCCATGAAATATCAAAGTCTAGGACTCTAGAACGCCATTTGTTTTTGTCGTGTTATTATTTAAATATTGTTTGTTTATTTCGCTTTCATATCGCGTCTGCAAATAGTAATGGTAATACGCGGTCTGATTCAACTCTTACTCCGTGGATTCAACGCAAATCGACTCTAATCACCCACAGAATCATTGGACAGTTGGACAGTCTGCACAATGCGTAAAAAACCCTTACAACGTGTTTGATTGATTACGATCATACAGTGCTTTTACTATTCATTGCTGTAGAATTATTACCTATAAGTATCTACATTGTGCGTTCCAACTGAAATAAAACCTCAACCAAAGGTAATTTTTTTAAAGTAAAATCCCGTGTATGTAATCAATTAAAACCATGTAAGTAAGTAGTGTAGAAGAAGCGTGCGTAAGAATTGATGATTGTCGAGTTACTTGCTAAAAACGAGTTCAAGAAGTTATGAATGTGTTTTTGTCTATTGGAACAATGTTGACGGTACTGGTGAAGGAAGAGGATAGTCGCCGTACCCTGGCCCTCCTTGGGCAGGCGCGGCATGCGCCACACGATGGCGCGGTGCTGGTGCTCGTACTTGGCCTGGCCTGACGTCACCTCGATCAGAGACTCCTGCAGCGTGTCCACGGCGCCCAGGAATCGCTCTATTCCCTTGATCTTGCCGGTGCGCCTGAAACACATTTAGATAGATACTATTAATCTAATTAAATATATTAGTTGGCATCTTATGTACTGCATGCCATTGTGGTACGAACAGATGTGATTGCAGATCTTTTGAGGGTTCACCATAAGAGATCTGGAATTAAATAAAGCCGTTATGGAAATGCGAAAGCGAATTTGTTTGTTTATTACGCTTTCACGCCGTAACTACTGAACCGATCATCGTGAAATTTTGCATAGTAAATAAATAAATAAATACGGACGAATCACACAGATTGAGCTAGCCCCAAAGTAAGTTCGAGACTTGTGTTATGGGATACTAACTCAATGATACTATATTTTATAACAAATACATATATAGATAAACATTCAAGACCCAGGCCAATCTGAAAAAGATCATTTTCCATCTTGACCTGGCCGGGGATCGAACCCGGTCACTCCATGTCGCAGGCTGGCGTGTTGACCGCTGCGCCACGGAGCTAGTCAAATAGTACAAGTTTATGAAGCATACCGAGAAAAGTATTGTTCCCGAGAAAATGATGTTGACACGAGCGAAGTTGCGGGCGAAAGCTAGTAGAAATAATCTTAATATATATAAATCTCGTGTCACAATGTTTGTCCTCAATGGACTCCTAAACCACTTAACCGATTATAATAAAATTCGCACACCATGTGCAGTTCGATCCAACTTGAGAGATAGGATAGTTTTTAACTTATGGCGAAACGAAGTTCGCCGGGGCAGCTAGTAATATATAAATAAATATATACAAATAAATCACACAGATTGAGCTAGCCCTAAAGTAAGTTCGAGACTTGTGTTATGGGATACTAACTCAACAATACTATATTTTATAACAAATACATACCTATACACATCCAAAAGCCAGGCTAATCTGAAAAAGATCATTTTTCATCTTGACCTGGCCGGGGATCGAACCCGGGCACTCTCGTGTCGCAGGCTGGCTTGTTGACCGCTGCGCCACGGAGCTAGCCCGTGATGAATTAATTGATAAGAATTACCTCCCTGCCATGGTATTTCAAGGCTTTATCCGACTACACCGGCTTTCTTTGAAAACGAAAATAAGTCACCTGTGAGCTGACTTCACAGATCCGTATCGGAAATGCTTCTCGACGCGGAACAGGTAGATCCAGCACTCGGGGATGGGGAAGCGGATGGCCACGTCCTCGCATGGCACCTGCCCCAGCTTGCGCGACGCGAACCCCGGCACCAGCACGTCGGCGCGCAGCTCCACCTGCAACGTCCCCGTCACTACCGCACTACCGCTCCAACGCGTGGTACACACAACATACATCATCATCATCAGGTCTCTTTAGTCTCCACTGCTACCGGAGCTTATACTTTGCCAGAGCGGACAGAGGGTTTGGCCTACACTCTCCTTGCTGGCCAGACGGGTTGGAGAGCTCTCATTAATGTTTATGAACTTTGTTTAGCTTGTATTTCCTAAGTCGCCTCTTACGACCTCCATGGGAAGACTAGGAGTGGTCCTATTATACTCTGCCGGAAACCACACGGCTATATACAACATACAGACAAGATTAAAACTATCCTCTAATCTTTCAACCACCTCGTCTGGCCAGCGTGAAGAGTATAGGCCAAATCCTCTGTCTGCTCTAGCCAAGTATGACTTCTGTAGTACAGAGAGGGTCATGCTCCTGCAGTGGAGACTAAAAAGACCTGATGATAATGATGATGAATCTTTCAAAGGTCTTAAACTATCTCCATACCAAATTTTATCTTAACCGGTTCAGCTATTAAACTGTGAGCGGTAACAGACAGACGATGTAAGTTTCCCATCTGTAACGTTAGTAAGTAAGGATGGACGGATGACCTTGTTCCCGGTGACGCACCACACGGCCTTCAGCTGCAACGGCAGCTCGCGGTTCTTGGGGGGCCGCACGCGGAACCGCATCAGCTCGATGTAGCACGCGTCCGGCGGCTTGAACCTGCACGCCACAAGGCTTCAGTGAAATCTCAGACAAGCAAGTACGTTATTGATGATGATAATTTATTCACGAATGCTGATACGTAACTATTTGCCAGAAATGGTCAGTTCAAACCGCTCGCTGTGCATTTCTAGCATTATTAGTATATTTGCACCATATCAATAATGTATGCAGCAGTGACGTGCACAGACATTTATCATAGGGTAGACATAATTATAAAAGTTACCTTATAAATATACAACCTATATACCTTACCTTACTATACGGTTAGTTATCTACAACTCGTTTAATATTATGATAGTCTTTCGATCTTCGACCGCAAAAGTATTGAAAACAAGCGAAAAATTAGAGATATGATTACAACCTGCGAGCCACGTACACATATCATACGGTTTAAGATTAAACTAGAATAACTAACCATAACTAACCGGTTACTTGATTTGTTCAAAAGCGTGTTCACAAAACACTTTATATTTCGGTTTCGGCATGCAAACACTAAGCGACACAACTTTCACATGAAAATATTTTTGTCACAAATGAAATTTAACTGTTATAGCATTTAATTTTAAAATAAAACTTTCCTCTTGGATTTTTGTAAACAAAACACATAAATCAATGACATTGTTTATTACATTGACATAAGTATGAATCCTTAATGACATTGACAACTGACAAGTGACGATGACATTTACATCGCGCGCGGCAGCCAATAGAAATCTCGTAGACAGTGTCTTATATTCACACACACAGCGCAAATTTGCTTTGCATGTGTGTGCCGATGAAAGATGTTTACTTGTACTACTACAAAAACGATTTCCTGTCGGTGTATAATAATTTTCTATGTGTGCGTGAAAAGATAGACCTTTGAAATTTTGTCTAACGCGGCTCACGCGTATAGATACTGCTTAGCGCGGGCACGCGCGGGCCGCGGCCGCAGCGACGTACTTAAACAAAATCGACTATAAAGTATTTGCTAGCAGAATTTTGCAGGCGCACCGAATATAATTTTTTGTTAGAAAAAAATTTGTATTTATTTAGCGACTGCAGGGTAGACAGTGTCTAACAGTCTATATGGACTGCACGTCACTGGTATGCAGTCAAATCAAAACTAGAGCATTATTACGTAATCCGTGCTACAGCTAGAATTAAGTTTTTGAGGTGCGGTGCTGGAAGAAAGTAAGGCATCAGGCAGACAGATAGACAGAACTGGAATAAGTTCTTCCTGGAATTTGTTGGAGCGGAACAAGTCTGTCACAAACTAACCTATATAAGTATATACTCGTTCCTACTTGAAGGGGGGAAATGTTACTTTAACTTAAATGATACAACATTTTTTTACTTAATTTAAGGTGAAACTAAAATGAAGGACAAAACAATGAAGCAAATAAGACTAAATAAAGACCAATTTTATTTTACTAACCTAACTAAGTAGGTTTAATACAAGATTAATTTGAATATCGTAATAGTATCAAAATAAAAATAATTATGTTATTAAAATATATTAGACCAAATAAAGATTCACTCCAATAAGATCAAGTCAAGACTAGATAAGGATATACATAAATGGAATGCTTTAGTTACTCTTAATAAGTATTCCATTGGTCCTGGATCAGTGATGTCAGCCGGGAGGGCTGACATCACTGATAGCAGTCGTTACGCTATGTCGGATGCCTTAAGGTACCTTGAAAAATCTGACTCCAGTGCTGCCCATTTGCACGCACAAACCCAGACAAACTCCACAACAAGCTTACAAGACTCACTTGATGATCTGCGTGTTGGTGAACTCCTCGGGCTGCACGCAGGCGTGGAACAGCTGGTCCTCCACTCGGATCCACTCCTCCGTGACGACGGGGATGATGTCGTGCCTGCCCACCACCTCCCTGCCCTGGCGCCGCAGGTCGTTCACGCCTATCTCCACGTCCGGCATGCCTGTGTCACATTACATTCTTGTAAGTAAACTATAGCATGTATTTATTATTTAATAAATAGTATTGTCACACAAACAACGTTAACTTATATTGACTATACTTACAATAAAAGGAAGTCCCGATTTCAATAGATACCTAACCGTTCAATTTATCAATATAGACATGAGTATAATCAAGATCTTGGTATTATATTTCTGCACTGTGAATGGGGATAAGTAAACATATACTTGTGTTTGCAATTCCCACTTTACGTAACATGGTAACATGGCATAGAGCATTAGTTTATGATATTATTATTTCAACATTCACTATATTTATTAGTTACTTGAGGCGTGTATACTTATTGTCTGTATTTAAAATTAAAATGTTAACAGAAAATATAATGAAAAGTGGTAACCAACAATAGGGTCTATTCCACAACCGTTACTAACAATACGATGAATCATGGCCTGGCAACAACAGGTACCTAAGTATAATGCGTATTTGCCATTTCACACCTTTCCTCTCACGGTATCACAAAAATGTTAGGCTGGTTTGCGTGAGACCACACAGACTATCCTACGGTGTAATATAGAAAAGTTGCAAAAGATTACCGCTAAGGAACCCCAGGAAGAAGATCCTGACGCGAGCGATTTGCCATTTCACACCTCTCCTCTCACGGTATCACAAAAATGTTAGGCTGGTTTGTGTGAGACCACACAGACTATCCTACGGTGTAATATAGAAAAGTTGCAAAAGATTACCGCTAAGGAACCCCAGGAAGAAGATCCTGACGCGAGCGATTTGCCATTTCACACCTCTCCTCTCACGGTATCACAAAAATGTTAGGCTAGTTTGCGTGAGACCACACAGACTATCCTACGGTGTAATATAGAAAAGTTGCAAAAGATTACCGCTAAGGAACCCCAGGAAGAAGATCCTGACGCGAGCGATTTGCCATTTCACACCTCTCCTCTCACGGTATCACAAAAATGTTAGGCTGGTTTGCGTGAGACCACACAGACTATCCTACGGTGTAATATAGAAAAGTTGCAAAAGATTACCGCTAAGGAACCCCAGGAAGAAGATCCTGAAGCGAGCGATTTGCCATTTCACACCTCTCCTCTCACGGTATCACAAAAATGTTAGGCTGGTTTGTGTGAGACCACACAGACTATCCTACGGTGTAATATAGAAAAGTTGCAAAAGATTACCGCTAAGGAACCCCAGGAAGAAGATCCTGACGCGAGCGATTTGCCATTTCACACCTCTCCTCTCACGGTATCACAAAAATGTTAGGCTGGTTTGTGTGAGACCACACAGACTATCCTACGGTGTAATATAGAAAAGTTGCAAAAGATTACCGCTAAGGAACCCCAGGAAGAAGATCCTGACGCGAGCGATTTGCCATTTCACACCTCTCCTCTCACGGTATCACAAAAATGTTAGGCTGGTTTGTGTGAGACCACACAGACTATCCTACGGTGTAATATAGAAAAGTTGCAAAAGATTACCGCTAAGGAACCCCAGGAAGAAGATCCTGACGCGAGCGATTTGCCATTTCACACCTCTCCTCTCACGGTATCACAAAAATGTTAGGCTAGTTTGCGTGAGACCACACAGACTATCCTACGGTGTAATATAGAAAAGTTGCAAAAGATCACCGCTAAGGAACCCCAGGAAGAAGATCCTGACGCGAGCGATTTGCTTGAGCACGGAGCCCTCGGCGTCCTGCTCCACGTACAGCTCGTCCACCGCCGTGATCTGCACCTGGAAGAGCACGGACACGATTCAGGCGACTCTTAAAAGTTCTTCCGGTCCCATTTGGCTTTGAGAGGAATGAAATGGAACGATTTTTATTTGTAGAGTGCAGAGGGTCGTCGCAATCCCCATGATTGCTTGGCAAAGACCTTTGCCACGGGAGGTACCACAGTACCTTTTATACGTTACACTTACCTACTGGTGTTCTAATGAGATAAATAAAATATAGGGTAGACGTATCACACAAATTGAGCTGGCCCCACAGTAAGTTGTGAACTTGTGTACTTCGTACAATACTATTTTATAATAGGAGATAGTGTCCTAGAAAATTTAATTCCTTACGCTAAAGTTGAAGAACCCACTAGATGGGTAGTTAGCTGGCTCGAGAAAATATAATCTTCTTGTTCTATCGTGTCAATGGTCCAAACGATTAAATTAATCTTGCCCAGAATGATGCAACCTTTACAGCCGCATTCGTGGCTTTCGCCAAATCCTCTGTCGTACAAGAGGTGGGACATTCGGGACATGATAACAGATGTGGCATGGATTGCACAGCGCCACAGCTACATCTATCATTAGTAGAAAAGCCCCACTTTTTGCGGTTCTCTCTGCATCTGCCCTACTCGCAATCTGTTGAGAGACTATAAAATATAATGAAACGCAGTAAATTTTAAGAACGATTTCTATCTGTTATTATTTTGAATAAAAGAAGCAAACTTGAATCTTTTCGGGTGGATCATAAAAGATCAATCTTTCTATTTGGAAATAGAATAGGAGGTCATATCCTCACCTCCTCCATCTTGTAGGTGAGCGCGCGGTCGCGATGCGCGGGCAGGCGGAACAGCGCCTCCTCCACGCAGCACGAGAACTGCTTCACGTCCTCGTACGACAGCGAGCCCAGCTTGAACAGCTGCGACACCTGCAACGTCGCAACCGCAATGTGAGTTTCTCGTACTTACCATCCGCTGGTTAACAAAAAAACAAGCGATTGCTGTTCACTTAGATCAATCGTACTTTACTTGAAGAATGTTAGTGATGATAGTCAGCAATTGGTGTTTAGATAAGATTTCATTAGTCTATTGAGATGATTAACGAACTCTGCTACCAAATTTAACCATTGGGGAAAATTGTAGTTTTGTAATGATGAGGTGACATTTGACATTTGGCGCACCTGTGGGGCATGTTCGACAGGCAGGCCGAGTTTGCGCAGGTCGCTGCCGAACTCCTTGACGCCCTGGTAGTCACCCTGGATGGCGTACGCGGCGAACTGCGACAGCTTGTTGGTGATGCGCTCCGCTTTCCGCACCTGTCCCGGCCTGGCGGCAAAGCAAGACAAACCACCTATATTATTCAGAATTTCAGGTGTGGTGGTAAGTCTATTTTAAGTTTTCATTGGTAAACTAAGTTTTGCTAGCGGCTCCGCTTCCGTTTATGTCGATCCCTCGAGAACAGTAGATGCCTAATTTTTTTCGGAACGTAAGGTACGGTTATCTGCAAAAGTCCATTGCACTGATTAGGGATGAAATTGCTGTAATTTTTAATAGTATCCGTAGCTATACACGACTTTTTAAGCAATGTCTATATGAACTTTTGCTGGCGACAGTACTAACCCTATGTTTCCGTACCCCAGTCAACGTGCACTTATGCAAAATTTCATGATCAAGTGTTCAGAAGTTAAGGCGTGAAAGAAAGCGCCACAAATAAGTAAGTATCAAACAAACTTACGCATTTTAGTTAGAATAAATGGAATACATTTTAGATTTTAGGCACTCAATCGCAACCTTACCTTTGGGTTTTACATGTCGATAGCGCGCTTAAGTAATGGTCGCTGGGACAAAAAGACTGACACGGGAAAACGCTGGATACAGGCCATTTCCAACTGGCCACTTTGGAAACACTTGGGGGAGTTCTCTTTTTAACGGTGGACTTCTTGAGACTGTAATGATGTTAATTTTGAATATTTCAAAATGCAAATAATACCTGACTCCCGGGCGCTCCTTATAGAAGATGTACTGCAGCTTGACGGTGAAGATCTTGCCGAACTGGTCGAACTGCTGCGCGCCGACCTCGGACACGGAGTAGCAGGCCTGCAGCGGCAGCTCCTGGAACGGCTCCTTGTCGCTGGCCGCGTTGGACAGCTGCACCACGGGGGAGTCGCCCTGCATCGCCAGCCGCACGAACACTTTCTTCCAGAACCTTCACACAGTAAATTTGTTGATTTTTGATTCAGATTTTTCAAGCTGCGTATAGGTATCTCAAAAGGTATCATCAGCCAGAGCTTAACGACTGCCATCAATGATGACAGCCGGGACCAACTGCTTAACGTGCCTTCTGAGGCACGGTGGAGCTCAAGAATTATGCCTTTTGCGGTATATATACACACAGTACATGTATATTAATCACTTCTTTTAACGTTCCTACGTTCATGTAGGACCATAAGACCCATTAAGGCCACGATTCAGTGAAAAAGGAAATCAATATAAGTAGAGCTAGTTGGTGGTCCTGAGATTATTCGATGGTGATGGTGATGGTGTCCTAATTAAATTGAAATAATATAGGACTATGGACAAACGTTTGGGTCGGTTAATTGAAATGTGGATAAAAGTAAGTAAGTATTGAATGTTTATAAATGATCAAACCTTTGTCCCGTGATCTTCTTTTTATTGGGCTGTCTGAGATGCATCTCCCAGCCGGGCCCCTTGTACACGGTGCGCGGGAAGTCCTCGAGCGGCATGGACACGTCCTCATCAAACAGTGGCGTGGGTGGGGTCTCGCCGCCGCTGCCTGACCGACGACGCTCCTCCACAGCTGACGTAATGTAAATACAATGTTAATTCATCTTCTTCTCGATATCTGACGATCCTTCTGAATTAGATTTGGAACCGATATATTATATTATTTATTATTGTTAATGTATTGCAGAATTGATCTAAGAATTTGAATACGAAAAAGCCGCTTGTTCCAAGTGAAGTATAGGAGACCGGAGTTGACAATGTCTTCGCAAATAGAAATACACATACAAAGGGCACAAACAAATGGCCTAGGTGTAGAGAAATGCTAACGACACGATACCAGGTGGATTTCGATGAAGTAGTTTACCTTGATTGTGAAGGTCAGGCATAGCCGCCTCGAAGCCGCTCTTGTCGAAGGGGTTGGCGCGCGGGGACTCGGGCAGCGCCTGCGGCCGCGGCGGCGGCGCAAGCGCGGGCACGGCCGTCTCCTCGCCGCTCGTCTCGCTCTCTTTAGGCCTGCGCCGAAAGGAAGCCATTTAGCAGCTACTTGACGAGCCTCACTTTACATAAAGGTTTTGAACGACATCGACAAGATATGAAGGAGTTATCAATGGCAGCACCAACCTGATGAAGACTGAGAACGTGTCATCCCCAGAGTCTTGTGAGCCCTGGTGGTCAAGTCGCGGCGTGGCTGCGGGTGGAGGCGGAGCGCCCATGCTCAGGAATGGATCAAAAGCCTCTGCCTCGAAACCAGCAGGAGTCCCTTCCGAACCAGCCTCGTCTCCCCATGCACCTTTTGAAAAAATCAATGGTAAATATAAAAAAAACGCAAATTTAAATTTCAAGAAATGCGAACACACCTGTGTTTAAGTGATTGGCACCCGTAGAGTCGAATTTCGCAGAGAAGGCATCAAAAGCGTCTTGTGATTCGGGGAAAGCATCTTGAGCCATGGCTTCTGAGGCGTCACCCCAACCTGGGTCGGCGTGTTGAGGTTCCTGGGTTCCCATGAATGCATCTCCGGTGTTCGAATAATCGTTAGAAGCGAAGGCATCATTCGGTGTTGAATTGAATATATTAGATTGGGAAAAATCCATGTCTGTTGCTTGTGTCATTTCCGTAAGATTTTCTTGCGTCAATTCTACCATGTTTGCATTTGTTGCGAAAGGACTTTCTGAGTTGACATCGAAAATATTAGTTGTCGCGGTAGGGAATGCAGACGTTGTGTCTATGGCGCCTGCATCTTCGAAAGGATTTTTTTCTGCTCCACTTGATCGTCTATTTTGGAATTCATCGTTTATAGCTTCTGCAAAGGGAGATGATTCCATCGCAGCTGAGGTCGCCTCCAAAGGTGGTTCCGAGCAGTCCATAGGAGCGACAGCATCTGTAGCTGGATTCGCTGGCGTACTGAATAAAGTTTCTGTTACATTCGCAGCTGTAGGAGCGACTGGCGTAGATTTTTCACTTACTCGTTCGGTTAAATGACTTTCTGCTGTAGCAGCCACTGTTACCTCGGATTTTTCTGCAGGTACCGCGTCGAGAATGTCGTCACTTAAGAAGTCTATTGGTTTCTCTTCTTTTTTAGGAGCCGAGTACAAACTTAAAATAGCTTCTTTAGTCGGTTTGATCGGCACTGGAACAGGCGCGTCAAAGAGATTGATGTCGTCCACTGCCGCCTGTACCTTTGGTGACTGGGGAACCTGTGGCGGTGGTGGAACTTGAGGCGGCTGCGGTACGGGAGGAGGTGCGGGGCGCGGCGGGGGAGGGCGCGCCGCTGGTGGAGGACGCGCTGGTGGCGGCCGCGCAGGTTTGTTACGGTTAATGTCAAAACTGTCCACAGGTGGCTCAGGGTCCGTCGCCAGTTCCATCTCCGGTTCTGGAGTCGGGCTGGGCGAGTGAATATCACGAACTGAAACTGGACTGGGTGTACGGGTCGGTGGGATACGATCCAGTAAGTGAGAGCTTGTGAATTCCATTTGGCCAGTGACGGTAAGTATTAAATTTTGTGTTTCGGGAGGCAAAGGTCGAGGTGGCATCGGTGGGCCAGCCAAGTCGTCGGAATATGAGAGATCGGCGGTTGTAGTCGTCAATTCTAAATCTGTTGGTTTGACCATACGCTCAGCTTCTTCTGGCGGCGCAAATATGTCAAACGTATTGGCTGTGTTTGCAGCAAAATCATCGTAGTGTTTAGCACCAACACTGGAAGGTTCCGTGCTTCCAAATATGTCCACGGGCACTGTATCGCCCGCTGGAGGTTCGTAGCCGCCTCCGAAGTCTGAAAACGGATTGCTTGTTGCGAATGGATTGTCCCCAGTGATTGCCGCTGGCTCGGGGTCTGACATCATGAATGGATTCAAGACATCGGCGCTGACTGGCGCAGCCGGCTCATTCATACTCAAAAATGGATTATACGCCATTGCTGTTACGATAAATTTGTCGAAGCTATTAGGATATAAGTTAATTCAAAAACTCGGATTCAAGGAGTTTAAGTTCAGTTCTTCCTGGATTGAGATCACCAGCGAAGGATGTATCGAATGGGTCGAAATCTTCTTCTGGTACTTTTGCAGCAACTGTTGGTTCTGGTGTCAGAGCCTTTACTTGAAATATGTTGTCTGAAGGCTCTAACAGCACCGGGTGTATCTCTGACTCAAGGACGTCAGTATTTTCACAAGAAAATTCTTTAGCCAGTAATTTTAGCTCAGTTTTACTTGGAGCGATATTACTAGCGAATGATGTATCAAATGGATCTACGTCAATATCGTCTGTTGGTTGAGGATCAGATGGAGTTAAAACTTTAGCCGCAAATTCGTCTTGCCCACTATTCAGAAGGTCGTTAGTTTTTAAATTTACTTTAGTGTGACTTGATTGTGGATACTCAGAATGTCGTCTCTTAGTTTGATAGCTTGTTTTTGGTGCTAAATCTTCGTCTGACCGAGTACGAGTCAAAGATTCTGGGACTATATCGGCAGCTTCGGATTCTTCGTTAATATCTTCTGTGATTGAAATATCCCTAGTGTAGTATGGCGTTAACGGTTTTACTACTTTTCCTTTATTGTCCAAATCTAGAGTATCTCCACTTTCAATATTAAAAACGACACTTTTGCTAACGACCAAGTTTTCTGGCCGTGACGCTCGTCTCTCCTCTTTTTTAGGTTCTTCTGCTCTAGGATCAAAATCAGGATCACTATCGACGCGGTATATCGGTGCTGGTGTTGCTCCAATAAGTTCTTGTTCTAAAAGTTTTAGTTCTACTTTTCCAGGTGCTACGATTTTATCGACTATAGTAGTGTCGAAGGGGTCGATATCGTCACTATTGATGTCAACAGGGTCTAGAACTGTATCTCCTAATTGAGTTAAATCAGTGGTACTTCCGCCCAACAAGTCAAGAGCGTGTGTATTTTCTTCACGATCTACAACATCATCCGAAGTTATAGATTCTCTCAGGCCACAGGGATTTGTCAAGTGTATACGAACTGATGATTTTCGTCTATTATTTAATTTAAATTGAACTTCTTCTGCCCGAGGATCAAAATCGTCGTCGTCTTCTAAGATATCTGCTTCTTTTTTAATAAACTGCGACGAAGGTACTACAGCGTCTGCAAAGCTTGTGTCAAAAGGATCGTCTCCATCAACGTCGAGATCGAGAACATCAATTTGATCTTCTACAATGCACTCTGCAAACACTGACTCATTCTTATCCGCTTCAAAGGCTGACCAAGATTCTTGAAGCACTGGTTCTAGTTTTATCTCATTTTCTTGTACTTTTGTTATAGAAGCACCACTTTCTAATGACTCTGCCGCGAGCAAAGCAAATTCATCAAGTTCTTCTTCTTCGTTTACTTTTTGCTCGTTTTTTGTATCAAGCGTAGACAAATCATTGTGACTGCCTTGTTTATTCTGCTGAATTAAAGACGTATGGAGGGAGACACTTAGATCAATAGGTGTTGTGATTGGAATGTCCGAATCAGTGTCTAAAATGCTCTTCTCAGCAGGTTCAACTGCGACAGGTTCCGAAACTGTTGGAAAATCGCTGTCTACACTTTCTAGTAGAAGATCTCCAGGAATAACTCTCTTTGGCCTTCTTGTAGTCCTTAATTGGACATTATCTATTCTCCCAGTGAGAACTTCTACAGCCACGCCAATATCCAACGCCTTTTTTCCTTTGGTACTTTTAGCTTCTTGACCCTTGATTAAAGCATCGACATGCGACGTGTCAAAGATATCATCATCCTGAAACTCTTCCGGCGAGTCCGGTACGTATGCTAGTTTGACCTCCCCGCGTTCAACCGCTTCTACGTAGGAAGTGTCAAAGATGTCGTCCTGCTCCTCCTCTTCTGACTCGTCGTCTGTTACGCCGTATTCGCTGTGGTCCTCGGCCTCGGCCGCCGCCGCCGCCGCTGCCTGTACCAAGTGTGGGAAGTCCGCTTCAGTGACTTCGACCACAGGCCTGTGCGGTGACGGCTTGGGCTTTTCGACTACTTGCTGCTTCGGTGCCACTCGTTGAAAGAATGAAGTGGATTTAATACGATCTAAATCACCTTGTGTTTTCTTTAGGATAGAGTCGACCCCAGTCGTCAAGTCCTTGAATTTGGACCACTCCTCATTCTCTTTGACCGAACCTTCCCCGGCTTGCGCGGGCTGCTGCTGGTGTTCTCTTCTGTATTTCTCTAATTCTTCTTCTGTAAATAGCTCGTCTTCTCCTTTACGTTTCGACTTTTTCCCTTTTTTCTTCTTCTTAAGGCCTTTTGGTAATTTTAGCATTATATGTCTTTATGAAGAAATGATTGTGTTGCTGAAACAAAAATGCTTAAATGAGTTTAATGTTTTTTAACAATCCATACATACATACTATCACATCTTTTCCCTTACGGAGTAGACAGAGCCTAGGTCTATAAGACCTTATTGCTACATTTAACATTTTGGTAGGCGTGTAGATGGAAAACGGAATCTAAATAGTGATGGGTTGCTAGCTGCATCGCCTATTGACATGATTCCGCGGATTGTCGCCCATTCTCTCGATCAGCTCTTACGATCTGCGTGGGAAGAGAAGCAGCTGGCACGTTTTTTGTTTTCTTCCAGACCAACATGCATGGAAAATATCGATACCTAGTTTAAGCTAATTTAGGTATCGATATTTTATTTACCTAAATAAGAACATTGAAGATTTCGTTATTACATTACTATGTAATTATTGTCTGCAAAAGTTGTACGTATGTAATCATGAAATTGATGTCTCGATATTGAGTTATTTATATAACTGATAATTTGCTTGGGCAATGTCAAGTGTTGAAATAAAATCGTGACAAGTTCCATCACCGCTAGATCACCGCGTGAACTAGGCAACGAGTCTACTGAACTGGTGTTACTGCTTTATTGCACTCAAAATAGTAACGGTCAATTTTGACGAGTTTCTATTTCCATTACGTTTTCCTTAAATTTGTTTTTCAATTCCCATGCCCATCGCCGACCCACCTAGCCACCCACCACTCAATTTACAACAATCCTTGTTAATGACTTTTTAATTTTTTGTACCTGAGAGAATTTCCCCAGGGATGAGACCTAGCTTGCTCGATTTTTCACCCCACACTTGATTCGAAATCGTTGTAGCCATTTCCGACATCCTGTTTTTATATTTATGTAGAAATATACAAGAATTGCTCGTTTATGGTATTATAAACAGGATGGCCCGTTGATAGACGTCCAAAGGAAAATTTATATGCCTTAACCTAAGGAGTACCCGCATCACCCCTTATTATGTTTATATTTTTTTAATCAACTCTTTCTTATTTTTTTAAGTATTTAATATTTTCTAGCAATAGTTGTAATTTTGGAGCAGTTCCGTAATACCTAGGCATATCTTATTTTAAGCCAATAGTTGTAATTATATCAATTAATTATCACTATAAAAACAATCTAAAATTAAAGAGAGAACAAACCGACTTTAGAAAAGATAATCATTAGAAAAAAAAATTTGCTCCCAAAGTACAAACAATCGCGGAACATACAATGTGGGCGATTCGGGTATCCTTTAGGTTAGGGCATTTAAATTTTTCCTTGGGACCTAGATCTTTATTATATTCGCAATGGCTACCTACAGTGGATTGAGCCTGAGGATTGAGCGCACTTCTTTTTTCTGTAATAATAATACGAGCGATCAATCGTCGACATTGGTGTTTCAATTTGTATGTACTATAAAAAGAAATACTATTTCTTTTTATATTACTAGCAAATATTTAGAGATGGATGCATGATCCTGTTATATCGGAAGTAGCTACTATAAATGCCTACAGCATATTGTGTAACAGTAAGACTTATAATATGCACTTATATATCGGGCTCCGTATATTTTCCCCTTAATCACACATTTTATACCAGGACATGTTGCTCTTTGGATTAATAGGCAAGTGGGAAACATCGTACGTGAGATAGATATAACTGAAATATTGATTCGCATGTTCTTAAAAAAATGAAGCATTGAGTCGTTGATAGGTATACGGAAGAAGGTAGGTAAACAATCGATCGAGAAGCGGAAGAAACGATGTGGGCGACGCAGAAAGACAAATGAGTGACGGTGAAGATGGCTGATGAAGAACTGATCGAACCGTGCAGGCGAGGAGCAGAGGGCGGGTCGCTCGCGGGGAACACAGCGGCTAGCTACGACAACCACCGGGCCCGCAGCCGCTACTTACAGCTAAACCACTACCGCGCTACGCCTACGGAGGACGGGCAAAGGGGCAGTCTACCTTCATCGCAACACGGAGCCGCGGAGTCGCGCGGAGAGAAAGCACACCTCGCTGCGCCCGCGGGCTGGCACTGCCGCGCCGCTGCCGCTGCCGCCGCCGCCGCCGCCGCCGCCGCCGCGGCGCGCGCAGCCGCCCCGCGCGCCCGCCGCATCGATCCGCGCCGCCGGCCGCGCAGCCGCGCCGCGGCCCGTTGCACCGATACCAAAGTTCAAGTGTCAAGTTCCTTGTACACCTCCTCCGAATTATTGTGTACAGCGGACGGCGAACCAAGTGCGACAGATATCGCCGGACATGTTTTTTTATAGTCTCTTTCTAAATTAACGTTTGTTGTGTGCTCCACATCCAAACTTTTATTAAGTAATTACACTAATACATTGACACTTCCTTTTTAGGGTGCCGTATCCAAAGGGCATAAACGGGACCCTATTAATATAGCTCCGCTGTCCGTCTGATTGTCCCTCTGTCACCAGGCTGTATCTCATGAACCGTGATAGTTAGATAGTTGAAATTTTCACAGATTCAACAATTATTAAATAAATAATATGTTTAATGCAGATAACAGAGATCCAAATTTGTTAGTAAATCAAAGAAACTTTCGATTAATGTTAGCAGGTAATTAGCGTGGGACCTGATCATATTTCACCACGCTAGGCTTCAGACATGGTCCACGCACAAAATGCCGCATTTGTGAATGCGGTCTGTCCGCAACCGATAAAAACAGAATAAAATAAATATTTAGGAGGGAATTCCCATACGACAAACGTAGATTTTTTTGCTCGGTTTTAATCGGTATTTTTAATTATTTCATTAATTAAATCAAAATATTATTTAAGGGCGGCTCCCATACGACAGACATGATTTTTTGCCGTTTTTTATAGGTACCTAATGATATGAAACCCTTCGTGCGAACTCGCACTTCGGTTTTTTAAATAAAAAGGACTATCCGAAGCATGTTTTAAATGTAGCTTACTAACTTTTAATTTGTGAATCTTTCTGTGTTATTGGTTTAATGTTGGGTGGGCGAAGCATTTTTATCGTAAATTATTACCTAGTTACTTAATTTTTACGTACTCAATGAAATAAATGATTTAGTTTATCCTTGATCTTGTAACTTTCGAGTTTAGAAAAGTTCTTTCCTCCTGGGTCTTTTAATATTTGTATCAGATGTATATACATAGATATAGGTTTTCTACCAAGTAAGGAGTACGTAAGCAAGACGTCAGACCGAGATGTTGACGTCACAAAAGTTGGCCACACTCGCCGCCAGCGGTCCGCCAGCACTGCAACCCTGCAGGATTGTTTGATCGTTGTCTGTCTTATCTTAGTATCTAGTGAAGATCTAATTATTATTCAGTGATCAAATCTTACAAATCAATTTCCTAGAAACACAGACACAATGGATTTTCTATTGATATCCGGCCCAATCGGGAGGCTTCGTGGTTGAGAGGTGAATAGGTTTGTGTGATTTGATCACTGAAGAAGTTTAGTACAAGGGTACATACAGGTTTGCTTTTTATAGGTATTCTTTGTCTATATTGCTATTTATTATCAAACTTCATTCATAAGTAATTGGCTCAATTTTTTTAATCTGTGGGCAATCACCAGGAAGTATCACAATGAGTGGAGTTTATTAGGTATAGTGCAGTGTAAAAAAACGGTCCGTGCTCTTTGTTCACTGTCCTAATTAGCTTTCGCCCGCAGCTCCTTTCGCATTTATAATAATAGTAAGAATAAGGATAAGATTGAAATGATCAAAGCACTTGTAACTCTAAATAATTGCTTTTCGCAATTTTCCTTTATCTGTGCTATAAGACATTGCTTGGTACCAAATTGCAAGATTCCCTTGCGAGTGTCTAAAAATTATTAAAAATATGTTTATTGCTTTTCGCAATTTCGCAACTAGCCTTTCAACCAACCAGCCAACTTTCTCATCGCCAAAAACGCATGGTTTATTGCTTGACCGAGTACAGAGTGGCAATTCAGATGGGGAACGGGCGAGACTGTTGGCGTCGGGTACCAGGGAATCCGGGGGCTGGTTGTATGCCCACCCTTCAACAAACACTGGCACCTTCCTGGAGCCCGATACTCCCGGCTTGGGGTCTGTACAAAGTACATGCATTTCAGTTAATGTCATCGATAATTATAAAATATATGTATGTGAGTGTTATGCATAATTGCAATCTGCTTACCATGCAATATGTTCTTTGACCTAATTTATGCAATAAATTCAGTGTACAAACAGCAAAAAAAAAAAAAAAAAAAAATGTATGGCACCGTTAGTGCAAGTACAAAATGGGAAGAGTTGGGTACCGACGAAATAACCAAACTCCACGAGTGCTGTTTGTACACTGAATTTATTGCATAAATTAGGTCAAAGAACATATTGCATGGTAAGCAGATTGCAATTATGCATAACACTCACATACATATATTTTATAATTATCGATGACATTAACTGAAATGCATGTACTTTGTACAGGGTCCGTATCTGCGCCCCGCACATGTGCCCTTGCGGTAGTCAAGTGGAGCAGCTGGGGCGCCACGATCTGTCTTGTCAGAAGAGTGCCGGCCACTTTTCTAGACATGCAGCACTCAACGACATCAGACGCCGGTCTCTTGTCACGGTTAACGTGCCCGCTCTACTCGAGCCAACCGGCATAGCCAGAGACGAAGGCAAGAGACCTGACGGTATGTCTCTGGTTCCGTGAAGGCTGGGAAGGGTTCTAGTGTGGGATGCTACCTGTGTAGACACGCTGGCCCCTTCCCACCTACGTGGGACCAGCAAGCAAGCGGGAGCGGCAGCAGAAGCGGCCGAGAACTTAAAAAAATCACAAATACCGGGGGATCCGAATACATTCATGCCATTCAAAGTAGAGACCCTCGGTCCGTGGGGCCCCAGCGTTCATTAACTGGTAAAAGAGCTGGGTTGAGGCTCGCTGAAACGACAGGGGACCGAAGAGCTGGCAGTTTTCTCACACAGCGCATTAGCGTTACGATTCAGCGAGGAAATGTTGCCAGCATCCTCGGGACAATGCCGGATTCCCCATTTTTTTTTTTAGATATTTTGAATTAATTTATTTAGTTTTAGTTTTATTTAATAATAAGTTTTTAGATTATGTTTTAGTATTTAAGTTTTTCTATCATAGCCTTTGTTTAAATTAAAATGCATTTCTCTTACTTTAACTGAAATTGTATCAGAAAAAAAGAAAAGATAGAAATATAAAATATCATACAAAGCCCTTCAGGCAAGTAGGCGACCAATACCGTCGAAAAGAGTTTCTTTCGGCGTCTTCTTCTCTGCAGTGGCCGGTTCCGAAACGCTAGTAGTTTGTAGCTTTTTAACAATAATTAATTTGAATGTAATTTAATAAGTATTATTTATAATGTGAATTGACGTGAAAAAGTTTTTTTTTTGTATATTTGACGGCAAACGAGCAGACGAGCCACCTGATGGAAAGTGGTGACCGTCGCCCATGGACATCTGCAACACCAGAGGAGCTGCTGATGTGTTGCCGTAAGAGTCGGCTACACATCAGCAGCTCCTTACCTGTAAACACGCCTTTTGAAGTACCCAAGTGTGAGCTATGACACAGGTAAAACCTCGGGAGGAAGCCCATTCCACAATCCTGTTGTACGAGGAAAAAAACCACGTCACGCTCTGACATTTTTGGAGATCCAAGTGTCACGGATGTGGGGATGAAATTTACTCCTGCAGTAGGCGGTGCGGTGGTAGAATGGTGACACCAATTCAAACAATTCTTCAGAACACTCCCCATAGTATAGACGGTAAAATACACACAAAGAGCCAATGTCTCTTCATACAATGAGGGTGTCTAAATCGTCAGTGAGTGTGGGATCATCGATAATACGAATAGCCCGGGGTTTGATGGAATCAAGAGGAAGGAGTTGGTGTTGAGGTACACCAGACCAGATATTTATTTATTTAGTTAAATTCATTTCTTTTTTTTTTGAGGTATATACATTGCCTGCGCAGGCCCCAGTGGTAATTTCATATGAAACTGATTCTTAAAGATATCAGCTATAACCTTCGGTCAGAAATACCATTCACACTCACGGCAGGCCAGGCCGAGGGTTAACTTTGTTCGTATGTTTCCAAAACCCGCGAAAAGATTTTTTGAATGAAGTGAAGCTATGTGGTCCATTTTAATTTGCTGCTGGTGGTCCTGGCAACACTTAAGTCGCGATTTAAATATCCTTCTACTTTCATATTTCTTCAAATTCACGACTCGCACGGGGTTTGCCACACGAAACCCACGACTTTAACTTAAGTCTGGCCTCCCCGTGTTAAGGCCTCCCCGTGTGCCCGTCCAACATGTTCGTTTCATCCCAATATAGAATTTATATTTTTATTCCTTTATATTATGCTTAACGTTGTTTCTACTATATTGAGCAAAGGTCTTAAGCACAGACATTATTATTAATAGCACACAAAACAGATTACTATTTTGAGTCTTGAGTACAACACCAAATATTTCAATACATAGCGCTGATCTAAATTGCAATCCTACAGTATGTATGCCTAAAAAGATTAAATACAATGAAAGTCTATACGGTGAAATTTTGATCGTTCTGGACCCATAAAGGGATGATTCAGCCCTTTGATATAAACAACTTTTCCTATGGGACCAATGCAGGGCCCACAAAAATTTTTTTGACGTTCCGATATAAATTGACCGGGCGGCTGAAATTTTTTCCCAGAAGTCCCAAAAAAATTGTTCATATCGACGGGCTGAATCACCCCTTTAAGGGTCCAGAACGATCAAAATTTCACCGTGTATAAGAGTTAGAGGAATTTCGCTAGAGATTTTGACAGAAACAAAATATACTTAAAATATAGGTAGGTAAAATAAAAATTAAAGTAGAAATTAAAAATAAAAATTGCCGCCGTAACTTATTTAGGGAAAAGGAGTAATCTATATCCTTATCGGAATAAATTTCGTTGTATTGGCGACACATTCTAACCAGAAGGTTAAAAAATGAGGTGTTATTAGTGTAAACTTGAGGACTAAAAGCATTATAGTTACGATTAAGAGTTCTAAAACGAGTATTAAAGTTAAGTGAAGAAAGAAAGGAAGGAGATTCTAGGAGACCATGTATTATTTTATAGAGATATGGGGCAGTAATCCATGTGGGGTCGAATTTGAGCCTTATATAACAAAAGTCTATTACCCGGATCGAAGTACTGCCTCGCTCTATTGAGCACCCCAAGTTTTTTAGAAGCCATTTTAGCTTTACCTTCCAGATGACCTCGGAATTGGACCTCCTTCGTCATACGACGCCACCGATCCCAATACTCTTATAAATGGTAAGGGGGGTGTCCTGGAACTTCGCAACCTAGCACCGAAGTTCCAGGACACCCCGGTCTGGAACTACGTTAATCGGAGTCATTCGTTATTCAGAGACCTGCAGTGCTATTTTTGAAATGAAGCCGTTCGTAAACGAGCGATTTTTCCATACAAAAAGCGCTCGAAGACGAGTGTCACACTTTCAAAAATAGTGCCCCTGCTCCAGTGAGGTCTCAATGTCAGACACACAAGTCCCATTCGGTAACCTATCATACCTCAGTATCATACTCACAAACTAAACAATACAATTTAATTTGTTCGAAAACGGTATGACAAAGTTTCAAATGCCTAATAGCTTCTTTTACATATTTTGTGTTTCTACGTAGGTAAATCAAATATGTTTCGTTTTCTAGAAAAACCGTTGTCCGATTATCGAAGCATGTAATTTTGTTTTGACAGATGTTTTACTAAAAATAATTTTAATTTCTATATGTATTAAAGATGAGAAGAAGTAACCTTTTTCATATTATTTTTTACACAGATTCACATTTATACTATCATTATCAAACCGAACAAGGTAGAAAAATTAGGAAGGTGACAAGAAAAAAAATACCAAAAAGCCCGCTTTAACAAAAATAACTTGACCACGGTGGGTAGGTTAGGTTTAAAAGCCCGCTTTAACAAAAATAACTTGACCACGGTGGGTAGGTTAGGTTTTTTAGGTTTCCTTGTGAATTCTTACTTCCTTAACCTTACTAATATTATAAATGTGAAAGTGAGTTTGTTTGTTTGTTACGCTTTCACGCCGTGACTACTGAACCTATCATCATGAAATTTTGGATACAAATTCTCTGGAGTACCGAGAAGGACATAGGCTACCTTTTATACCGGGAAAAAGTACTATATTCCAGAGGGATCGACATTGACGAAAAAGCTAGTTCTTTATAAATATCAAAAATAAAAAAATGGCAAAAACTCTTTTAGGACGTAGAGTTTTCCATCAAGGATACTATTTTTGAAAGTCAACTCGTCTTCAAACGATTTATGAAAAAATACCACTCCAGGGGTACTATTTCTAAAGTGTTACACACGCCTTCGGGCGATTTTGTTATGGAAAAATCCTCAGGAAAAATCACTCGCTTACGAACGGCGTTATTTCAAAAATAGCACTCCAGGGGTACTATTTTTGAAAGTATGACACTCGTCTTCGAAGACGAGTGTCATACTTTCATAAACAGTACCCCATACCACAAACTAAATAGGGATACGACCCCATACGTAGTATCTCTTAGTAGTTTGTGAGTACCCCAGCCGGCCTAGATGTTAACTCAGTGTACAACGTTTTGATAGTCACTTCAAAATACATTGCGGCTTTCGTTTGATTGACTATTCGTGTTAAGACCATATATCTTATCTCTATGGTTAAGACACTAATTTGCTCCTAAGCTCCTAAATCAAATTTTTCTTTTCATAAAAACCAAAAGCCTATCTGTAGGTAAGAACTTTTTATTTTTACTTTGTAAAAGCGAATGTGAAATGGTCTGACTAAAACGGAACGTAGCTAAAACGAAACAGCGCCATTGTACACTCTGGTGGCAGACATATGGAACTAATTTGTCAAAATAGGTTATAAGGCTACAAAATTCAATAGTGAAAGGTGCACATCGGATCTCTCTTTTTATCCCATTCAATATTAATATGCAGACATTGAGATAAAGAATGTAGTGCACAACCAGACATGCCTCTTTAATTTGTCACAGTATAACCGCGAGGCTACGTCGGGTGAATAGGTACCTACCTACGTCGCTTGTGTCTGCACTCTGCAAATCGTGCCTTTTAAAGAAATAAACTTTCAGAATAACGCATAAATATTGTGTCCGAGCGGAAAAATGTCATCTTTTACCACGGTCATCGCGACCGAACATATATAGGCGAAACGCACTCGGTGACAAACAAGGTGAAACGTGGTGTCGAGCCGTCGTAGGTGCCGTTTGTTATCAAACAGCGAGACCGCGAGGCTCGGGCCATGGCGGAGGCGGCGCCGCTGGCCATCGTCAAGGAGGGCTGGCTGCAGAAGCGTGGCGAACACATCCGCAACTGGCGGCCGCGCTACTTCATCCTGTTCGACAATGGGGACCTGGTGGGCTTCAAAACGCAGCCCGAGCGGAACAACTACCGTGACCCGCTGAACAAGTTTACGGTGCGCGACTGCCAGATCATGGCTGTCGACAAGCCGCGGCCATACACCTTCACCATCCGCGGCCTGCAGTGGACCACCGTCATTGAGCGCATCTTCTCCGTCGACACCGAAAAGGAACGGTGAGTGGCACTCCTCCATTCTCTCTATCACTTCATGTTAACTTTAAGAACAACCTCAATATCTGCCACATTTTTTATTGTACCGAATGAGTGGACTCACCTTGGACAACTACCTAACTTGCACGCACCTATCTTAATTTACTTTGTTAGTTACACTGAAGCACTAAAACCTTTTAGTGGGTGCTCTGTATGTCTAAGTGCATATTTATATATTAGAAAGGATTTTGTCAACATTGTCTAGTATGAAGATGAATACAGAAATAAGCGAAAAATGAAAACATCTATTGTTTTTTTTAATTCCAAAAGCTTAGGCACAAATGTGTTTTTATTATATCTTCCAATAATAAACATGTGTGCACTTGAACATATATCAGTGGGGCGACTGTCACTTTAAAGTTTGCAAGATGGTGAGTTGTTTATGATATGAAATGCTTCTGATAAGAAGTTTTGGCAAAACAGATGTGACTTGATACATAGAAAACTCATGTGCTTTCTCTCCTTTATCATTATTCAAGCCAAGAATAAACAGTAAAAATACTTGTAATGATGGTTAAGAGTTTACCTAAGTCCAGTGCAACTGGCAGACCTCAGTATCACATGTAGATGTACATCATCATTATCTGAAGCACCACTAAGTTTCCTTTATGTTAAGTAATGGTCTTCATATGTGCCAAATCTGTTTAGATTTATGTAATTGAGTAACAAACATAGGATTTGTTGTATTTAATGAATATTTTAGAAAGAAAACTTGTTTTGTTTACTTTGAAGTATAAAGGGTGAAATTGACATTTGCATAAAAATTCAAACCACAGGCTAGATATACTAGATCACTATCTAACTTTTATTAAAATAATTCATCACATTTCTATAAATAATTGTAACAACCAACCTGTATCTAGTGCAGTTGTGTATTGAACCTTAATTTAACATCATATTTTCTATTGATGTTCGTGAAAGCTACTGGATGAGGACATATTTCTTTCCTACTGTGTATCAGGGGTTGGAATACCGGTAAAAATCCATTACCGGTACCTCTATGAAACGACAGTACCGGTAATTGGTTTGGTACCGGTACATTTGGTAACGGTAAAAATCAAGTACCGGTACCTCTATAATACAACGGTACCGGTAATTGGATTGGTACCGGTACCTCAATAAAACGACGGTACCGGTAATTGAAAGAAGTACCTGTACCAAATACCGGTACTAAGTACCGGTACTTAGTACCGGTACTCGTATTGGGAATTATCATTTCGTTAATGTGTGTCGTTGCCGTGTTGTGCATGTGCGGCGTGAGGCGGGGGCCCACAATAGGGCGGCACTTTTACAGTCGAGCGAGTCCCATGCGGTAGACGGCAACAATGCGTAGGTACCGGTAAAATTAACGCAATTTTAATACCGTTAAAATTTGACAGAATAGAGGTACCGGTACTTACCGGTACTTATAATGTGAATTTGGTACCGGTAACAAGTAGCGGTAAAATTACCGTTAACTGTTAACAATATTATTATCGTTAAATACTAGATTACCGGTACCTCATATTACCGTTAAAATTTTAACAGAATAGTAATACCGGTACTTATAATGGAAATTTGGTACCGGTAACAAGCCCTGCTGTGTATTGTGAACAGTACGGTGAAGACCTTGTGAGTAACCATAAAGCATCCAAACAGTTTTAGGCAGCTAGTAAAAAGAAGACAATCATGTTTACTATCTCCAAATAATGTACAATTATATAAGTGTAAGCTGTTTGTTGTACGACTCATTACTGGTGTCATACAATAGGCACCCCACTGTGACTCAGCTTGGGTGTGCTCCCTGCACTTGGATAGCATTGCACACTATCTCAAGCCTTAAAAGGAAATTATGAATTTATGCAATCCACTGTTGCAGAAGTGTCTTAAATTATAATTTATCAATATTTATTATGTAAGGGGTAATGTAATGTTTTTTTTTGTTTATTCCATAATGTATTAATTGTTCAGTTTATGACACAGATATCCCTGCCTATGATATGAAGTATCTTTCTCTGTTAAAATCTTAATTTTTGTAATAAATATATAGCAACTATTATCACAACATGCAAACATAACTTCCAAAAGCAAATGCCAGCCCCCTGACATACCTTTCTATCAACATACTTTTTACTCTCAAATTAGAAAAGATATTCAAGAGTACGCAGCAAAATACATTCTAGGGATGCATTGATACGCTTTTTTGGTGATGCAACACCGATACTCCTATAAAAATATTGGCGATACCGATATATCGGCAAACCCGAAGTATCGCCGATATTTCGGTATCGGATGCATCCCTAATTACTACTACATATGTAGGTATACTCTGCATCCATTTATTCCTGCCTTCTTTATCATGTGACATGTCCAGAAAATGAAATGAAAATGGACAGGTCAGGAAAGAATAACACCATGGCACCCGAGAGAAGAAAAAAGGAAAAGAGGGAGACAATTTAGGAGATGGGAGGATGAGATAAAAGAGGTGGCAGGGAAGACGTGGCCAAGAAGCCGGGGCAGAGAGAGTTGGAAATCCCTGGAGGAGGCTTATGTCAGAAAAGACAATCTAGGGAAAGAGTAAAAGTACAAAACAGGATTTTTGTAAACCTAGAATTAAGCTATAAAAAATAAATGTAGGTAAGTATATATAACATTCTACCAACTTCAGTGTCCTATGATATATGTAATATGTGAAAATACTATTAATACAATTGTTTTACATATACAGTCTCATTTAACGGAAATGTTAACTTGTGTGCGTAGATATCATTCCATTCAATTCCCTCAAGATATTGAAGATTGTGTTATGCCTGTTTAGAAAGGGATAGAGATAAGTCTTCTTCTGTTCCTCAGTGGTTGCCACCTTTTAGAGGAACATGACCAATTCACTTAACAATCAAGTTTTTAAATTTCTTTTTAATTTTTTCTGCATATATCATGCCTAATCTATGCCTAATGCCTAAATCAATAACTTTCTGTTCTAGGGTAAGCTTTTGCCCAACTGTGGGATCTGAATCCTTATAAAAGCGAAAAATTAGTTTGTTTGTTTGTGACACTCTCACGCTTTAGCTTCTGAACTGATTGTCATGAAATTTTGCAAGCATGTTGTCTGGGTCACGAAGGATGACTTGCCTACCTTTCATCCTCAATTATTTTCAACATCAAATCTGATAGACATGAAGGGGGTACTCTTTACTTAAAACTAGCCGTTTCCCGCGACTCTGTCCGCGTGGGGCCGCCCTCCGAACTCCGAACCATCTCAGGATATAACCAACGGGGACACGCTCAGATGACAAAGGTGCCAATGTCAATAGTTTTCGCAGCATTCGCCCTATTTTGATACCTTGGGTTACATAATTTCAATTTTCGTATGGGTCCCAATTTTTTACAAGCTTTTATAGCTATGTTTGTTTGGGTGGAATCTTGCAACTCCGATATATTCCACCAATTGAGCTGAAGTTTTGTATGTTTGTTTAGTTTGGATGACAGTGCATGGTTAGCTGTGTGACGTCACTGTAAATCCAACATGGCTAAACCCACCCAGAGTGTATTTTGGATGCACTCTGACAATATAACTCGCAAAATAAAATGATGTAAAGCTTGTTTCTAAAAGGTGTTTTACTTATAGTTTGTTTTAAAATTTAACCTATTCTGAAAATGTAGCTTTCTTTTGGAGAAAAAAAATCGGTCCAGTAGTTTACAAACATACATCTTTATTTATAATATATTAGCTGTTGCATGAAAGGTACCGTTTGTCTTTCCCTGGGCTTTAAACTACCTTCATACCAAATTTCATCCAAATTGGTTCAATGGTTGAAGCATGAAAAGAAGACAGACAGACACAGTTACTTTTGCATTTATAATATAAGTAGGGAAGCATGGATTAGTGTAGAAGTCTAGACTTGATTCAACTGGCATGATAATTGCTGGAGTTGGTGGAAATGGGAGCACCTCAGCAGGCGGGGTCGCCGACACACGTCAGACAGATATCCAGCTAGAACCTATGTTTTGGGCTCAAATGATTGGTGCAACCGAGTGATTTTCACATATGAAATTAAAATTCGGATGTGTTGATATTCCTCATTTCAATTTCGAGTTTTGCAAATAAACACATTCCATAATGAATATATATTATTAATATGTGTATCCTGTTGATCAACAAAAAATATTATTTGTGAGGACACACTGGTGTTGTGAGAGAGTGAGCTAAATAAAAATAATAATTAGTTATACGTATAGTGCGTATCCAATAAACTCTTTTTAAAGTCAATGTAATTGAATAACAATAAACGTAATTAGTGGAACTTTCCACTGTTGTTTCCTTGACTTTCTGCTGCGTGACGTCAACTGCTCGTTGTCAGGCAGGTAACAAACCATTTCCCTTCCTTATTGTCCATCAAATTCAGATTTCGTTATATTTGGTTAGTTTGCAATATTTGAGGATTATATTTTATACTTAAAATAGGACTTCATTTTTAGTTTTTAATATGCATAAATAATTCAAATTTACATTTCAGGCAGGAGTAATTTCTTCTTTAAGAAGTATGATTGACGTATGATATTATTCTGTTTGTATGTTTAATGAAACTTTGCAAATCGGGACTAAGGATATTGGACCAATGTCTAATAATACTGGAAGGATTCGAATGCTTCCTGTACCATCTGAGCGCCTTCCCGGTTGCATCCTAATCCTAGCCACCTTATTACACCTAATTTTTTCAATTTGTCTCGCCTCTGTCAATTTGTCTACCTGTTTCCCGCGACTCGTGTGAGTGCGCTACGGTTTCTGTTTTATTATAATCCGGCCCTAGGCGCGGCTTCCGAAGCTTTTATGATGCATAAATGATGATGAGACAAATAGTTTTTGCAGCGCCCGACCAACAATGACGTTTATTGGCAAATTTTTTATACCTTGGGTTACACTCCTGAATTTTTCAAACGGATCTCTAATTTTGTTTCTAAAATTAAATAAGTCTATGTTACTCGCTGATAATGTAGATATAGACATACTTTTATAAATAATGTAGCTGTCTATTGATGAAATATATATATTTTTTTAATCGGTCTAGTGGTTTTTAACGCTAGATGACTCCTAAATGCTCGAACAGGTTTGGCGGTAGAAGAGTTATTTTATCATTCTGAGTGACACATGCTATGAAATGGTGTTTATATATATTTTTTGGGTTCCGTACCCAAAGGATAAAAACGGGACCTTTATATGGCTCCACTGTCCGCCTGTCTGTCTGTCTGGCTGTATCTCATGAACCGTGATAGCTAGACAGTTGACATTTTCACAGATGATGTAATTCTTTTGCCTGCCGCTATAACAACAAATTAAAATAAATTAGGGG
Source organism: Elegia similella (assembly GCA_947532085.1). Classification (NCBI taxonomy): domain Eukaryota; kingdom Metazoa; phylum Arthropoda; class Insecta; order Lepidoptera; family Pyralidae; genus Elegia; species Elegia similella. The sequence continues at coordinate 26,230,747 of OX383940.1, forward strand.
GCTTTTATACAAAAAACGTAAAACTAAAAAGTTTATGTATAGTGTCTTGTATAGATAAGGGTACTTAGTAGTAGTACCCTTCGTGGCGAGTCCGACTCTCACTTGCCCGATGAGCAGAAAGAAGTAAGCTGGCGTGTGTTGGTAATGTCGGTATGGTCGGGTTGCAGCGAGGAGTGGGTGGCGGCGATCCGCTTCGTGTCGACGCAGCTGAGCGCGGGCGCGCCGCCGGTCACGCCCGCGCCCGGCGGCGTCGACCACGACGACGCAGACATCGCGCAGCTCGGCACCAGCTTCCGGGACCCCAGGCGCATCGTGAGTGCACTCCACAGCTACACCATTACATACACCAAGGACACAACTCGCCTTTCAGTTCTCTGCGGCGGCGTGTGTAAACGCCCTAACATGACATTATGTATAAGCTGCGTGCGTATGCCGGCGTCTTCTGTTGAAGGTAGCCTGTGTCTTAAATTGTTACGCAACTCTACCGTTTTTGGCTCCACTCAAAGTGTTTTATTGCACGCGTGGAAACAAAGTCACATTTAATGCCTTCTTCATATACTGTATCACTATAACCTTATTAGTTAAAACAAGCGATTCTTTGAGTGGCTCCAACAGTTTCAATGAAATTTATTATACATAGAGGTTTCGGGGGCGAAAACTCGATGTAACTAGGTCTCATATCATCACGTTATTCCATCTATATCTCAGTTTCCTATACTCCTATTGAATGTCATTTCGGAGACCTCACGCTACACTAGCGCCTCTAGCGGAAAATTCACACGCGATATTTTTCATATGTATCATTTTATACTATAACTTCCACTGCTAGTGTCGGTAGTGAGCATTTTGCAGTAAGGTCGGTCAGAGCAGACTGCGCCACACCGTTGTCTAGTTCTGCTTCCAAGAAGCTTCGCGGGGAGGTTCCTGACACGCAGGGTTTACGTACGGCTGCACTTAGGCGCGGGGAGGGTCTACGTGCCCGTGCGACAAATCAAGATGTAGCTTTTTATTTGTTTCTACCATCGAAGGAGTTAGTCTTATTCGTTTCTTAAAGCCCGTGAGCGTGCACTACAGTACCTTTGTATTGTTACAAAAATATATACCCATTTATATATGCTTTTATACTTGGCGAGCTCCGTGGCGCAGTGGTCAACACGCCAGCCTGCGACACGAGGGCCCCGGGTTCGATCCCCTATCAGATTAAGATGGAAAATGATCTTTTTCAGATTGGCCTGGGTCTTGGATGTTTATCTATATATGTATTTGTTATAAAATATAGTATCGTTGAGTTAGTATCCCATAACACAAGTCTCGAACTTACTTTGGGGCTAGCTCAATCTGTGTGATTTGTCCGTATATATTTATTTATATATATTATTAATCTATCTAAATATTTTTAATAATATTGATAGTATATTTAGTAGAATAAGCAGCGCATTTGAAAGTGAAATGAAAATATTTGATGAACAATTTTGTAGTTTGGAAGGCTGTTATTCCTGTATAAGGAATAACATAAAGGCTGGCAATCAGTCACACAGCTCAATGTGGCAGTGAAAACCCACGCAGCACACATACACGTACACCCTAAAAACACAACACTTGTTTTTGTTTAGGACGTGGTGCGAATACGGCGATGCAACTGTGTTGTGTAAACAGGAAAACTGCCGCAGTGAGTCAGGCGGCTTCTGCGAACCGCCGACAAACAGGCCGCGCAGGGCTGCGGCGCGGGCTCGCCGGCGGGCCGGCACTCACACGTGCATCGGGGACCACAAACAACTGGCCAATTTATTTAGTTTTGAAGGAGGTTTATGTTTCTGGGAAACGACTTATTGAACCGGACATCTAAGATGTGAAAATGGTTTTAAAAAGTTTGCTAAAGCGCACAGATATAAAACCAAGTGACGTTCTGGTGATCAGAGCTAAGCGTCATACACGGCCGGCTTTAATATTGCATATTCGGACAGGCGCCATCTATTTATTATGTTTGATGATTTTTGACAGTTTTCGACCGCCTCCGTCTATGTATGTAAAAATGGGGTGTGTGTGGCTCTGTCATGTACACGGTGCGTGTACGTGAACACGGTAGTGTAACAAATTCTTTGATTCTTTAGCTATCTACTACTACTAGATGTACTACCAATGTCCATATTTATATACTTTTCTTCTTTGGTAAATTTAATGTTGTCACTATCGCACCACAAACATGTGAATGGTCACCCCGGCCTGTCCCTTGCCTGTTACAACAGTAAGTCAGTAACTTTTTGTAGATGTAAATCCATAAGCGGATTGTTATACATTTTTTTGCGGTTCTACGGTTTTTATTGCGGTGTTGCGACCCGGCCATTTGTAATTCGTATCGATTGTTCTGGTCTGTTTTCCTATTTCAGGGGCTGCCGCCCCGAATCACCCCTCTTTTGCTTGACCTATTTGTTGGACGTATGTTTTTCTTCCTTATGTATTTTTCTTTTGTCATGCGGGGGGCTACTCCTCCTTAAACCAATAGCCCTTTATACGTATCAGTTTCTATTACTTTGTTTTACCTACTTGTTTTTCTCTCGCAGAATGTTGCGCTCCTTTACTCCTTTTTATCAGTAATAGGTATTTGCTTAAGCTTTACGTTCGATATATGGTTTTCGAGCGAATCAGATTCTACGTCTGTATCTATCTTTCTCTACCACATTTCATTTTGCGGTATTATTAATACTTTTCTTTTTTCATTATTTTTTTTTATTATGACTTGCGCACTTTCGATAGGTTTTGGAAAGAAAGGAGCAAAGTAAGAAATAAATGAATGGAAAGAAGAAAAGCCTTTGTCCAGCTGTGGGACTTAAATGGCTTGTAAAAAATTGATTTTAATTAAAAATTTTTTGTCGTGCCAATATCCAATAGGGGAAAATTCTTAACGTAGACCATATAAATTTGTTCTTTTTTAATAATGGTGTATGGATGACAGAACTACACTATGACAGGGCGTGGCAGCTACACATAAATAATAAGCGTAGCAGTAATCACCTATATTATGAGAAAATATGTAATGTAGTGATGAATGGAAATGAGTGTCACTAAGCGGCAGTGGGGCCGAGTGCGCGGGCACTGGCACGCCTAGTGCTGCGCAGTGCATGCAGCAGGCCTGTACCTGTACTTGGGCCAATGTGTGTGTATGAGGTTGGCAGTGTTATGTCGGTATTAATTGTCTTTGATCATACCCATTCATTACGTCGGCGCGGGCCTGTTGCAATATGATTCTATTTTTTGAAATAATATTATAATTTATTATTAAATTATAATATTTTTATTAATACAATAGAAATCGTTAACCTAATATGCATCCAAACGCACGCCTTCCCGCGCGATTTACTTTCTTAAATGGAAGCTATAGCTATGAATATAGCTCATGTCAAGTGCCATTGCTTACTCCAAAAATGCACGGTTGAATCACTTAACTAATACAGACAGATCACTATAATTCGGAACGGAATAAACTTGATTTAGGTTCGTTTAAGTTGGTTGTCTGGCGGCAGGACTCGCGAGAGTTTTTGGCTTAGTACCTACTTACTGCACTTGCCGACTTGTTTGTGCATTGCGAGCTGTGAATTGCTTAGCAGAAAGTTATTAGCTGGCCTGGCCACGGTAATACAGCGCGGATGTTCCCTACCCTACAAGATACTATTTGCTGACGGCACTCTACTTGAGGATGCGGGTATATTTCCCAGCTCCTACCCTTATTTACAGTTATTTCGTGTTAATCAAAATATGTTAGAACCATAATAGGTAACTCAGATACCACCTATTGACTGTAATACTACTGCATGTTTACAAGTAGAGTGCGCAGCTCGAATCGTGGGGAATCCCAACAAAACAAAAACTTGCACAATTAAGTACCATGTGGTTTGGCTCGCAAACAGTTATATTTTCCAATATTGGCTACCTCGTAACTCCGTCATTTGTAAAACGATTTGAATTTGTTTTTCGTTTGAAACGGTATGATTTCCAACTGGCTCCATTTAAATTTCATCAAAATCGGTTAATTAGTTTGGTTGAAGTAGTTTTTTCACATGAAAGATTATATAATAACTGAGACGTACAAAAATGTGTCTAATCAATGCACGCGGCGCGTAAACAAATGCAGCAATAAAAAAGTTAATTTTAGCCGCGTTTCGTGATTACGTCACCTTGTTGTTGCGGGTTTGTGAATGAGTGCACTCGTGGAGATATTCACTCGCACAAAACAACGACAGTACACACACGGCCGAGTGCCGCCGTCAACTGCTTATTGTCTGCCATGGAAGTTGCCGCAGCTGCCCTCGTGAGGATGATCGTGCGTTCGAGGTCGCCCAATTCTGGTCTAAGTTGAGATAACATTTGGGTCATTTCGTCCTGATTGGTGGGAGATGTTGCTCTAAACTTATACTTACTTTGGTCCTTTATAATATATGCTTATAATGTTAGAATTTTAACAGGGAAATAATTTTTAATTTAAAGCTAAAGAACTGCTTTATTTTTCTTTCTATTTATAAAAACTGTATGACTTATACTTTACATGAAACAAATATTTAACAACGTGTGGCTGCTGGGACAGCAAAACAAAGTGGTTTTCCTTATTTGGATACTGACGCCCATCTTCGCCCATCAACGGCGAACTTGTGGCAACAGTCGTCAAAAATAACTATTATCACCGACTGATCAACATTAAAAGTATGTATATAAAAACACCGGCCAAGAGCGAGTTGGAATCGAACAAGAAGGGTACACAAAGATATTACTAACATAGATCCTTAAAATTGTGATTTGACTTGAAAAAGCTTATTTTCTGAATAAACGCTTTGACCATTCTAGTGGACCACGTGTCTGAGGCGCCCTCGCAATAAACTTACTAACAATCGTTAGAACTACACGCGAAGGGAGCGTGTTTGAGAAGAGAGCATTGTTCTGCTCTTGTGGTGTTTTGTGCTTAGATCTAAACTGCGGCCGAAGCGCGTGCGTTGTCTGTCTTTGTCCTGTATGAAGTGACTCATCTGAACTGCGTGCGCGGCGTGTTGACGTCGCTCGCAGATACTAGTATGCACCACGAACGCACTGATAGTAATTTTGTTGACAGTCGACAACATCGTTATTATTAAGGCTGTATCATATTACAAGTATTTGCCCGCGACTTCATGTGTAACACTTAAAATTTGTCAAAATTTGTCCAGTAGCTTTTTCGTGAATAAATGAAAATGAAATGACGAATAAAGGCGAGTGTTCTTCGAACTTCCGACTAATGTATTTCTCTATTGAGTATACCCCTTCAGTGCAAAATATACACGCAATACTATATTGTGGCCTAAATGCTCGATAGTATGATAGGTACCATCGATAATCTGTTGTCAGACAAACATATATACCTACAAGAAACCATTGATCGGTGATTGTCCTATCATAAGCCGAAACTAAAATATAAGGACTAGGAAATCCGAAATGTTGCACAAACGCTTCTTTTTATAACTAAATTGAGCTCTGACAAGGTTTTGGAAATCCGTCCCTAGGGTTAAATAGGAGAGCAAGTTCATATAAAAATGTAAATAAGCAAAAATAAATAGGAAACTTGCATAATACATATATTTTTTCATAACACTCTTAAACGCGTCAAATAGGGGTCGTAAGTTAGAATAAATTTTTATGAAATACAACCAATCCATGAAATGGCCGATCAGTTCTACTGGCCACGACATATTTATTGGTCTTCGTTGATGTGTGATCGTTGTGATCACGCACCGGCCCGCTGCTAGCTGAATGTCAAAGCTTGTTATCGTGTGACGTGTTTTGAGCGTTATTCCCTGTGCGCGGCCTGTCCCTGTGTACGCGGCGTAAACGCCGATGTAGGAGTTGTTGTTTCATCACACGTGAAAGCTATGACCTAGAAATATGTCCCGCATGCGTTCGCAGCTTATACTTGAAGATTTTGTATTCTATACATATTTTGTGATTACCTTTCGCTCGCTACTTCGTCCGCGTGTATTATAGCTGCATGTGCTGATGTATGAGTAGTTTATAAGATATAATATTGTAGTTTTATCAAAACACGGCTACAAATTTTTGAGACCTTTCTTACCGTATCTCATTTCTTTATTTATTAGGAGTATGCATTGCTTTATTTATTACAAAAGCATTGTGAACGCTTATAAACTCTTATAATCTGTGCTTCAGAAGGTTGTATTAAAGACACAAACCCACACACACGCCTTCTATAGCCGCCGCCGATTTATTTTTAAATAATAAATAAATAAGTATAGGGACATATCGCACAAATTGAGCTAGCCTAACTCACCGATAGGTTCTATATTTTATAATAGATACTAATATAGATAATCATCCAAGACCCAGGTCAATCTGAAAATGGCCGTTTACCATCATGACCTGACCGGGGTTCGTACCCGGGAACCGTCGTGTCGTAGGCGTGTTAACTGCGCCACGGAGCTCGCCGCTCCCGAACAACGTATCGTTACACTATATAAAGTTTGGAGAGAGTACCCTTATAGAATAATTTACAGAATAAATTAAGAAATAAAATGATGAAAAAATTTAATGCGGGCGGGACTTGAACCGGCGGCCTAGGTCTATGTACGACCATATTTTATTTCTTAATTTATTAAGAGTATATCAAAATAGCATTTTGAATGCGAAAAAAAACACTTTAACAATATTCGGAGAGACTATCTACATGGCAGTGACGTCGTGCCCACAGACGCTGGAGAAGTTCGAGTTCGTGAAGGTGCTGGGCAAGGGTACGTTCGGCAAGGTGGTGCTGTCGCGCGAGAAGGGCACGGGCAAGCTGTACGCCATGAAGATCCTCAAGAAGCACCTCATCATCCAGAAGGATGAGGTCGCGCACACCGTCACCGAGAACCTCGTGCTCAAGAAGACCAAGCACCCCTTCCTCACGGTAAACGAATCTCACTTATGACATATAGCTGCCGAGAGCTGGCACCAGTTTGAAGCAAGCTCAAAACTTGTCATGTATTTCTCTTATCCTTATCCTTACTATATCCTTACCTACTATAATAATATTATAAATGCGAAAGTGAGTTTGTTTGTTTGTTTGTTACGCTTTCACGCCGTAACTACTGAACCGATCATGAAATTTTGCGTACAAGTTTTCTGGAGTGCGGAGAAGGACATAGGCTACCTTTTATCCCGGGAAAAAGTACTATTCCCGAGGGATCGACATTGACGCGGGCGGAGCCGCGGGCGAAAGCTAGTTAAATATAATTCCTCAACACAGAACTACAGACCTGGGTGGTGAGTAGCGTAATTTTTTTGAGAAAATAATATTTTATTCATCAAATCAAATCATATAAAATTTTATTAAAATTTCAAGTTGCCTCAAATACATTTTTATATTGTTTGCAAAATATTTTTGCACTCGTCTGGCAATGTTAAAACTCGGACTAAATCGTCTGGCTTATTTTTGTTGTATTCTTTAGACATTAAACTACAACATACAAAAATTATAATATTTACTGAATTACCTATATTTTAGGAAATAAAAAAAAATATTAGTGGTTTATTTAGCCCCGCTACTCACCAGCCAGGTTTACAGTTCCGTGTTGGGGTTTAATACGAGATGTATGTGGTACTATGTGATAAGTTTTCAACTTGCCTTAAATACCTACTCAAAAATTGGTACTAGTTCTCCTACTAACATACGCTCACGTTTTTATCCCTTATGTTATGTGGTAGACGCAAGCTAGTTAACACTAGAAGGGTTATACCATTGAAAGGACACGATTAGCGTGGTGTACGGTGGGAGAAAAGGAATAAACATGACTCCTGATATAACTCTTTCTCTCGATTGCATTTAACGATCTGCGCTGGAAGAGAAACAGCTAGTACATAGAAGATTATCTATTTTTGTTTACTCGTTTTGTATTGTTTATCCCAATTGAAATGTAATGTTCTAATGAAATATTAATAGTGTGGTACTTTTCAATTTGCAAGAGCCTTCTTTTTGTGTTGTGTTATTTTCCAAAATGTCCATTTTACACGCTTTTTATTAGCTTCACCTGTATGTTTGGTCGTTTGTAACTTTTGTTTGTAACCGACTTGTTCGGGCGGGGTGGTGCGCAGGCGCTGCGGTACTCGTTCCAGACGGCGGACCGCGTGTGCTTCGTGATGGAGTACGCCAACGGCGGCGAGCTGTTCTTCCACCTGTCGCGCGAGCGCTCCTTCAGCGAGGAGCGCACGCGCTTCTACGGCGCAGAGATCGTGTCGGCGCTCGGCTACCTGCACGCCGAGGGCATCATCTACCGCGACCTCAAGCTGGAGAACCTGCTGCTCGACAAGGACGGCCACATCAAGATCGCCGACTTCGGCCTCTGCAAGGTGCGACGCGGCCCGCTCACTTTACGACTAAACAACAGCTCATCCTGCCCCCGTAGCATGGCTCACTGTCTCCGTTGATAAAAAGACGAGACATCGCAATTTGCGTCTTTTAACCCAGCAAGCATGGCACACGCCTTAAATAATGTCAAATTTCGTTACGTTACAAGTCGCGGGGTGCGAGTTTTGCGATCATGGGTTTGACAGCTCGCGAGAGACAAAATATTTTTACTGTTTTATTATATGTGTAGATATAATAGACAGGCAAAATCGTCGGGTTTAGCAAAACCTAGATATAGTATTTTTCTTACGCATTTCGAACAAAAAAGTGATAATCAAAATATTTTGTTTTACGTATTGACACGCTGTCAGACACCTATAGTGAGTATAATATTTTAATACACAGTACCAAAATGAATGATTTTTACTAAAATAAAAGCCCGATTTTAGTACGCCATCTTGCGTGAGAAACGAAAACTCAAGCGGAAAGAACCATTTAGTCCATATAGTTTGTTTAATCGTCCGGGCGGTCGTTGTCACGGCAGGTGAACATCACGTACGGGCGCACCACCAAGACGTTCTGCGGCACGCCGGAGTACCTGGCGCCCGAGGTGCTGGAGGACACGGACTACGGGCCGGCCGTGGACTGGTGGGGCGCGGGCGTGGTGCTGTACGAGATGGCCTGCGGCCGCCTGCCCTTCTACAACCGCGACCACGACGTGCTCTTCGCGCTCATCTTGTCCGAGGAGGTAACTCCACCGCCACTTTACTCAATCGACTCGTTAAAGGAACCGCGTCGGAGACACCAGGGTGTGCATGGTCGATTGACCGTGACACCTACGCGAAACGATGATGACTGCACCGATACACTCACCGTGTGATGGATCGACCTACGTTTACCTACCCTTGTTTCGCTACAAAAACTAAACTAGGTGTCGATGACTTACACCTGGCACGATTTCTGGCTGATTTAACCTGGAAGCCAGATTCGTTCAATCATTCGTTCACTATTCTACTACACCGTTCTGTTTTTCACTATAGTCTGGCCGGTGAAACAATGCGATCTTGACACCTGTCAGTTACTCGTAACTAATGATGGGCAAAGTAACCACAGATATTAACAAAAGCATAGTTATTAGATTGAGTAACAGTTTTAAAAGATAAAGCAAGTTTTACCTTTTTTTATAGATTTTTTTAAAGCTGAGAAAAGCATTTTTTAGCGTAGCTTTAACAAATACTACGTATAGCCATTATTTTAAAATAATTAAACAAAAATACGAAAAGAAATCAACAATATCAGCTACATAAATATTACTCAGGTATGTTGGTCGCCGTTACAAAATTACATCGTCGATTCGATAACGACCTGTCAGGATCGCATGGTCTCAGCGGCCATACTATAATATTAAAATTATTCATAAAATTTGTTATATTTTTATAAGTGTTTTTAATTTGAATTTACAGTGCTATTTTTGATATCATCATCATAATCAGGTCTTTTTAGTCTCCACTACAGGAGCACGACCCTTTCTGTACTACTAGGGCCATACTTCATATACATTTTTTATATACTCGTACTCGTCGTATGACAAAAATAAATATGTTTTTTTAATTTTCATTTAATTTTTTTAAATTTATGCTACATGTTTTCAAACAAATTTTATACTCTTAATAAATTAGGAAACTAAACATGGTGAAAAAATTTCATGCGAGCCGGACTTGAACAGGCGACTTAGGTCTATGTACGACCTATGCTCTGCCATCTAAGCTACCGCACAATTTATAGGTCGTACGTAGATCTAAGTCGCCGGTTCAAGTCCCGCCCGCATGAAATTTTTTCACCATGTTTTATTTCTTAATTTATTAATAGTATAAAATTTGTTGTTTGAAAATATGTAGAATAAATTTAAAAAAATTAAATTAAATTGAAGAAACATATTTATTTTTGTCATAAACGATATATTCTGTAGTTATATTTATAAATCATACCTGAAACGGAACGCGGGACAAATTGTAATTTTTTCCAAAGTAGCTACAAAATTTGTTTTAATATAATTGTAAACAATATATTTTTTATTGAATTGACGTTGTAGTGTGTCGAAAGTAATCGTTTTGTAGTTGCTGTGAAATAAAATGGACTCGAATATAATTGTAATTTTTTTTTTCTGATTGAGATATAAAGGTAAAATCATAAAAGCTTCGAAATGGACCTAATAAATGTCTCGAGATGTTAAACTGCAACTAATTAAAATATTAGTTAGTAAGTGTGAGCGGGGTGTGGGGTGTGGGGTGTGGGGTGATGTGGTGATGTGGTGATGTGGGGTGCTGTGGTGTGGCAGGTGCGGTTCCCGCGCGCGCTGTCGCTGTCGTGCCGCGGCCTGCTGGCGGGGCTGCTGACCAAGGAGCCGGCCGCGCGCCTGGGCGCGGGGCCGGACGACGCGCTCGAGATCATGCACCACCCCTTCTTCGCCACCATCGACTGGAACGACCTCGTCGCCAAGAAGGTGCGGCGTCGACGAAACCACTCATAAATATATACACAATATTTGCAGGCCCGTACGATATATTTTATCGTCCCACGAAAACGGCGATAGATGACACCCTTCGTCTCCATGAAGATCCCGAGCTTCTCAGTCGAAATCCGCTCCACGGACGATTCGATAGAATAAAATAAATATTTTAGGGGGCTCCCATACAACAAACGTGATTTTTTTTTGCTTGCTTTTGCTCGATATTGATAACGGCAATAGTAGACGCTTGAAATATTCACAGAATATTTAGTTATACATTCACTTTAAAAAGAAATAAAATAATATTAAAGGGGGGTTCTCATACAACAGACATGATATTATGCAGTTTTAATAGACGACGGTATCGCACTTGGCCTGTGTTTGGTATTTGTTACGTGTTAACTGTTGCGCCGCAGATCCCGCCGCCGTTCAAGCCGCAGGTGTCGTCGGACACGGACACGCGGTACTTCGACTCGGAGTTCACGGGCGAGTCCGTGGAGCTCACGCCGCCCGACCACGACGCCGGGCTGGCGCTCATCCGCGAGGAGCAGTTCGCGCAGTTCTCCTACCAGGTGCGTGCCACCAGCCACGGCTCCACACTTACTTTTATACACATTATGTTATACACTTCTTAACAAACTTTGACGCGTTTTATCTTTATCATTTACTAGCTGTTGCCCGCGTTAATGTCGATCCCCCACGGAACAGTATGCGTAAACCCAGCAGGAAAGTACCTCGTAGAGCAATATGAGTTGAACGAATAATTAGTTCCCAATATTTCTGTAAATGAGCGCCGAATAAAAAAATTGTGCCCTTTGTAATTTTAGAAAAAAAAAAGGAAAAATCATTCCTGCTGAGGTAACGTTGCTCCAGCAGGAAGATTCTAAACGAATAATTGGAGCGAGAAACTGTGCATGGGCAGATAGCTTATATTTGTGCTTGAATATGGGCCGAAAATATAATTGTGCTTATTCAGGTTTTCAAGATATTGAGTTTCCCGCTGGAGTAACGTTTTGCAAAATCGTGGATCTAGAAAACTATGACATGTGCGCTTGTGAAAAAAATATACACGAAAAGCTCTTGATTTGTGCTATTTTGTAACCTAGCTATATTTAAGAAAATATTTATAATTATCAAGTAATCACGCCTTTTTAAAAATGTGAAAAAAATATACTGCGCCTAAACGAAAATACCTATCACTTCACTGAAACCTCTATTCGATGCTTCTCGACACTCATAATAATAATTATAAAAATATTCAAAAGGGTACTTACATGCGTTATAGAATAATGTTACTGAAAGTCAACATAACGGTATCACAACTTTTACTTCAAAATACAAAAAAGGGCTCATCCCATGATGTGGATGAGTAGACCAAAAATCAGTTCCTTTAACCAACTATCATAGTGCAAAGTTTCAGCTTTGAATCTTTCGCACATAAACATTTATAATCAAAAAACCAGAAAATGATAACGCTGGTTATCCGACCAAATTCGAGTGACTACAAAAAAAGCGCCGGATATATGTATCCGGCGCTTTTTTTAATATAATAATATCGATCGCTTAATATCGATATGTATGCATATCGATGAATCGATGATCTTCTTTATTTATTGTATTAAAATTAAACCGTTGTGCGTACAGTCGCGTTCGTTTATTGGTAAAAATATATTTAATGATTTGTAACCGTATCAAATGTAAGAGTTTGTCGATGGTAAAATAATTATTTTTATTTAAAGGCAAAACGTTTCTCCAGCAGGAAACTCAATATCTTTAAAACTTGAATAGCCACAAATTATATTTTCGGCCCACATGCCAGCACAAATATAAGCTATCTGGCCATGCACACTTGTGCTCGCTCCGATTATTCGTTTAGAATCTTCCTGCTGGAGCAACGTTACCTCAGCAGGAATGGTTTTTTCCGTTTTTCTCTAAAATTATGATGAGCACAATTTTTTTATTCAGGGCACATTTACAACATATTGGGAACTAATTATTCGTTCTACTCTTATTACTACGAGGTAATTTCCTGTTGGGGTTACGCACACCCGAGAACAGTACTTTTTCCCGGGAAAAAATGTACCTTATGTCCTTCTCTGTACCCCAGATAACGTGTATGCAAAATTTCATGATGACCGGTTCAGTAGTTACAACATGAAAGTGTAACAAACAACAAACAAAGTCACTTTCGCATTTATAATATTAGTTAGGACAGTAGAGCTTGAACGAATTTGTTTCTCTTCCAGGACATTTGTTCTAGTGCGCACTCGGCGCTGTCGCACCTGTCCGTGCAGTCGGCGCTGGCCGACAAGCGACACTAGCGACACTGCGACACTGCGACACCGACACTGCGACACACCGACACTGCGACACCAGTCATGCCGCGCGACATCGGCGTCGCCGCGCTACACGGCCGCGGCAGCGGCGGCGACATGCGACACAATTTTAAATACTGAAATAATTTTAATTTCGATTTAAATACCCAAAAAATGTATGGTAATCTGCTCGAGTCGATTCTCGAAGAGCCATTTGAGTGCCGTGTCGGTGGGAATGAAACGGTGTCAGCTTTCTAAACCCGTCGGTCGCGCCCGGCGCCGGCTCGCATCCGGACGTTGCTGATATCGCTCCCGAACGGTCGCGACGCAGGACGTCACTTTCGCCAAAAGTTGCCGCGAATAAATTGCTCTTTCGCAGAATGTCATTTCATCTTCCGATGGCAAAGGTTTAAAAAATGTGAGTAACATTCTGCGAAAGAGCCAGTGGTTGTACAGTGACAGTTTGTGAAAGTGTCTGCGTCACCGTGTCAGGCGAGCCTGGTGACGTCAGCGCCGGGCCGGCCTCCCGCGGGAGACGTCACATCTTGCATTTGTATAGGACCTCGCTAACTGAACATTGTGTATTTATGCCCCGATGATGAATTGTTTGATTAAGTTGTGAGTAGTCAAGTGGTGCGCGCCGAGCTGCTCTGCGAGCGGCAGGACGCGGCACTGCCGCGCACGGTGACAAGTATGAGCGGCAATGACGTGCACGATGTTGCCGCGACTAAAGTGTGAACGGTAATGTCGCTCGTGGTTATGTTGCGGCTTAAGTGAGAGCGGCAGTATCGTGCATTGTGTTGCCGCGGTGATATTTTATGTGGCAGTGTCGCGCGTAGTGTTGCCGTGTTACAGGTATGAGCGGCAATGTTGCGCGCGATGTTGCCGCGGTAAAGTGGGAACGATAATGTAGCTCGTGGTGTTGCCGCGGCGATACTGTGAGCGGCAGTATCGCGGATGGAGTTCCCGCGGCTAAAGAGAGCGGCGGTGCCGCGCGAGAGTCGCCGCGGCGACATGAGAGCGACGAGGCGGCGTCTGGCGGCCGGACGATGACGAAGCTCTGTATTTCCTTTTTGTATATATTAAAGTTAGGATTAAACAATCGCTGCGTGTTTTATTTATTCCTACACTACCACTTCTCCCGATATACTCTTACCTTTGAACGATATAATTTGGCCACCCCTACATATGGTCCTTCGATAAAAGGACTTTTCTCAAACATGCTCGGAAATGTAGGCATTATTAAAGTAAAATGAAGCCACGAAGTTTGTAATTCTTGGCTCGTCCATTACTTTACCGGCCTAGGCCAGGAAAGTAAGTATGAAAATTCATTCCTGGCCGCTGCTCAAAACTTTTTTATTAATCTATGTAACTTGCACTATGTAACTTGTCATACAGCCATGGCTACCACATTATAAAAAAATGCACTCGTCGAGCATATAAGTATATGAATATGAAAATAATTTTATTAAAATGTTGGTATAATATCAAACAAAAATATGCCAATAATAAAAAGAAAAAACGCGGGAAAGTAGATTTTTACAATATTACATTTTTAGGGGTTAAATATGACTGGGCTGTATAGGCTATGTTTCCTTAGCACTAAATGACAATTGCAATTAAAAAAGAAAATAAAGCGGGAATGTACTATTATGGAGTTCTTGGCGGGAATTTCGACGGACTGCACGGTTTTTGTTTTGGATTGTTTTGCAAATTGCTTCTAGTGGACTTTATAATGTGATATCGGTGTAATTTGGTGTTATAAATGTCCATGTTTATGAACAATGTGTGGAATAACTAAAATGAAGTGTCATGGTGCGGCTGTAGTGAGATTTACATAGCGGGCTGGTGGTCGCTCGCCTTACTGCTACTGCGTCTATGATCAAACCAGTGGATTCGTGGGAATTGTCGCCAGGGGCTCCATTGAATCACCGAAATGAATTACACCACCATTTCGTTGATAACACGTAGAAAATATGAAGGGCTAAAAGGCACAGAATGCAAAATTATACTAATTTATTCCCAGTAGTACGTCTTTCATTATTTCCTCGCATTTATTGAGAAAAGCACAATACATGCCTTTGCCGGGAATCGGCTTGCTGGACTCGTATTTATTGCCAAGGCCTCGCTGACCGGCAATCCCTTACTTCCCGGCCTCTGCAGTAATGTACTATTGTCTCGCCAGTAATACTTTATTTGCGTTTTTCGAAGTTCGTAAAAACAGTGCCTAGTTACCAAGTTAGATTGCAGTGAGTAGCTACACCTAAGGGAATAAGGTCAGACCAAACCATTTTTTTATACGACTAACACTTATAACCCATTTTTTGCGTTATATTTTACCATGGTCAGCAATAGAGAACTATTTTCTCTACCACACTGAGATTTATGAGGAGTTAAAGAAATTTTAATGGTTTACTTGGTTATCCTATCTGCGACATCTTTCTTGTTGTCAGTAGTCCATACTACTGTAAGCTAAAGTTGCAGATGTTGAAAGCTTACTGGACTGATTATCTGTAAGCTAAAGTTGCAGATGTTGAAAGCTTACTGGACTGATTATCTGTAAGCTAAAGTTGCAGATGTTGAAAGCTTACTGGACTGATTATCAGGCCAATACACCAGAGACAATGATGTGTGAGTCCAGGCAAAAAACCTGAAGCTGATCCAGGAACGTGTATACCAATCCGGGCCGCGCTACACTGGATTGCCATGGGATAGCATCGGAAGCGACAAGAGTTGCAGATGTTGAAAGCTTACTGGACTGATTATCAGGCCAATACACCAGAGACAATGATGTGTGAGTCCAGGCAAAAAACTTGAAGCTGATCCAGGAACGTGTATACCAATCCGGGCCGCGCTACACTGGATTGCCATGGGATAGCATCGGAAGCGACAAGTCATTTCAAAACAAAGTTTTAGTATCTCACCTTTCTATCGAAGATTGCTGAGAAAGCTATCTGCATGCAGTTAACTCAATATTTAGAGGAAATAATATCTTACCAGATCAGCAGTCGGGTTATAGAGAAAGTGTCGAAGCACTACTGCGTTGATGGATGTCGTAGACTATATACTTGCGCGCCAAGACGTTGGCGAGGCTACATTATTGACCATGTTGGATTTTTCACGCGCCTTTGACACCATTAATCATTCAGTTTTACTATCCAAACTTAAATTATATGGATTCGATGAGAACGCATTAGAATGGTTTGCTAGTTACCTAACCAAACGCAAGCAATACGTCGAAACGATAATGGTTCAGTCACTGTTTCAACTGTCAAAGAAGTTGGTAGATGAGTCCCCCAGGGATCTATTTTGGGACCGGTACTTTTCATTATATAGACAGCAGATATCACTAACAAAATTAAAAACTGTCAGCATCATTTATTCGCCGACGACCTTCAGATATATTTATCTTTCAAACCTAAAGCAATAAACCGGATAGTTGATAAACTAAATACAGACTTAAATAGCATAGCTCAATGGTGTGATCAAAATAACCTTGTATTAAACCCATCAAAATCTAAAGTTCTATTATTAGGGTCAAATAGGCAAATACAAGAGGATGTTACTTCTCGTGATCCACATGTGTACATTGGACGAGATCGATGGATAGAGGGACGCTTAAAAAGAATAAGAGAAAGCAAAAAATTTTTTTTGGAATTTCTTGTCTGTCTGTCTGTCTGTCTGTCTGTCTGTATGTATGATCACGATTATCTCCGAAAATACTGAACCGATTTACTTCAAACTTTCACCAATTGCTTTGTTTTAACTCAGCAAAACATCTAAAGTATGTTTCATCAAAATCGGTTCATTAAAAAAAAAGTTATCGTCATTTGAATGAACTCAAAGCATTAGTTTGCCTGCAAATATACACGGTGAATTTTTTATCGTTTTGGACGCTTAAAGGGGTGACTCAGACCATCAAAATGAACAACTTTTCCTACGGGAACAATGCTGGGAACTCAAAAAAAACATTCGACATTCCCATACAAACTGGCCGGGCGGCGGGACTCTTTTTTATGGAAATGACGAATTTTTTTTTGAGTTCCCAGCATTGGTCCCATAGAAAAAGTTGTTCATATTGATGACCTGAGTCACCCCTTTAAGGGTCCAAACTGTTCCTGAGGGATGGACACTAACGGCGGCGTCGTAGCCGCGGGCAAACGGCAAACCAACCGAAACTGCTGCGCCTAGAAACTTGAAATTTGGTACAGGGGCTCTTTTAATGATGTGAGTGAGCGCTAAGAAAGGATTTTTAAGAAATTTAACTTCTAAAGGGGTAAAATTTATATGGAATTTTCTCATTTTTGGACTTAGAAGTATGAAAGTAGGTATTTCGTTCTCGATTAAAATTAAAAAAGATGTGAGTGGGTAGATGAAATTCGCAAAATTAAAAAAGACTTAAGGGGTAAAATGGGGGTGGGTGGGTGGTATAAACTTTGTATCGAAATTTTCTCATTTCTGGACTTAGACGTATGAATTCAAGTATATAAGTTCTAGGTTACTATTAAAAATATCTGTGTAGGTAAAATGGACGATATTTTCCCCTGAAGGGGTAAAATAGCGGGGTAAAGATTGTATAGGAATTTACTTATTTCTAGACTTAGAAGTATGAAAATAGGTAAATAAATTCACGATTACAATTGAAAAAGATCTGTGTAGGTCAACTGCAAAAAAAATCCCCCAGAAGGGGGTAAAGTTTGTTTGGAAATTGGAAATTTTCTCATTTCTGGACTATGAAGTATGAAAATAAATAGGTATGTTCTCGATTACAATTAAAAAATATATATGTGGGTGAAATGGACAAAATTCACCCCTAAAGGGGTAAAATGGGAGGGTAAAGGTTTTATGGAAATTTTCTCATTTCTGGACTTAGAAGTATAAATAATATCCATACTTCCATACTAATACTAATATTATAAATGCCAAAGTAACTCTGTCTGTCGTTTTTTTACGCTTTAACCATTGAACTGATTTGGATGAAATTTGGTATGGAGGTGTGAGGACCGAGAAAGGACATAAGGTATGTTTGATTCCGGGAAATTCTACTTTCCGAGGGATTAATTGTTCCCGAGGGATCGACACTAACGCGGGCGGAGCCGCGGGCAACAGCTAGTTTTTAATAAATTCAAACTCACACAGGGCAAGATGAGAATCGCACCAGTATTATTAGTTCCCCAGCACAGTACAGCTGCGTTTCGTGGCAGCTTTCGTTATGCTACCACGAAATGCTGGAATAATTTGCCATCCCCAATAAGAAATTTAAAATCTGTTTACTCATGTAGGCAAAATCTCAAGAAATTTTTACATAATGATCAAACTAGTACAAGCAGATGAACTGTGCTATTCATCGTCGTAAGTGTAACGGAAGTCATAACACGTTATTACACGAGGCACTTGCAAAAAAATCAAAAACCAATCCCAAAGCAACCCCTACTGTTCCTAAAGAAAATATACGATCGTCATGTCATGTTTCTTCAAACAACATCACTGAGATTTTGCTAGCCACGGTCACTTTAATCATAGCGATCAACGTGACCGGAGTTGATGGTACGAAACAACCATGAAAAGTTTGGTCGACCAGGACAGCTGACTGTCCTGGTCGACAAGTCGGATCAGAGAACATGCCGTGCAGATGAGCTGTGTATAAAAGATTAGAACAAACGCTCTCGCGAACGAACCCTCCGAACGACGAGAGCTGTGTATTTATATTTAAACTAGCTTTCGCGCGCGGCTCCGCCCGCGTTTATGTCGATCCCTCGGGAATAGATCTTATTCCCGGGATAAAAGGGAGCCTCTGTCCTTCTCCATACTCCAGAGAACTTGTATGCAAAATTTCATGATGTTCGGTTCAGTAGTTACGGCTTGAAAGCGTAACAAACAAACAAACTCACTTTCGCATTTATAATATTAGTAAGGATAATATAAAAAAAAATAATACAAGATAAAAATGTTTGGAAATAATTTAAATGTATATTTTAATGTAAGTAATTTAATTATTGTAAAATATATTGTTACCTATATCTGAGCCCTTTAGGCACATAGAGACCAAGACTAAACTGAATTTCTTTCGGCGTATTCTTCTCAGCAGTGGTCATTCCGAAACTAGTAGTTTTTCGATTTTACAAACATAGAAAGAAAAATAAATAACAGAAACATACGACGTTCAAAAAACGATAGATAGTTACTGTATTCTATTTTGAACAAAAATTATTCATTTTTAGATTTGATCGTAGATTTTCAGAGATTATTGTAGTTATAGTGGGGACCGTTCAAGTATTACGTAAGCAATATATCAATATGTTCAACCCGCTCCTCCCCCTTGTCAGCAAAAGTAAGTAAAGCTCTTCCCCTCCTCCCCCAAGCTTACGTAAACATTGGTATAATTTTTACTAAATATGTTTGTTTATTTTGCAAAAGTTGCTGACGTCATCACCGTGCAGACCCTTTCACCTCCTTTGTCAGCAAAAATTAGCCTAGCCCAAATCCCCCACACCCCATTCGCTGCATGACCCCTTGCCCGCGTTGATGTCGATCCCTCGGGAATAGTAGAATTTCCCGAAATGAAAGGTTCTGTCCTTCCCCGGGCATCAAATTACTTCCATACGAAATTTAATCCAAATTGGTTCAATTTTTGAAGCATGAAAAGAAGACAGACATGGTTGAAGCGTGAAAAGTGACGGGCAGACAGATAGAATTTCTTTCGCATACTGGTATAGTAGTACCTACATCTAATTTTAGTATGGAAGTATGGATTAATGTATGGTAATCATCATCATCATCATATCAGCCGCAAGAAGTCCACTGCTGGACATAGGCCTCCCCCAAGGTTTTCCATTAGACCAGTTGGAAGCGGCCTGCATCCAGTGTCTTCCTGCGACAGGTCATCCGATGATCTTGTCGGTGGATGTCCGACGCTGCGCTTGCCGGTACGTGGTCGTCATTCGAGAACACTTCAGCTCCATCGGTCATGGTTCTACGCGCTGTGAGCCCCGCCCACTGCCACTTCAAAGAGCTCATCCGCTGACTATTCCGGTGGCCTTTGTTCTCTTACGAATCTCCTCGTTTCTGATTCGACCTCGCAGAGAAACACCGAGCATAGACCTCTTCATGGCTCTTTAAGCGACTTTGAGCTTTCTTATGAGGCCCCACAGACAATATAAGGCCCATAGTATGATCATGATTTCGGGAAAACAGCTTATAGACGTGGCTCAGAAGCTTAATGAGTCTAGTTCTTCAGTAGAGTATTATCACCCTTAAATTTTTGAAGAACAAAACCACCACACCTCTGCGCCTCTGGCGTAATGCCCTCGAACAGAACGGAAATTAAAGAGCTCTGAAGGACTTTTAGTACCGGCGTGTCGTACCTACATTTTAATGGTTGTCAAAGTCGAATAGATTTTCATATTTATCAATATGGTCTTGCCAACTTTAAGGATCATTAACGTAACGAATTGATATAAAATTATTAGATATATACTTATCAGTAAGATTTGAAACATGTTTTATTGGTTCCATTTCAGTTTCGGGACTAGTTAAGGTTGGTGAATGAACGAGGGACTCTTTAACTATTGGAAATAAAACTTGTTTAATACTTATGTCAATATATTTTTAATAAAAAGATACAATATTATAATGATCGATAATTCGAGGAGCGTGGCTTAGCATGAGCGTACTCCGAACGAAAGACTACGTGAGACAGCGTCGGTGCTACGCGAAGAGTACCTCGGATAAACTTTAAAAACGTTAACAATAATAAACAAGTAATGAACAACAGCTTCGGACGGTCGCGTGCGCCCTACACAACACAACAGTGACGAGATATGTACGCGCGTACTGCGCCTGGCCAGCGTACGCGCAGAGTATTAACGTTGCGATCATATAAAATACTTGGTCGTTTACGTGTCGAGGCAGATCAGTGTGCGAACCCTTCGAGCAGAACCATCCATGTCAGATCATGTAGTCAATCTAAGGCAGAGAAAGTAATGCTTTATAAAAATACCAAAATATTGAATTATTTCATTGTGAACTTCTTATTGGAAAGTCCAAAAAACAAGTAAGACTCGGTTATACTTCTTGAGTTACTGTCGAAAGGGATGTAGGTATCATGAGAGATTCAAGCGACCAATTTACCTACACGTACGATATCAAAACAGACGTCTGTCTCTTGTCTTCACTTGTCTTGATATAATGAAAGAATATGATAGTCCTGCTAGAAAGGATCGCAAGAAGTTGTGAAAGAATTCACGAAAATATTATTGCTTCTATATGCATATGCACGTGAAATATCAAATAGTTACTCTTATGTTATTAATAATATCATAATGCGAGCGAGCGGCGCGCGGCGCGGCGTGGCGTGCCCTAGCAAATGACATCGCAAGGAAAATAACATTAGTCCTAATTTGCCTAAGCGTTTGTCGGCCATTTAAATATAATGTATATTGCATTGTTGCTTTTCATTCAGGTCAAATACTATTCTACAGAGTATTGTCTATTGTGCAGTGGCTTATATACGTAATATCCTTTTCTGTGTGCATAATAGCATTAAAATGACGTTTATAAAGGTAATGTAAAGTTTGGTCAAGATGTTAGTCAGGGCGACAAAGCCGCGCGAGGCGCCGCTCGCGCGCTCAGCAAGCGCTCAAACAGCACGTGCTTGAACACCTCGCAGCATCTGCCGCTAACAAGTATCTATCTACACGAGCGCTACTCAGCGACTCACTGTGTCTCTGCAGCACACAGTCACTTCACTAATCGAGGCCACGTTTGTCGTATAAAGCTACAATTAGTCGTCACTACGCACAGAACGTCGTCGCTCACGACAAGCGATGCAGTCTACTCGCGTGCTACGATACGTCGGGTATGTACAGCGGCGGGAACAACTGAAACAAACGCTCGAGTCAGTCGCGATCCCTCTAAGGTAAGTTACAGGATTCATTCATTGATTGAAGATTATTATTACTAATCATCTCAACACATGTCGTTGCAAGTTAGTATTTAGAATGTCCTTTGAACTGTTTTTTCAAGTTCTAAATGTTGAGAAAGGCTGTTTTCACAGTGACGCGTTTGAACAGCGGCGTTCAGACGCGCGCGCTTGCAATTACCTACACTAAGCTTGCTTTTTTAAATTGACTGTGTAGCTAGCACCAAGTGAACTTTTGCTACTTCACCGGGCGTTTGAAGCGAAGGCAGAGTGCCCTCAGCCTTTATAGACAACATCACCAAAAGGCCCCCAGGAGGGACGGACCTCGGCTTTGGGCGTTGCCTGTGTGTGCAAGGCTTGAGGAGACAGCAAACTCTCATATTGCCTGATGGGCCGCGATTACGTGCATGCATAGCCTGAAGGGCCAATCTGAAAAATTATGGCAAAAGCCTTTGGAGAGCAACAACTCTCATCTTTTGCCTGCCGAACTACACTAAGACTAGATTGTAGTGTCCTTTTATAGTAACGTAGTTGAAACGCACCGCACGGGAAACGCACGCCGCCGACCAGCGCTCAGCGCGCGCGCGCTCAATAATCTATTTGCAATGTTTTTAGATATCGCTTTTGCACTCTTTTCCATTGAAAATAAACAGCTAATCCTGTTATTATATTTGTCCACGACATCACAACTGTGTAAATTGCGACGAAATGGGTAATACTAAAATTCATTTCACAGCGCACGCCGGTCAATCGCGCTGGTCAACGGCGCGTCTCGCCGGCGTTTTTTTGAAATAAACCTTATAGCCGAGTTTTAGTAATTGCACGCGCGCGTCTGGACGGTGCTGTTCAAACGCGAAAATCAACCTAACGGCTCCTTCACGAGTACGCGCGGCAGGCACACGCGTCAGAGGCAGGCGCACGCGTCAGAGGCAGGCCCACGCGTCAGAGGCAGGCACACGCGTCAGAGGCAGGCGCACGCGTCAGAGGCAGGCGCACGCGTCAGAGGCAGCCGCACGCGTCAGAGGCAGGCGCATCATAAAGTCATACAAACGGCACAAGATGTTCACGAAAAAAAGAAAGAGTACTCGTGGGCATGCGGTAAGGCCACACGCGCTGAGTCATTATTGACGCTTACTACATTTCCAAGGTGGCGGCGCTCGCGCTAGTCGGGGGGCGCGGGCGCCGCCGCGGCGCGCTACACGAACTCGCGGCGTCTCAGCGCCGCGCCGCTCGCCGCGCCGCTCGCCGCGCCGCTCGCCGCGCCGCTCGCCGCGCCGCTGCAGCCCGCCGCTTCGCCGAGCGGCGCGTCGCTCGTGGGCGTGGTTGGCGTGGGCACTTGTGGTGCGGCTCCTTTGCTTCGTGCCTAAAAAACAAATTTAAACGGATGGAACATGATACATTGTTCTGATAACACCGTCGGAGAGGCCTCTTCCATAGACGACCTCTTCGTGAAGAGACTGGCTTTATTTTGGTAATAAATATAGCGTGAAGTGAAATCACGAAAATTTTTGTCTCTATTTACTGTTCTACCGGAGAACAAGTAGGGTTTGTAGTCCCGGTACTAAACAGTGTTACTAATAACCGGTACCGGGAATACCAAAAATTTGGGAATTTCGGTATCCAAAACTAATTTAGCATTGCTTAAAACTATACTTGTAATAAAAATAAACACATGTTATACGTTTTCTCTTTGTTTACTTTGTTTTATTGGAGTACCTACGCGTAGACATTATTATAATTGTCATTTCTTCACTTTCTTCATATTGGAATTTTATTAATGGTCGTTTCTCGGGTTGGACAATTCCCTGGTTGGTTATGTACTGTACCTAATGGACATCTCTCGTGAACTGTCGAGAAAAGGATGGTACGGCCGTGCCGCCTTTTTAGCTCGACTTTGTGGGCTCACTGCCGTGGCCACAGATCATAACTATGGAGTCGATCGAATAATTTGACATATATCTTCAAAACGAGGAAAATATAATAAATACCTACTTAAAGTAGCACTTCCAAGAGATCAGCCGGGCGGTCCATGTAGCGACCAGCTGATGACCGCCGAAAGTGTGAAGTGCGCTGTAGTATGGTGTGCACCTTACAATGGTAGGGCTTACCTTGGAGCGTCTTTTCCTCGCGAGAGCTGCATCAGCGGTGGCGCCGCCCGCCCCGCCGCCCGCGCTCCCGCCGCCCGCCGCCCCGCCCCCGGCGTCCGACGTGTCAGCGCCGAGCCGCGTTGCTAGCATTGTAAGCAGCTCTTCGACTCGACCCAGCTGCGAAATATTCACATTTCAATTTAAACTTAGTGGTTTACATAAATTTTGTTGGGAATGCTCTTTCTCAGCCCGTGTTCACCCATTGTTGGGTATAGGCCTCTTCATGGCTTTTCCGCTTCACCCGGTCTTTTGCTGTGCGCATCCTGGTCTTCCCCAATATTTTTGTTATATCGTCGGCCCAGCGCATTGGTGGTTTTCCAACTTTTCTCCGTCCAGGTCTAGGTCTCCATTCCGCAATCCTACGCGCCCAGCGGTCGTCTTCTCTCCTGCTCATGTGCCCAGCCCAGCTCCACTTGAGCTTGGTCACTACTAGTGCGAAGTCCTTTGCTCCAGTGCGTTTTCTTATGACTGTGTTGCGCATTCGGTCTATACAAGCGATATACCGAGCACTGCACGCTCCATCGCTCTTTGTGCCACCTGGAGTTTCATAAGATTTTTTGTTAATTTATTTATTTATTTATTTATTTATTTAAAATTTTAGTTGTACAACATTACAGTTTACACTATATTAATGTCCAGGTCTCAGCGCCGTAGGTCATTACAGGTAGAACACACTGCTCAAACATGCGTCTTTTAAAGAATATTGGTATTCTTTTGCTTTTTAGAACGTTGACAATCTTGCTCAACACCGCTCAGCCAAGTTGGATTCGTCTATCAATCTTAGTTTCATGGCGGTCCTCTTTGAACGAAACGGTTTGGCCCAAGTAAAGCTAGTCAGTCTCGTTTTCTACTTTCTGAGAATGCACTACAATGTGAGGGAGGCTAGTACTTCTGCACATTATTTTGGTTTTGCTGACGTTCATTTTCAAAATCGCTGTATAAAGTTCTTCTAGCATGGCAGTGAGTTCTTACACAGAGTTTGCAAACAAAATTATGTCGTCGGCAAAGCGGAGGTGTGATAATGTTTCACCGTTCACGTTTACTCCGGTTTGAGACCAGTTTATCATTTTAAAAACGTCTTCCAGGGTAGCCGTGAATAACTTTGGATAAATGGTATCGCCTTGACGAACTCCTCTCTCTACGCGGACGGGCTGCGTGAGTTGAATTTGAAGAGTAGCACCTCTGTAAATTTCCTTCTGCACTTCAACATACCTGTCATCCACCAAGCATCGTTGAAGAGCATTGAATACCGCGCAGTGTTCTATTGTGTCAAAAGCTTGTTCGTAATCTACAAATGCAATGCATAAGCTTTGACGGTATTCCACACTCTTCTCGATTACTTCTTTTACGCAGAATATGTGATCTGTACGGATTATGTCCGTACGTAATCAATATTTATTGTATATGTAGGTAGCAATTATTATTTTTACATGTCTGCATTTTACTATTTTAATGACGCAGTCGATGTTTACCTTTTTTATTACCTACATTGTTATTATAAATCACTTTCAATAAATGAAGTCAACCTGGCCGGTCGTTTACCTTTAACCACCGCCCTAAACCATCATACTGACAAGTAACCCATGTAGCCATAGAAATATCGCTACATTTATGGTCCTTCGAGCCGGATACAAGTAAAAATAAATATGTACTCTCAACGACAGAAATACACTGCGCAAAATACTGTACAATAAAGTCAGTACAAGCAGTGGAGTTTGAGGATGACATAATTATATCAATTGAGAAAAAATTATCATGTGAAAAGTAACAGTAAATTATCTTGTCTCAATCCCTTCCTCGACGACCAGGGAATACTGCGAGTCAGCGGACGATTAAATAATGCAAAAATAACTTATGCAGCGAAGCATCCTATACTTTTACCTACACATCATCGGTTGACAGTACTTATTATTCAGCAATCGCATATTACGACACTTCATGGCGGACCTAAGCTCACTCTATCACATGTTAGACTGAACTACTGGATACCTAGTGGAGTCCGCACCGTGGAGAAACAAATCAGACTCTCTGTCAAGTGCAGAAGATACAGTCAGGAGACGAAGCAACAGATCATGGCTGACTTACCGACACCTAGGGTGACTCCCGCTCGCCCATATATGAACTGTGGCGTGGACTTTTCGGGTAGCGTAGATATCAAGGCCAACAAAGGCAAGGGCATCAAGACTGTGAAAGGTTACGGCGCCGTCTTCGTCTGCCTAGTTACTAAGGCAGTTCATCTTGAGTTGGTAGGCGATCTCACCACAGCCGCATTCCTTGCTGCATTTCGTCGTATGTGTGCGCGACGAGGTACCCCACGACATGTTTACTCCGACAATGGCACCAACTTCGTCGGCGCAGCTAGAGTACTGAATAAGGAGTATAAGGCGATCCTGGAGACTTTGGATAGTAACTTTGAGAAGGACATCAATAACATGGGAGTCACATGGCACTTCAATGCACCGTCATGGCCTAGTGGGGGGGGGGCTATGGGAAGCTGCAGTAAAAAGTATGAAGTTTCACCTGAAACGTGTGTTGGGTGACCAGAAGCTCACCTATGAGGAATTTCTCACTTTACTCCATCAGATCGAGGCGTGCATGAATTCCCGCCCCCTCTGTCCACTCAGTTAAACTTTGATATCCCCGAGCTTTCAACAAACCGCTCTGTCCCTTAACATTACCGATATACAAACTCAACAGAGCCTATATTTTGATCGAATCACTGAATTACAACACATAAAGGATGAATGGAGATTAATAATTTACTATAATATGTCTACCTATTGGGATGGATTATCAAGCATTAAGTATAAATACCTTAATCATATCAAGACAATGTGTCAAAGGTCATAGCCAATATGCTCAGTACGAGAGTATTGTATTACAGCTGGAACACGAAACGCAAGAGATAAAACACTTTAACAGTCTAATTAGAGTTCAAAATAATAGAAGACGGAAACGTGGACTTATCAACGGTATTGGCTATATGGCCAATTCACTCTTCGGTGTATTGGACGAAAGGTTCGCCGAGCAATATCGAGAAGATATCGAGAAGATCACGCAAAATGAAAATCATTTGCAGAGTCTCATTAAAAACCAGACCTTGATAATAGAGTCTCAATATAACATCCTGCGTCGAAATGAGGGGACTATGAACTCGCAACTCACTTTAGTTAACCAACATCTGGCAAACATATCTATGAAGATCAGCAACATTTTTTTTTTTTTTATTTATTTAAAAAGAAACAATTACAACATCATTACAGAGCAAAACTCCAATTCGACGCTATAACCTCTAAAGATACAATGTGATGGTATTAATTCTAATACATACATTTCTAGATTCTAACTTATTTTAAATTATTTTCTATACATCTATAGGCGACCTCTGTGAATTTCCGCAGGCTGCACGTAAAAATATATACCTCTAGATTTATTTTATTTAGTATCTCTAAAGCTCGTGATACCGGAGAGTATTTCATTAAATTCGATTTCGCTGTAGGTATCTCGAATATACGGGGCGGTAACCGGCGCCGCTCCACGTAGCGGTCCGGCGCGCACAGACGCATCGCGCTCAGCAACTCTGGGTGGTGCAACCAGCCGCGCAAAACCCTCCACGCATATTTTACCAATGTGAGATCCCTTCTCACGTGTAGGCGACTGTAGCCTACCATGCCTATGACGAACTGACTAGGATACATGCGCGGAAAATACGGATAAACGCCATATTGTCTAAGATACAAAAACCGCGTAAATTTATTTTGCAACTTTTCCAACATGAGAGAGTATTTCTCTTCATGAGGATTCCAGATTACTGCATTTGTTTCAAGTCTGCTTCGTACCAGGGCGTTATATAACCGTTGTACAGCAGACGTGTCCTGAAAATCGTTACATTGCCTCAAGATGAAGCCGAGATTCTTAAATGATTTCTTACAGCTATCTACTATAAACTGCCGAAATGTCAAATTAGGGACCATCTCAACGCCCAAGTCCCTTACCTTATTGACGCGCTGCACTTCTTGCCCCTCCATTGTATACTGATATTGCAGCGGCTCGCGCGCCCGAGTGAAGCTCATTACACAGCATTTTTTAATATTGAAATAAAGCTTGTTCTTATTGCTCCACTGTACCACCCGATCGATGTCGTTCTGAAGGTCTTCGCAATCCGCCTCCGTCTCTACTGTTATAAAGAGTTTGAGGTCGTCGGCAAATAGCAGACACCGCGCTTTCTGAACGACTGCCGGAAGACTGTTAATGAATATAATAAACAGTAAGGGACCTAGATTAGAGCCTTGACTTACACCTGTATAGGTGTAGTAAGGCCTTGACTTGAAGCCCGCATACTCCACGTACTGTCTCCGATTCCTCAGATAGCTGGCAAAAAATCCGAGCAGACTTGGTGTAAAACCAAACCTTGCAAACTGAGTAAGCAGGTTGTCATTATCGATGGTATCAAAAGCCTTCCGGAAGTCGAAGTACGCGGTATCCATCTGTCCCCCAGCATCAACGACCGGCATTGCCTCACTCACGAATGTCAACAAATTACTTGACGTACTGTGACCCGGCACAAAGCCGTGTTGGTTGTCTGTAAGTTGACATTTCACTTGCATAAAAATATTCTTTGATATAGCCGACTCAAAAACCTTCGCGAACGTCGATAGCACAGCTGCTGGTCTGAAATCACTGACCTCTGAGGCTGAAAATAAGGCTTATATCACTACGTCAATACTCGCTGTAAATATCATTATTTCCAACCTGCGGCGTATACAAGAAAGTATAATAAATACTCTAATGGACATCAACCACGGCCACATCGATGCCCATCTCTTACCGCCAGAACAGTTAGAGGAGCAGATCAGCATCATCCAAGGTCAACTTCATGGACATCTTACATTGCCCATCGATAAATATAACATTCGACAGCTGTATAAAGTGATAAAAGCACGAGCGAGAATGCACAAAGATTATCTCATAATAGAGGTCAGAATACCGCTCGTAAGCAACGAGATTTACGAGTTAGACTGGATCATCACGATCCCTCTATATGTCGTATGAAGAAACAGAGGATTTATTAACAGTTATATCATAATTATTATGAATATTTATCTTTTATTATTTTTATATGTATTTTTTAACTTTGTATTCAACATTATTTTCTTTTTGAAATTGTTTATTTTGTTAGGTTATGTCTAGTAATTAAAGCCTGAAACACAGGGTGTTTTTCACCTTAGCTCAGGCAAAACTTTGTTTGTACCTATTAATGTATGTGTATATTGTGATATGTTACCACCTAAGAAATTTAATAAAAATTTAATAAAATTTAATTTAATTTAAATTTAATTTAATTAATCACGATCCCTCTGCCACGTGGAGATAAAGTTCAATATACTATACCTACATATCCGTATATTGCCTTTAACATAAACAGAGATTCCGCATTCTTATTATCAGAAAGCGATGTGCAGTCCTGTTTACAGATACCAAATAAGGTTATATGCTCTATAGATACACCTATATATGAGCTTAAAACAAAACAATCCATTTGTGACATCAAATTACTGAAGACAGAGGAGCCCGCTCACTTGCAGTGCACGGTGCAGCTATCACTTTGCAACGCCGATAAGTGGATCAAGTTACACCGACAAAACAGCTGGCTCTACTCGTGTTGTAAACAATGCCATATACGCGTGTATTGTGCAACCGGCATGGAGATAAGAACACTACTAGGAAACGGCATACTAAACCTAGGTCAGGACTGTACCATAAAAGGCGAAATGTTTACGATTTTCTCCCATCAAAACTACTTCAGTCACACGGAAGGACATCCTGATGAAATCAAGGTTCCGGAAACATTATTTGAAGTGTGCGCTATTGAAATATTAAAAGCCAATCTATTGTTAATTAATTTATATAATTTATATTATATATTATTGGCCCAATAGCAATAGAGAAATTGAAGTATTTTATTCTTCTCTGGAAAATCTTCTAAAATTAGTTTATAGAAAGGACAGACTTAAAAAGATTATAATTACAGGCGATTTAAACATAGATTTCTTAGATTAAAAAGAATGTAGCAGACTTTCAGATTTAATGTTAACATATAACTTCAAACAATGGACAAACAAACCTACCCGAATCACACCAACTACCGTAAGATGTATAGATTTGTTCTTTACAAACTTTAATAAACATAATTGTAGTGTTGAGGTACACGAGTTCGGTATATCAGACCATAAGGGGGTCATATTCTCTACCTCATTAAACATAAGAAATCTAAATTATTTAACATCTGAACAACGACTATTTACTAGAAATAACATGAATAAGTTTAAAGCAGAAATACAAAATGTAAACTGGGACAAACTACTCAGCCCTAACAATAACATAAACGAGAACTATTTTACATTTAATGAAATTATGACAAATAAGTTGAATGAATTTTTGCCAAAAATTACTATCAAATACAGCGCTAAATGTAAAAATACATACCTAACAAAAGGAATAAAAACTTCATGTAGGAATAAAAGATTGTTAAAGCAATTATTATCACAGACTAAGAGTAAAATTTTACGCGCACATTACAAAACGTATTGCAAAATACTAAAAAAAGTAGCAAAACAAGCAAAAAGGATCAGTAATCATAATCAATTTACCACTTCGAATAATAAAATAAAATGCATGTGGAAAATTATAAATACGGAAACAAATAAACAAATCAATAATAAACAAAATATAAAACTTAAATTACCTAACAAGACTCTTATAGATGATCCAAAAACGGTAGCTGAGGAATTTAGCAAATATTTTACATCTATTGGAAAATCCAGTCCTAACATACATTCGAATTTTAACAGTATCTCAAAAAATAGAGTATGTAATTCTTTCTTGTTACTCCCAGTCGACCACGCTGAAGTACATAGTATATTAAAAATCTTAAAAATAAAAGCTCATATGGAATCGATGAAATGCCTCTGATGTTGCTAAAGATTTGCGCTGATGAATTGACATCCCCTTACGTCAAACTAATTAACCAGTCCTTTGCTGAAGGCGTTTTCCCAGATTTGTTGAAAATATCTATAATTAAACCTATTCACAAAAAGGACCTACTACAGACATTAGCAATTTTAGACCAATAGCCCTCTTGCCAGCATCTGCTAGAGTTTTTGAATCAGCGATAGTAAACCGTCTTTGTAATTTTTATGAAAAATATAAAATACTACACGAAAATCAAAATGGTTTTCGTAAAAATCACTCGACAACGTTGGCAGTTTATAAATATGCTCTAAAAATTTTTGAAAATATAAATGATAAGAAATATGCTGTAGGGCTCTTATTAGATATGAGCAAAGCTTATGATAGAGTTTGTCACGATATTTTGCTAGCCAAGCTTTTTGAGTCTGGAATTAGAGGAATTACGCATAATTGGTTCAAATCGTATTTAGAAAACAGATCCCATTACGTAGAAATAAAAAACAACAATATGGATACCGGTATAATACAAAATTTTAGATCAGATAGAGTCGTCTCTACCAGCTCTATACCACAGGGCAGTGTATTGGGATGTATGTTGTTTCTCATCTACATTAACGATCTCCCTAATGAAATTGAGGAGGATAGCGTGCTTTTTGCAGATGATGTTTCGGTCCTGGTATCATGCATGGATACCAACGAATTGGAAGCTAAACTAAATAATGCCCTTGAAAAAATTTCAATTTGGCTAGTTAATCATAACTTGGAACTTAATCTGAATAAAACCAAAATAATACAATTTAAACCGTCGCAAAAAAAGCCGTTAGAAATATCGTATAAATTTAAAAATATAAAATTAGAATCGGTCAACGTAGCCCCATTATTAGGTATTAATTTAGATTCAAACCTGTCCTGGAAACCACATGTACAAAAATTAAAAGCCAAGCTATCATCCTTTATATATGCTTTGATGCAATTAAAGCGCGCTACTAACTTCGAAACCTCCCTTGCAGCCTATTATGCAAATGCACATTCCAGGCTTTCTTATGGCATAGTGCTTTGGGGAAACTGTTGCGAAGTTGACGATGTATTTATCCTACAAAAGAAATGTCTTAAAATTCTAGAAAACTTGGATCAAATGACATCTTGTAGACCTTACTTTGCGAAACATAAAATCCTAACTGTAACATCCATATACATTCTTGAATCATGCAAATTTGTAAGGAAATATGAGGCCTTTTACACACCTAGAGAAAACTTAAATAAAAGAAATAATAAAAACTTAAATAAACTAGAGATTCCCTTGACAAAAATGAAATTAGTTTCTTCCAGCCCCCATCACATGGTAACAAAAATATATAATCATATACCGAATTATCTAAAGAATATTAAGAAATCTTCTATCTTCATTAAAAATCTTAAATCTTTTCTCGCTAATAAATGCTACTATAGTCTATCTGAATTTTTTAAAGACAAAATTTGAATTACTTTGATTTCTCTAACAGCCAGAACATATGATTAAACGAATTGAATGATTGATATTTAGTTAGTAAAACAGGCAACTAGTTGCCCTCAATGTTTGCTGTGCCCTAGCAGGGCGTCACCTGTACTTATACTTCACGTATGTATTCCAACACCTATCAAACTTGTGACTTGCAATAAATATCTGAATCTAAATCTGAATCTGAAACATCACTATTGAACGCTATTATCAATACCAGTGTGTCCAACGACAAAGTGCCCATCCAGGAAACTGATCCACAAATTTGGAATCAGATGAAAGCACAGATCGATCAACTTAAGTTAGACTCGTCTGAACAACTAAACGTTCATGACGTTCCTGCTGGCCGGCCTGGCAGCCGTGGCCGTCGTCAGCGTGTTCCTGTGCCGCACGCTCCCACCGAGCCCGTTCCACCGCCGCGCGCCGCCACCCGCCTCAGCCTGCCAGATGTCTCCGTAGCGCCGAAATTCGATCCATAACGATTTTGACACGATTGTTTAATTTATTTGTTTGTGTTACATATTTAATTGCTATTATTATTGCATAATTTATTTTGATTTGAATTTTATCTTACCTATTACGATTTATATAAGATTTTTTTATATCATTTTAAGTGGGCAAGATGTACGGATTATGTCCGTACGTAATCAATATTTAATTTATATGTAGGTAGCAATTATTATTTTTACATGTCTGCATTTTACTATTTTAATGACGCAGTCGATGTTTACCTTTTTTATTACATTGTTTTTATAAATCACTTTCAATAAATAAAGTCAACCGGGCCGGTCGTTTACCTTTAACCACCGCTCTAAACCATCATACTGACAAGTAACCCATGGAGCCATAGAAATATCGCTACAGATCAATTGAAGCAAAACCTTTCCTGAAATCCGCTCGTTCGACGGGCTGCGCTGCGTCTAGTTTGCCTGTAAGTCTGTTGGTAAGCACCTTGGTGAATAGTTTGTATATATGCAGGACGATAGATATTGGCCTATAGTTAGCTAGGTTTGCTTTGTTGCCTTTCTTACATATAAGCTTAACTATGGCATTCTTCCAGGTCTTTGGTGTTGTTCCTAGTACCAGTACTTGATTGTATAAGTGCTTGAGTTATTGTAATACAGGCTTGCCGCCGTACTTAAGAAGCTCAACAGGTATGTTGTCTATGCCAGGAGCTTCATTTGCCATGGCTTTAAGGGCAGTCTTTATTTCGTATAGGCTGATTTCAGGGACTTCCTCAGTGAGGTGTCGTGTAAGTTTCGCTCTTTTGTCGCGAGGTCCCCGTAAAATTTGATGACTATATTCAAGATCTCCTCTGATTTGGGAATGCTAGAATTGATAAATGCATGTGGGGCAATGAAGATGTACAGACGCCTGCAGAGAAATCTGACCCCCCTTCAAACTATTTAGTAATCTGTGCTCCCCTCAGTAGGTACAGTATAGTGAGTGTCACTACTGGAAAGTCACATTTCTCTGCAGGCGTCTGAACGTGCAAAAATAGTCAATAATTTAGGTAAACACGATCGAGACTTCCACGACACAGACAACGCCTAGTGTGGAAGTCACAGTTGTGATCGATGTTGTAAAAAAATATTTTTATTAACCTTATGCTGTAATCGTTGTACTTCATTACGAACGTCTCTCCTCAATTCGGCCAGTGCCGCCTCGTGCGGAGAAGGCGTCGAGGCGGGCGCGGGCGTGGGGAGCGGGGCGGGGGGAGGCGCGGCGCGACGCTCCTCCAGCTCCTCCTCGATGGTGTCCTGCCGCCCGCTCGCCCCCAGCGAGCTCGCAGACCGCGCCTTGGCGAACGACGCCTGCGCAATCACAATCATTATTATCCTCTCGAGACTCGTGAATAGCTCAGCTGGAAACAGAACGGGTCTCACCTTAAGCGCTAACGCCGACACGTGCGGAGTGGTGGTGGCGGTGGTGGCGGTGGTGGCGGTGGGGTCGGCCTGCGTCGTGGCGGCGGGCTGCGGGCGGTCGCGCGCGCTGAGGCTGCGGGCGAAGGGCGCGCGGGGCGAGTCGCCCCCGCCCGCGTCCAGCGACCCGCCGCCCGCGCCCGCCAGCAGGCGGCCCCACTTGCCCCGCGCGGCGGCCGCGGGCGCGGGCTGTGCCTCGCCGCGCTCGGCGTCGGGCGTGGGCGCGGGCGTGGGCGCGGGCGTGGGCGCGGGCGCGGGCGCGGGCCCCGCGGCGGCGGCGCGCGCGGGCGCGGGCCCGGGCGCGGCCGCCACGCTGCGCTCGCGGCGGAAGCGCGAGAAGATCTTGCGCACGAGATGGTCCTGCGCCTGCTCCAGCTGCGGCTCGCGCTTGCGGCGCTCCATGAGCTCGCGCTCGCGCCGCACGTCCGCCACCTTGCGGAAGATGAGGCGGTGTCGCAGGTTGTAGGTGAGCGTGAGGTTGCGCGCGAAGCTGTTGGCGAACGCCTGGTAGAAGTCGAGCACCTCGAGCAGGCGGTCGCGCTTGATGGTGTGCAGGTCGCAGTAGGTGAGCGCGCGCACGTTGGCGGCCGACTGCCCCACGGCGCTGTCCTTCCAGAAGGAGTCCCCGAACACGTCGCCCTTGCCGAGGATGGCCACCACCTCGTCGTCTTGGATGACCTCGAGGCTGCCGGTGACGATGAAGCACAGCGAGTCGATGGACTCGCCCGTGTGGTACAGTAGGTCGCCGGGCGCCGAGTGCGACATCTGGAAGTGCATGGCGAGCGCGCGCAGGCAGCCGTCTGACGCCAGCCGGAAGGCGGGGTGCTCGTTAAACACCTTGCGGTTCAAGTGCACGCAGATGTCCGCCTTCATGTCCTTGGGACAGTAATTTAGCACCTGTGGGGACATATGCAAGTAAGCGACAATAATATGTTTTAAAAACTTATGACAGTTGGACTAGGTATAAACTTGTCTTAGTTAAGAAAGTTGCATATCTATTAACATACTAAAATTGCAATGAAAATTATACAATATTATATGTAGTACCTTGTCGGTGTCGAGCCCCTTGGTCATGGCCCAGGTGGAGACGACGTAGTCCATGACGCGCTCGCTGAGCGCCTTGGGCACCTCGTGGAGCTTCATGAACTCCCGCACGTTGTTGAGCATGTCGTGGTACTTGGCGGTGGCTGACGTCATCTGCTGGATGATGGTGGTCACGTGGCCGAAGATCGTCGCGTACAGCAGCGCTGCGGACCCACACCAAGTTACTGCCAGCTGCCTGCCTCTCACTGAACGTAACCTTCAGCCCGTTCGTTCTTACAGTGAAATCGAACTAATTCGTAGTGTACATTTGGAAATATAGGCGCAGTATGAGACGACAACAGCAGTGCAATTCTGTCAATGAACCGCTGACAAACCATTTTCGTCCTATTTTCTATATAAATATTATGACAAAGGGGTTTGTATGGAAAACGGGACGAAAATGTTCTGTGAGTGATTCAAAAACAGAGAACATACTAGCCTACATCGGTAACGACACTCGACAGCACACACAGGCTGCACACGACCACACAGTGACCACACAAAGACGCGCGGTGACGTACGTGGGCCAACCGGGGGAAAGGAGAGAGGTGGGGCAGCAGGGAGCGGGGAAGAGCAGGAAATTAATGTAACAGAAATGATGAAAATCAATATATAATCATAATTTCATGTGATGCTCACTGAGAACTATGTCTGATCTGATTGAAGTACAAATTGTTCACAGTAAGCATCACTCAAAAAAGGGTTATCGGGACGTTTGTGTCGAAATGAATACAAATGTAAAAACGAACACAAGATTGCAAACGTATAGCTTGAGTGCACTGTGTCCCACACAAATCAGAACACGTTTGGGAGCGGGTGGGGGGAGGCTCGGCGCGGCCCGCGGCGCAGGTCGCGCCGGCGGCGAGCTGCCCGAGGGTCGCGCCGCGCCGATCAACAGAAGAATTCCCGCACCTGCCACGATCATCATGCAGATGGTGAAGATCTTCTCGTTGTCGGTCTCGGCGGCCACGTTGCCGAAGCCCACGGAGGTCATGCACGTCATGGTGAAGTAGAGCGCGGTCACGTACATGGTCTTGCGCGAGGGCCCGTTCACCAGCTCGGGCCCGTCCGACTCGTTGGACCACACGTACGAGTAGGGCGTCTGCGTGACGTTGGCCAGCTTCCACAGCCACGAGTACTGCAGGCCCGAGTCGGCGTCTGAGCGGCCGATGCTGTACCACACGCAGGCCAGCCAGTGCGCCACCAGCATGTAGAAGCACAGCAGCAGGATGAGCATGGCGGCGCCGTACTCCAGGTAGCGGTCCAGCTTGCGCACCACGCGGCCCAGGCGCAGCAGCCGCACCACCTTGAGCGCGCTGAACAGGCTGCCGATGCCGTCCTCGTCGTGGTCGAACGCGTTGAACACGTCGTACGGCAGGCACGACAGCAGGTCGATCAGGAACCACGACTTGAAGTAGTTCTTGCGGATCACCTTGGGGTCGCTCACCACCTCGCCGCCCGGCCCCACGAACGTCGTGTGGAAGTTGAGGACGATGTCGATGAAGAACACGACATCCACGATGGAGTCGATGACGAGCAGCGACACGTCCTCGCTGGTCTTGTTCTTAAAGGCCACGTTGTACGGTACCATGATGGCTGTATAGAAGGTGAGGCACAGGATGATCCAGTCCCAGATAGCCTTGAAGGCGCAATAGTGCAGCAGGATATGGGGCGGCGTCTTGGGCGCCTCCTGCCGGTACTGCGGCAGCACGTCGCCAGACAGAGACATCACCTGCACACACCCAGACACACACTACACCACAACGGTTGTAAGTTATTCGTACCAACTGGCTCGCTACCTACCTACACTACTACTACTGTGCCATACAACTCTGAATACTCGATTCTAGGTACTAACAACATCGTGAGTATCTACTTATATCAGAACTACCTTCAATGTCTGATTCAGAAGATTTTTGACTTTTTCAACATATATACTTATTTAATTGTTTAACTGAGTGTTTACAACAAAACAAGAACATACCTACTATAAATTATTGTACTACAAGGCTGTTCTACTAATTGTCGCCACTAAACATGTAATGACAAGTTAAATTAAAATATACGGCTAAATTATAGCTTCGGAGACTGAGCTGTTGTTTAGTTGTAAGCTATAGTTCTTGCTAAAGAAGAAGAACTCGTGAGACAAATTTACACGAATATTATTCGAAATGATTCGTCGAAGAAATCAATATTCTGATATTTTTTATAAGGTCTCGTTAATGTAGCAGATTAATGTTGTGTGTAATCGACATTAATTAAAAACGACACTGATGAAAATAGATTGAATCTGAAAATTAGTATGAGAACTCGTGGCGAAAGAAAGAAACAACGAAGCAAGATGAGAAGCGACAGATCTACGCGACCTACGAAGAGTAGTGTTTGTTTACGTGCGGAGCGCGAGAGAGCGTGCGAGCGCGAGCTTGGGGCGCGGCGGGGGCGGGGGCGGGTGTCGCGGGGGCGGGGGCGGGGGCGGGGGTACTGACATGCGCCAGGTGGCTCTGCCGCTGCGGCTCCTTGAGCGCCGGCAGCGCCGACACGAGCACCGAGCGCGAGCGCGTCACCGAGCGCGCCAGCTTCGCGAACTTCGACAGACCTGCCACAGACACAGCGCCTCAGTACCAGCACCTGACAGCCGACTCACACTAATAGAGGTACCGACTGCATTTGTCGAAGTACCTGTTCCGCACCTTGGGATCGGTCGCTCCAAGCAAAGCGTCTCAGTCTCGTCACGCTGTATTCTCGTGGTAAGTCGCAGATAAAAAAAGATGGTGTTGATCATAATTCGAATGTGACATTTCTCTAAAAGTCGTCGGTAGTTCATATTTAAAACAATGCAGCATGCGCGGTTACTCAAACCTTATTTAATATTTTCCGTACTCGTTCGATGATTGCAGACATAATCGCAAACTGGTACGGAAAGATTGGAAGACGTTTCGAAAAATATATTATTAGTTACAAAGGCCAATTTCCATCGTAAGTGTTAGCAAAATCCCACCAGACATATCGGCTCCTAAGACTCCGTATCAAACGTCGCTATCCAACTCTTGTAGAGGTAGGTCGCACCGGTCCATAAACACGCGTGCGTGTGTACACCATGTTAGGTTTGGAGACGCGGAGTCTCGGTGGCCGATGTGTCTGGCACAGTGGCTGGAGGTTCAGGCAGCGTCGCACGTACCTCCCTTGGGGTCGTCGGCGTCGATGGGCTGCTTGAGCGCGGTGATGTCGCGGAAGGTGAGCAGGAACAGCACCACCAGCTCGCGCTCGTTGCGGATCGGCGCCACGTGCACCAGCAGCCACAGCGGGGTGCCTGCACCAACGGCCTCTGCAGCGCTCGCTCGGAACATCAAACCCAAACCCACACACATACCCACACGGATTCTAAAGCAACAAACTAACAGATGCGGCGGCGCGCCACAAGAGGCACAGAATCAAAACAGAATATTAACCTCAATAGTATATCACTGCATCATCTGTTAGTTTCTTGCTTATGTGTATATTGTTATGGTAACTCCTCTCCAAGAAGTTGATAATATACGTGATCTTGGAATTATAATGGATAAAAAGTTAGATTTCAGGGAACACATTAACAACGTAGCCAACAGGGCTTCGAAATTATCTGGTTTCGTAATTCGTCAAACTAAAGTTTTTAAAGAACCTGAAATCCCAATTCTATCGTTTAACTGTTACGTACGAAGTATCCTTGAGTATTGCAGCCCTGTATGGAATCCATCTTACGCGGTGCATGTTTCCAGCATTGAAAGCATACAAAAGAGATTTTTGTATCATTTGACGTATTTTAAAAACAGCTGTCACAATTTGCCATCTTACCATGCTAGGCTTAAATATTTCAATATTAACTCGCTTGAACAGCGTCGTTTAGCTTTTGACGTAATATTTATTCATAAAATTATTATGGGCAAGATTGATTGTCCTGATCTCCTCCATAGACTGAGTTTTTATGTTCCTAGATCTGGTAGTCGTCTCCATAACCGCATGATTTTCCGATTGGCCCCTTGTCGAACAAATTACCGTCAACATTCTCCTTTGATTCGCATGTGCTCACATTGCAACCAAATTTGCCATGACATTGACATCTTCAGTGCATCGACCAAAACTATCAAACGGTTAATACCCAAAATAACACTCATCCTGCTTTTTGTTTTGATTTTGATTTCTTCTTGTATATTTTTCTTTTTTTTATTGCTTATATTAATTTAAATGATTTGATTATATACCTATAATATTATATAAAGGTATAAAAATGATTGATAGTAAATTATTTATATTAATTTATATGTATTATGAAATTAATGTATTCATTACAATCTGTATTGTGGGAGCAAATCATTATGTGCATGCTGTGTTCGCTCATAGTAAGTTGTTGCAATTGTTTGTTGTCAATGTTTGTGTTATTTTTGTTTAACTTTGTAACAGCTAGTTTGCGAACCAAACAATAAAAAAAAAAAATGTTTTTTGATGGCTTTAGTTGTTCTATACCCGGCTACGGTTAACTTAAGCCTAATGTTATGATGTTAGCCGCTATGCAATTATGTATGTACCAGCTGTTACCCGCGGCTCCGCCCGCGTTAATAGCGACAGTACCTTATTCCGGGATGAAAGGTAACCTGTGTCCTTCCTCGGGCCCCAAACTACCTCCTCAAATATCTATACAAATACCTATTTCACCCCTTCAGGGGGAAATTTCGTCAATTTTACCTACACAGATCTTTTAAGGGTACTAATCTAGAACTTATATACTTATGGCTCCTCAATCCTTGCGGACATTACTACCTACGTAAGGTTGCATCTTTTGAGCTACAATTTGAGCTTTAAACAAAGAGATTCAAAATATTATTATCGTGAGGTAGCCACCGCTTGTATGTACCAAAATGGTAAACGAGCAATCGGCATTCGGCATTGGAGGTCAAAGTTGGAGGATTATAATAAATCGGGTCGCGGGGTGGGGGGGCGGATTAGTCAATTACAGTCACGCAGGCTCACCCCCTCCCCGCGCCGCCCCCACAGCCGCCGCCAGCGTGGACAACAGTTGCTCATTTCGCCTTCGTCAAAGAATATTCGGAACACGCGCTTCGTCCAAATGCATACATTCTGTGCTTTAAAGCGCATGTTATATAGGTCTTCGTGTACACAAGGACACGTCCTCATTGGTTTGCTCCCTACTATTTGAAGTACCTACTCCGTCCGAGAGTCTCTTTACCTTATTTACACCCTGTATCCCTATAGCGATGCCAGAAAAGCTGCATTAAATAAATAGTTAAGGGAAACAGTCTGAATAAAATGGTGCATAGCTCTACCGCATTAAACTATAAAGGTTGGTAGCGACCGAGTAAGATCCCGCGAGTAATGAAATAAAAAACAAACGGAATGGCTGAACTGGACAAATTGAATTAGTAAGCGCCGGGCGGCGCTCCCGCGGGAGCGGGGCTCGGGCGCGGGTCGCCGCGACATGCCGCTAATCAGCCCGCGGCCCGTGTACCGAGTAGGTACCTACCCCCGACCAGCATCTCCCAAACAATTATGTATGTATATGTAACCTTTTGACCGCGACTTCGCCTGCGTAGGATGATTAGGCAACTTACTTTCAATGATGATGAATGGGGAATTCCCTATACAAACTTTCACCCTACTATTAACTTATTAAAAGGGATTTTGATTCTACAGAAAAGAAAGGAATACCACCTAGTATTCTTCATTTGGTTTTCATCTGCACGCTCGATCGCTAACATAACGTGTTCCACAAAAATTTGTAAATTGAAATTGTATACAACATGACATCAGAAAAAAAAAGAAAAGATAAAAATATTAAATATCATACAAAGCCCTTCCGGCAAGTAGGCGACCAATACTGTTGAAAAGAGTTTCTTTCGGCGTCTTCTTTTGTGCAGTGGTCGGTTCCGAAACGCTAGTAGTTTGTAGCTTTTGAACAATCCTAACTATCCTAACTAATATTATAAATGCGAAAGTGAGTTTGTTTGTTTGTTACGCTTTCACGGCGTAACTACTGAACCGATCATCATGAAATTTTGCATACAAGTTCTCTGGAGCACGGAGAAGGACATAGGCACGGCTTTTATCCCGGGAAAAAGTACTATTCCCGAGGGATCGACATTGACGCGGGTGGAGCCGCGGGCGAAAGCTAGTAATTAATAATTAGAATATAAAATGTAAATTGACGTGAAAAAGTGCCTGAAAAGGCCTATTTTCTGAATAAATCTTTGAATCTAAATCGGTTCTGCCGTTGAAGTAACAGACAGCCAGACAGAGATAAGTATTAACTTTCGTAACTACGCATTTATACAGGTGAAAGAATTTATTAAATCGGAAGGTAATTTAACTAACAATCAAATATGTTCAGTTTATAATACATATTAGTGAATATAATTATATTGTTCTTACATACATAGGTAATTCTATGCGAATTGAAAATTTAACATTTTTATTGCTCTAAATTTTTCAAAGAAAAGTTCAACAGAGTCAAGAGTAGAATGACTAAATGTACTTAAATAAGCAGTTATTATAACATGACTTTTACGAGTTTTGACCAAACTAGAAATAAAACGGAAATGTCATCCTAATCCTAATCCTAACTAATATTATAAATGCGAAAGTGAGTTTGTTTGTTTGTTACGCTTTCACGTTGTAACTACTGAACCGATCATCATGAAATTTTGCATACACGTTATCTAGGGTACGGAGAAGGACATAGGGTACATTTTATCCCGGGAAAAAGTACTGTTCAACATTGATGCGGGCGTAGCCGCGGGCGAAAGCTAGTTAAAATATATAGATGATTTGGATGACTTGAAATTCCACTTCATACAATTAACATCTCGGAAACAAATACTGTCTTACGAAAGCTGTACTACAAGCTGCACTCAGAACCCATAAACGTCTTTTTGATGATTCTTGTATTTTAATTAAAAGAAGAGAACAACGCGCAACGCGGCACCCGCGCCACGTCTAAAACAAAATGTGGTCAGAGACTGCTCTCCATCATGTCAGCCTTCAGTCTGCTCGTTTGTACAATGCTCTAAACAAGACATTAAACTGAAAATTACTTTAATTTACTTATAATATTCAAATAACTTCATAAATTTTATGTTATTGTAACTGT
This sequence comes from Elegia similella, assembly GCA_947532085.1. NCBI lineage: Eukaryota > Metazoa > Arthropoda > Insecta > Lepidoptera > Pyralidae > Elegia > Elegia similella. The sequence goes on from OX383940.1 coordinate 26,273,607, forward strand.
TACAAGTATACAAGCATTCACTCATTTTGCATGACTTACTTGTATCACTTACATGTCTGTATGAATTTAGGTTCCTTAATTTTGGATCAAAATAACTAACATACACACACACCTGCAGCTAGCATTCAGTAATTTTGTATAACTTAATTGTAGGTAGGTATATGTTTGTATTCATTTATGTGTCTAATGCCTACTTTTGTTATCTGAATTAACTTATATACGTAGATCACTCGATAAGTTTTGAGATGCTCGTAATTTAAAAATGCATCTGCATTATATATTTTTAAAAAGCAAATTTATTTAGAAATAGAATGAGTGTAGCCAGATGACTGGTAAACAAAAAGAAAGATGTGCCAGTCATTTTACTACAACGCTTCCCGCGTTTTTCTTTGCAACGATGGAGCTTAACCGCGAACATCTGCGCGCTATGATCTTTTATGATTATAAATTTGGTTTAACTGACCAACTTAGCCTACAACGAATACAAGCAGCGTTAGGGGAGCCTGCTCCATCTCGAGCAACAGTTTTTAGATGGTTCAGTGAATTTAAAAGGGGTAAAACAAACCTCGAGGATGACCCTAGAAGTGGTCGCCCACAAACGGCAGTAACTGCAGAAAATGTGTGGACCACCGAAATGATGGTGCGAGAAGATCCACGAATTACTTACTCGGACATCGAGAAGATTCTTGGCGTTAGTTCGGGGAGTGTTAATGTAATTTTACATCAGCATCTAGAAGTGAGGAAGCTTTGTTGTCGTTGGATTCCGCGTTTGCTCTCAGACACTGAAAAACAAGCCCGTGTGGATCGGTGCCGCGAAATGCGACTACGTTTTGAAAATTGATCATCAAGACGTGTTTCGGAAATCGTCACAGGCGACGAAACGTGGATTTACCAATATGATCCAGAAAATAAGAGACAGTCGTCAGTATGGGTCTTTTCAGAAGGAATGTTGCCGACAAAACTGCAAAGACCTCGTAACGTTGGTAAAAAAATGGTGGCCAGTTTTTATTCTCGCAGCGGGCATGTGTCGACAATAATTTTGGAAAATCATAGATCTGTTAACTTGGAATGGTATACAACAGTAGCATTGCCAAATATTTTTCAAGCTCTGCGAGAGAGGAGACCAAGGACCGGGCTTCGGGGAATCATGCTGCATCACGACAACGCTTCGTCACGTACGTCCCTCAGAACAAAGGCGTTTCTTGCAGAATCCAGTGTTGAAACCTTGCCCCATCCACCATACAGTCCTGATTTGGCTCCCTGCGATTTCTTTTTGTTCCCCATAATCAAAGAAAAAATGAAAGGGAAATTTTTTTCGTGCGCCGAAGCGGCCGTGGGCGCCTACGAAGTCGCAATTTCGGACCTATCGGATCAAGACTGGCAAAAGTGTTTTAATAGTTGGTTTAGCCGAATGGAACTTTGCATAGATAATGAAAAAGAGTATTTCGAAAAGATGTAAAATAAATATTGTTAATATCTTGTATATTTTTTTCTTATCTCAAAACTTATCGAGTTACCCACGTAGGTACCATAGGTATGTCAACTTAGGAAGAGCGGAAACTCAAAAAACAAGTATAATATAAACGTAAATGTAGACTGCAGCCATATATTGTGACTATTGTTAGAGATAGGACGGAACCCTTAGGTTTAGATTGCTTGCGATTATATCCAAGATTTGCCACTTAACGGTCATATCCTTCGATTGTGTTGATATTACAACTTTGATTTTTTAACAGCTTCAAGGGATCGCACCACAGATCACAGTATGTGATATTAATTGGATGTTAAAATCATTTAATCCAATAAACAATATTACATCAAAAGAAAAACACAAAACAAAAACACACACATACACAAATTAAAATTAATCAAAAATACCGGCCCGAATTGTACCTGGTTCAAAGGTTCCCATAACGCTAGCTGTGTTTCCTCTCTGAATAGCTATGGAAATTCTTTGAACCAGGTACCACCCGGAGCGCTGGTCATATCCTGAAAGTTTTAGCTTCTGGGCACCATGGCCCCGCTGTCTCAACAGCGAGCGGCACAAACTTGTAATTAGTTGCTAAAATTGAATATTTGATTGCATACCTACAGCTTGACATGTTTTCGCGTTTCTAAGAAAAAGGTTTCTGTCAGACATACAGACGGACAAGCGAGTGATTTTATATGGGTTTGTGTGTACCATAGCAGGTATAAAACCCTTAGGGTTTGGTTTTCGCAATGATTCATTTATTTTTAAATAAATTAATCATAGCGAAAACCAAATGAACATCGCGACTTCACTGAATAGCCATTTCTCGATATGGTCATTTTTATGACAGGTCATGTAACGTATTGGCCATAGCGCTGGTTAATCAATTTGAAATTTTGGATAAAAATCGTGCAAATTTGTTAGTACACTTCTAATTCTACATTGTACACTCATCATCATCATTAGCAGCCTGCGGCAGTCCACTGCTGGACGTAGGCCTCTCCCAAGTTGTTCACCAGCTATGCTCATTCAATTGCTGCCAGCCGCCTTACGCAGATCTTCGCTTCATCTAGTTGGGGCGTTCCACACTTCGCTCACCTAAACGCGGTCTCCACTGCAGAACTTTCTTACTCCAGCGATTGTCAGTTCTGCGATAGTTTTGGCCAGCCATCTGCCACTTCAGCTTGCTTATTCGAGTTACTATGTCGGTTACTTTGGTTCTCTGACGGATTACTTCCTTACGGATGTTATCCCTCAGAGGTTGAAGACCTTAGTCTTTTGAGCTTTGTGTCCATTATACGTTGCCAGGTCTAGTTTATTATCGTAGCCTATCGTAACCATGACCGCTACCGTGGAATAAAAGGGCGGCCGGGCACTGGGGACTGTTGTGTTGGCGCTACTCATTTTTGGGAGGGTGTCGCCCGTAGTCGTCACGCTGGGCAGGCGGATTGGCGATCGCAGTAAGGCAGAAAGTTATCATTGGGACGCTGCTGCCCGTCCCGTCAGGTATTTATTACTGCTTGAGTAATTGAAATGATTTGACCGCCATTTTTGGTTGACATTATACACTCACGTAGGTTGATGATGATGATGATTGTACACTCACGTTTTGTCAAAGGCTAGTACTGTATGTTATTAATGTAAAAGCACTCACGGTTCTTCTTGTAGAGCAGGATCTCGAACTGGTCGGCGAGGTGGTGGTCGAGTGCGCGGTCCACGCGCTCCTCCGCCTCCTTCTCCGTCAGCTCGCCGTACATCCACGTGCACCTGGCCACATGTCTCATACACTCACCTCATTCCACTAGCTATATGCACACATACGCATTAAGTTTCTTAAGCTGCCAAGCGAGAAGACACTTGGTTCACTAGGATCGTTAGTAGTGTATCTAGAGATGTGTAGAGCTCTGAGTAAGTAAATAAACACCTTGTAGTAGGTACGTTGTAACTTTGATTGAATGAAAGGTAAATTGCGGTTTACGATTTATGACGTACTTATAATGCTTATCGTGAGTTTTCCTTTATCTGTGGTATACGACGTTGTTCTGTACCAAATTTCTTCTGATTTCAAAATTCAAGTTCATGGGAAGTAGCCTGTACGTTTTGATTTTCTTGTGAATGTCGAATAAACACGCAGTTTAGAAGCAAGCACAAAGCACAGTTTAGAAAAAAATATATTAGATACTTAAATATCATTTTAAAGACTTATCCATATATCTCTCTCAATGCCGTTCACAGAATACATCTACTAACCAAGTTTCAACAGTATGGTTACTTAAAGTGGCTGTGACATACGAACGGACAGACAGACATGACGAACCAATAAGGGTTCCGTTTATTGCCATTTGGCTATGGAACCCTAAAAATCGGTTCATTAAGTGTTTGAACAAACGGAGGCCTCACTCGAGGCCATCGATTTATTTTCTGAGCAAATATTTTGAAGTGTTTGGTTGTTGTGTTGTTTGTGTACACGTTACGCTCACCTGCAGGACTTCTGCATGACCTCGGCGCGGTTGTAGCCGCTCATCTTGCAGAAAGTCTCGTTGCAGTACACGATGGGATAGTCCACGATCTGCGCGTTGGCCAGCAGGAAGCTGCTGTCTGCTGTGGACAACCAACACGCATCGTCAGGAGCGGACCACAACAGTTGTGCAGTTGTGAGGTAGGTATGAGCCTCGTGGCGGTGGCCGCCGAGTGGTCTAGATATGAGAAGTATACGACGATCGGCCGTCAGATCTCACTCGGTGCGACATGTACCAGTGATGTAAGTACCTAATTACCTCCAAAGTAGTAAGTACCTAGGTTCAGCCTGCCATGACTCATCTCTACTGTCGTTTTCGATACCACTACTTACTACCGGTGAAGTAAAACCTCTTTCCTACTAGTTGTCCTTTTCACTAGAGTGTGAACGTGCTTCGGAAGGCACATACCTATCCGTTGGCTCCAGCTCCAGCTGCTATCGCTGGACAGCAGTAGGTACTAGTATACTTAGTGAAAGTTGTTGTCCGATGGCTGTTCGCATTTTTAACAAACTGCCAAGTGACATCAAGGATCTACGTTTGACATCATTTAAGATTTGTTATGGTATGTTACTTTACCACCAAGGACTATTTGAATGAAAATAATTAATAATTATTTTTTTAATACACATTATGTTGATTTTTATTTAATTTTGGGCTTGTGAACGCGTCTTATTCATAAAAACTTAAAAGATTTGTATATTTTGAATTAATATTTTTATATTTATCAATACTTAAGTGGCATAGTTAAGTAATGTACTTGATACAAATAAGGCGTATGCTGAATTAAGGCCTTTAGTGCCGAACAGTACAGTAATATATTTATATCAAAAATACTTCACACATGCATTAGACTAGACGACAACTCCAGGGCTCGGCAAACAGTGCGCGAGCGGCGCGCCTGCGCTCACTCCCGTGGTTCACTCACAGACGGTGGCGGCCGGCTGCTTGTTAAGATGGTCGTTTTCATACCGCGTTATTAATTTGTCGTAATTTCTTACAACTTTTAATACGTTATTTTTTGAACTTTTATTTCAAGCAATCAATAAGGATCATAGCACAATATTAACAGGTTCCCTGTCCGTAACGAGACAAATAGAAAACGATTGAAATGCTTACATCATGGACCTAAGAATAATCTTAGATCCATGGCTTACATATGATTCACGGGACAGGGAAATTAATCTGATTGTTCTTTTTTTAAATTTGCGAATAAAATACAGCATTAATCATTTATAAAGTATGATGTAGGTACTTACTAAATAAGGCCAGGTTTTATAAAAGGCCTTATTGTGACACTTAGGCCTTCATAAAAACATATTACAATTTAACAGAATATTTTATTGACAATTATAATTATGAGATTTTATTTAAGTAGGAGGTAGTAATTTTGAATTATTGACTAAAGTGTATAATTTGATTTTTTTTTTCTTTATAATGACATATATAAAAATAAGAAATTCAACAATATATACCTATATTTAATTTAAAGATTTAAACTTTAATAAAATGTAAATTCACTTCTTTTAATATATACATACTATAAAATAAATTCACAATGCCTCGCTAACGTAAAATTTGTAAAATTATAAGACCCTAACTGACTATGTAATATGCGTGTGTACCATTTACATTTTTTTCTATCCTGTGTCCTGTACTTACGCATAAATGTATATACCAAGTTTCATAAAATTTAGTTAATTCGTTTAAGAGTTATGGAGAAACATACATGTAAACATACTAAAAAATATAAAAAAAACTAAAAACTGACCTTTAGTTGCAAAACGGTCGCGTGACTGAGACGCCATTGACAAATAAAGTTATTACAATTAAATTGTTTTTATTACAATTAATTTATTTACGTTACTGTGCTGCGTTACGGTGAAGTAACGTAAAGAAGCGCTGGCGTGCAAAAGGTTAAATGTAATGAACATATTTATGTATTCCACTTGAAATGATTAGATTTGATTGAGACCTGTAGGTAAGCATTAGTCCCACTATCACGATATACATAAAAATACAATCTATAATTTAATTAGTTTTCCCAAACAAATTACAAATAGTATTAAAAAGCCAAATAGATAAAGTGCGAGTCGGACTCGCGCACCAAAGGTTCCGTACCATTATTCTATAACAAGGTAACTAAAAATGCATACTTTTCGTAATTTTTCCTTTAGCTGTGCTATACGACGTTGCTTCGCACCAAATTTCAAGATTCTGAGTTCACGGGAAGTACCCTGTAAGTTTTAATTCCCTTACTAATGTCGAAAATATGCGGCATAAAAATTTAAAATATTCTTAAGTCATGATATAACAAAAAAATTATGCTATTCGCAATTTCTCCTATAACTGTAATATAAGACGTTGCTTTTATTTTTTTGTTTAAGTTGCTTGAAATTTGGTACTTACCTATGCCAAATTTCAAGATTCTGAGCTCACGGTAAGTACCCTGTAGGTTTCGATTTCCTTGCGAATGTCGAAAAAACACGAAAATTTGCGGCATAAACGGCTGTATCTTTTGATTGCGTTGGCTTAGAAGTTTGATTTTTTACAGCACCAAGGGACAATTGACCTGAGTATTTGATATGAATTTCAGCTTAATACATTTACGCGTTCCTGAGAAAAAGAGTCTTGACAGACCGACATACAGACAGACAGACGGACGGACAACTTATATAGTATCACTCTCCTATAAGGGTTCCTTTTTACTATTTGAGGTACGGAACCCTAAAAATGTGAATACGAATGAATACTGACGTTGCGAGGAGGAGCGGCGGATGATGTTCTCGAGGAAGGTGTTCTGCGGGGCCACGAGCCCCCGGCGGCCGCCCGGCATGCCGCTGCCGCCGATCGCGCGCCGCCGACGCCGAGTGCGCGCCGCCGACGCCGAGAGCGCGCCGTCCACGCCGCGAGCGCGCCGCGCCGCTCACATGCCTCACCGCCGCCGCACGACCGGCGCCGGGACGCTCGACCACCACCTTCACAATTTCTCGGATACTACAAGATAGCCACTACTACCCCAGGAGGGTTGTGTTTTAATAGAACATAAATAAACACTGTAGATATACTTAATATAAACGATGCTAGTGCATACCTATAATAACCTATGAATCAATATCACAATCTATAAACTAATATAGATTATTGTTTAATGGGCATTAGCGTATGGGTATTTGATGGATGTTGTCATACTTATACCTACTATGAGTATTGTACATTAATCTCGGTCGTGGGCTTGCTAAAAGCAATAACTTGTTGGTTAGTTTTCCTTCTACTCCTCTGGCCACTACACATTTAAAAAATCAACGCACGTGTACTTATTAGGAACAAGTCGTCAATTGGTAGGTTGTGTAATCGGGTAGAAGACTAAGAGCACACGAAATTTCCAAAATGTTAAAAAAGACAGTGAGTGAGTGAATCGTTATTCTGCAAGTTAATGGCTTCGCTATGATTTCAACATGGCACGCAGAGGGAAGTGCTTGCCAATGGATCCCCGTGTCACAGACATCCTGGTGCAGGGAGCAGGCAATAGGTATAGAAAATTGCATATGTTGTCCTAGTTGTCGACTGGAAGGGTAATAATAGTTACCCACTCGCTTCCAAACATTCACAAACCTGTAGGAATGTTGTCATAGGTACCTAGTGCAGGTATAATATAAGTACTAAGCAAGTAGTAACTGTGTTTGGCGAGGGGGACCGGCCACAAGACAATAAAGAACCATCGCCTTTAACGACTGATTCTTACTACAGGAGGACTACTTACATCCTTCGTGGCAGTTAATTAGAAGTCGTATACTTATTTGCGAATAAAGTAATAACCCTACCTTCACACACCTAATGAGTATTCTGTAAGGTAACCTTTAGTCTTTTAATGAATTGCTATGCTAAAACAACTTACTTTAGCTAGCGTATATATTCTTTGCTTTAGCCGTTATTTTAGCATTTATGTCATATCGCCTACCAAAGTACAATATATAAATGTTTTTTTAAATTTATAATTTATTCCCTAGATTAAGTATTTTGGTTAGTTAAATATCTGGTGTACAAGGAAATATTTTACCTAAGTACCTATCTCGACAAAATTAACCAATGTTAAAATGTATATGAGTAATTATTGTGTAGTATTTACGCACATTAGTGCCTACATCTGTTTATGAACGGTGTTCAACACTATGGCCGTACACGTTTCGTGGAATGTTATTACGGATATCGAAAATCTATTTACTAGGTTCAAATATTTGTATGACTAATTCAAGCAGTTTATTTGAAATGTTGCGAATGATGGTGACAAGACAGGAACATTCTTATACTTTAATGAAGAGGTGTCGCGTGCTTGAATCTGAATCCTGAATATTGCTCAATACAGTCAGGGGTCCGTGGCGTGTTTTGAATGTTTTCATCGTTTTCGTGAAGTCGGGTCGCAGCGCGCGGGTAGGTACGTACCGCGGACTACGGCGATCGATATTGTTTACGTGTTCCGAGGTGAACAGTCGCGCGACGAGCTGGCGAGCGCGCCCACGGCCGCGCGAGCGCGCGACCCGACCTAATCCGCTTATTGCGGCGCGGACACGGTCGCCTCTACGATCTCGCTTCATACATTGCCAATATCTGCTGCCTTGCCTAAGAGTTTTCTTTCAGGTTTTCGAAGATTGCAGTTGCAAATTCACTCAAATAAAGTAAGGGACGCTTCAGTCGAGGGTGTTTAATCCCAATCAGTTATTAGTCGATTTATTTAATCATAAATTCAAAGACCGTTTGTGCACAATCGTTTAGAATCTCATTATTTCTAGGTGTTCCATTCGCAACAATCGACGTTTCACATACCAATTCTCCTCACATAACATTTCGGCGATCACAACGAATCCAAGTCTGACAACTGCAAAAATAATTATTCAGTTGTTATTGAGTATTAATCGGATTTGAATGTAGGAAAGCCGAACGCGTATCGAGTATCGGGTTGTGTCGCGGCACATGTTCCCTGCGCGCTGGAGACGGCGCGGCGACGCGGTGCGGTGGGCTACGGCGCGGCCCGCGCTCCCACTGACGGACGGCGCCCCGCCCCGCGCCCGCCGCCCCCCGCGCCTGCGCGGGCCGCGACCGACCGCTCGCTGGTCTCTGGTCACTCGCGCTCGTGCCCAAGCTGCAGCAAGAGCCATCGATTGCCTTACCGCCTTCTGCGGACTTTGTCCTCGTGTTCCACACCTCCCCGACCAACACATCATCCTTAATTTCACCGACGGTCAATTTGGATGATGCAAAATATCGACTGAGCACCTAATAATAACAAGCGTAAAGATAAAATCGGTTAGAAAAGGAATCCTGCATGATTTTACAAAATAAATAACTAGTTGGACATTTTGATGATAGGACATTTTAAAACCCGATGGAAATATTGAGAATTGGACATATTGTTGAATGACGCTCTTGTTAAACCCTTGGTGTTGCAGTTGTCGCTGGCAGCGGTGATCACTTGCCATCGTCGTGACCCGCTGGTGTTTATGCCTTCACACGTCATAAAAAAGAATGGTTGTCTGTAAGTAAAGTCGGTTTATACGGCCGATAATTTTACGTGATAACGGTGAAAAGAGAGATAAATGTGTCACAAGCTGAACGCTTAGGCCGATCGTGCTTCTCTATCGCTTGTTCCGCGGTCTCACTTGCACACGAGACACTTTTTCGTGCCTGTAGCCAGCGCAGCGTTCAACGATTTAGGTATAAGACATCAAGTCAAAACAAAAACAATGACTAACAGAAGTAATAATAACGGAACGTGACATTTTTTCCTGCATGCAGCCGGCTTTCATCGATTCATAAGACGTTGTCACGTCAAAAACAAAATACAAAGTCTTTTGATAGACTGATGTACCACGGAGGCTTAAAAGGGTTTGATTGCATCATACCGCAGTTGACACCCTATGGAACCGAAGCCTGTTCAGAGAATACGGATGGACTGCCTACCTTCTGTACTAGTCGTTTTCTCCTGTTGTAACGCACTTACAAATTTTTATCTAAACAAAAAAAGTAAACTTTTTAAAAAGAATTCGCAACTTTCTTCCTGTAAATGCTAAAATTGAGAGGCGCAATTTTTGCTCCCAAATTTCCCATTCTTGACTATGCTGACACCTGATATCTGAATCTAACTGAAGAGCTATAAAATAAACTAGAGCGTCTCCAAAACCTTTGCATCAGATTTATATTTGGCTTTAAACGCAAATAATAATCTGAGTTAGACGCCCTGGATAGGAGCAGCCGTCAACAGCTCACAATGCATCGCATGCTTCATCCACGCTCATCCGTTATGAGACTGTACATTCCACGTAAGTGTGGACGTCGTGGCTTTTTAAACGCCAAGTCTCTTCATAACCGTGAGGTGTGCAGTCTTAGGGATTACTTCCTTAACAATGAGTGTGGGTTGCACCGCGATATTGTAGTTGTAGATAGGAGTCTCACGCCGCTCTCCTTGGCAAACGAGAACTCGCGTAGACCATCCATGCTGAGCACCGAAGACCGCAGGAACATATGGAAGAGTAAGGAGCTTAACGGGCGGTTCTACCGGGCCTGATGTAGATCTGTTCGCGTCGGTAAACTGCTGAGGTAAACTGGCTGTGGTTCGGCGACCTCTTCGGGGAAACCGAAGGTTTTGTTTGTGCAATTGCATACGAAGTCATGATGACGAACAATTACCGGAGATATATCCTGAAGGACGGTACGGTCGACATATGTCGGGCATGCCGCCGTCCCGGTGAGTCACTCAGGCATATTATTTCCGGTTGTTCTCATCTGGCCAACGGTGAGTACTTGCACAGACATAACCTTGTAGCCATAATTCTGGAATTATCCATCAGCAACTCGCTCCTCCATATGGTCTTGTGGAATGTGGAATCCGAGGTAAAGTACTATAAGTAACGTAACGTATATAAGTACACGCCGGCGCCAGTTCTCGAAAATGGTCATGCCACGCTCTACTAGAATCGTTCTGTTATTACGGACAGGACTATTGTTGCCAATAATCCTGATATCGTGTTGACAGATCGATCGACGCGCCAGGCAATGCTCATCGATATCACCATCCCGCATGACGAGAACCCCGTGAAAGCCGAGAAGGACAAGCTCAGCAAGTACCTTGACTTGGCCCACGAGGTGACCGCTATGTGGGATGTGGATTCGACGATCATTGTCCCGCTAGTTGTATCTGCAAACGGCCTCGCTCGCTGGATGGCTGGATCAAGGGCCAGATACAGAAGGCAGCACTCCTACACACGTCACGTCAGAAGGTTTCTTTCTCTGCAGCGCTAACCGCCTTGAGCTTTGCCCCGTTGCTGGCGGCGAGCTAGGTGTAGGTTTTATAATGTTTTTTGTTTGTCTGTAGTCCCGAGTCGTTATATATACCGCGTGAATTTTGAACTTCTGAACTATATTGAAATCCTGGAATCAGAATCCTAATGGAATACAGAATTGCAAAAAAAAGGTCGATCGGTGATTTTGTGTGGTACCTAAGCCTAATTATTTTTGGATTTTCCCTTTTTTTAGGGTTCCGTACCCAAAGGGTAAAACCGGGACCTATTAATATCGCTCCACTGTCGGTCTGTCACCAGGCTGTAGCTCATGAACCGTGATAGATAGACAGTTGAAATTTTTACAGATGATGTACTTCTGTTGCCGCTATAACAAGAAATACTAAAATATAGAATAAAATATAGATTTTTTTGTTTGTTTTTGCTAACGGCAATAATCAATATTGATAACGGCAACAGACGCTTGAAATATTCACAGAATATTTAGTTAAGTATATTTACACTTAAAAAAATAATTAAATAAAAATAAAATTAATATTAAACGTTTCACAACAGACATGATTTTTTGCCGTTTTTATAGATAACGTTACGGAACCCTTCGTGCGTGAGTTTGACTCGCACTTGGCCGGTTTTTTGCAATTCCGTAGTCCATTTGGGATTCTGATTTAAGGATTTCAGTATATTAAATTTTTTTAGAAATCAACACGCTCGTTTTTGTTTTAGCTTTTTGATACAAAATAATATTTTTTAATAAAAGCGTTAAATCTGCTGTTTTGATTGTCAACGTCAGTGCCTTGGTATCCATAGTTTATGAAACAATATTAATTGTGATGGTCTCGACGAAAATTGTTCAATAAGTATTATATTACCTATAAGCTCTGTGGTGACAGTTCTGGTGTAACCCACAGGTGTAACCAAACCGCGTATAAACTAATACCTTGGCCCGACCCTACACGTTAAAGTCAAGCGGAGTCAGATCGAGTGAAAGGGCGGGCCAGGGGCGTTGTATATATTCTTTGCCAGGGGATAGGTCCATCTCAGTCTTCGATCAAATATAATGGTAGATAGGTACACCGTCTCATACAAAATAAAGCCTTAATAATGTTCGCGAGTCGAAACATCATGCACTTACAAACAACGACAAAAACGGTAAATACTGAAAATATAACGCCATTGCATTTTTTTTTTTTACTTTTGATGCGTAGTTTTTGCATCTTTTCGAGTTGGAGACGTATGAGTGCTAGCGCGGTTTATTGAAACTGTGGACAAAACAGCTCCGCAATTTGATTAGTGCGCCGTTTTGCCGATGCCACTTTTCGAGCGCGAATCGTGTATCTACCATTATATTTGATGGAAGATCTCTGCCGATCCAAGTGTTAGGGAAGCAGTTATTTAAGTGCTTCCGTACATTTAAAGTACCTACAATGCGCTGAAAAATAACGTCTCGGTCTGTGGAAAATATTGGTGCACCGCATACTTCTGTAAGCACTGGGAGATAATTTTGCAGAAATTCTAAAAAAATTGTCACCATTTAAATTATCCAGCAAAATGTGTGGCAAGTGTTCTGCCAATTACTCCGGCCCACACGTTGACCGAGAATTTTCTTTGAAACGATACTTGCTCTTTCCGGTGTGCTATGATGTTTATAATGACCATTGATGAAGGTTATGAAAATAGACCTTCCCTTGAAATGCTTTCATCTGTCCACAAGATTGACTTCAAGAGCCCGATGGCCCAGTGGTCGTTAGCATTTATAGCTCTTACGTCTTAGTTAAGAACCCTGGGCGCAGTCTCCACTGCGATGGGTGACCGCAAGTGATGCAAACAATTCTCGAGCTCTTTCGTGCTTCGGAAGACACATTAAGCCGTTGGTCCCGACTGTCATCATCGATGGCAGGCGTTAAGCTATATTATCTGATATAGTCACCTGCCTTGAAAAATCGAACGCCAGTGTTGGCCACTTACATCACACGAAAACAAAAAAAAACTTTAGGAACCTCGAATTTTCAATGTCTCTGTTGAGGACGAACGACAGCATTGTAGCCTTTGGAAGGTGATCACCTTCACCGACACCTTGAATACCTGTACCATGAAGCGCGTGTCGGTGCACTGCGCTACATACCATCCAAAGTGGAATGTTTATTTTACGAGCTACTAGGCTGTCCTGGTGCTGGCGTGGCCATCCGCTTCAAATGCCGCGGAGATATCTTCTTCGATTTCAGGGTCATGCTGGCCGCCTGGGTTAACTCCAGCCTCCACACGATGTATTTCAACTTCAGAAAGCTGACGGTATTTGTTGTAAAACACTAATGAGTTCGGAAATGTATCTTTAGCATTTAAATTGAAATTAATTTTATTAAATAATACATATTATAAACGGGACGAATATTTTAACGATTAAAACTTTAATTTAAATTGACGTGTTAACTTTACTAATAAACATTGACATCACTAATAAATAACGATCGCTGATAATAAATACGAAACTTATTAAATTATATTTTGCTATACATTTATTAATTAGCTGCATGTCATAAAACTAGCTTGCCATTCCATTTCTTAACCGACAGGGTTCATAGTAGATATACCTATTTATATGTAAGACGGTGACTATTAGTAGTTAGAACTGATGTACATTATGAAATGCAATAAATACGTTGAATTGAATTGAATAAGCACGACGTATGTACCAAGAACGCTATCCTAATTGCGATAGAACGCTATCCTAATTGCGTTAGCGTTCTTGGTACATCCGTCGTGCTAAAGATCGATATACGCTGACACGATAAACATCGATAAACGATGTCAGAGTAAGTATTCTTCGTTCCAAAATGTAGCCATATTAACTCCTCGAATACAAAAAGTCCGTAGAAGCGCACGAAATGTTCAACTTAATTTAAAAAATAAAAAATAAAGTGTCGGAAGCCAAGATCCACTTTGGGTCGCTGCACTATTGCAGTAAGTAAAAAAAATCAAATGTCCCAAATCAACGCTTTCAGGAGCTGTAAACATACACGGTCATTCTCATTGCACGAATAAGCTGATACCATTTAGGCATAAGCGTAATTGTTACTTGACTGATCGAGGAAAATGTGTGGTGTCGCAGCGACAGGTATTCACACTGAATATAAAACAAAACCCTATTGTCAAAGTAATACTTAGTCGCTTTTACTTTCGCGTGGGTCGGCCTTTGGCAGAAGAACCCTTATAAATTCTATCTTGAACTTGCAACACTCAGACATGAACCCTGTTATCATTTCCAATACAAAAAGTATTTTTAACACAAAGTATGTTTAAAAAATATTTTTTGTTTCGGTTTGGTTTGTAGTTAGGTCGTAATTTCAATAATTTGTGAGCTATTCGCGTGGTTGATGCCTTAAGAGAGAACAATTACCTGAAATATTTTTAAAATGTTTGAACAAACATTTTATTTCTTTTCTTTTATTTGGCTATCAAACTTCATTCAGAAGCTTATTCTAGCCAGTGTCTAGTTTTTCTTGTGTATCAATGAAATGATGGTGTAATTCATTTCGCTGATTCTCCGCAGCCCTTGGTATATCTTCGCGAATCCACTGGTTTGATCATAAACGGCGGAGCAAGGCGAGCAAACACCAGCCCGCTTAGTAAATCTCACTACAGCCGCACAATGACACATTACATTATTTTAGTTATTCTACACATCCTAACTAATATTATAAATGCGAAAGTGAGGTTGTTTGTTTGTTACGCTTTCACGCCGTAACTACTGAACCGATCATCTTGAAATTTTGCATACAAGTTCTCTGGAGTACAGAGAAGGACATAGGCTACCTTTTATCCCGGGAAAAAGTACTATTCCCGAGGGTTCGTCATTCACGCGGGTGGAGCCGCGGGCGAAAGCTAGTTGTGCATAAATAAGGACATCTATAACACCAAATTACACCGATTTTACATTAAAACTCCACTAGAAACAATTTGCAAAACAATCCGAAACAAAAGCCGTGCAGTCCACCGACATTCCCGCCGAACAACACGAACACGATACTTGCCCGAAAGGGAAACAGACGTGATAGTATGTACCTATGTATTTATGAAGTGGAATCGGTGTAATTTGGTGCTATAAATGCCTGTGGTTATAAAAATGTGTGGAATAACTCAAATGAAGTGGCGTGGTGCGGCTGTTGTAGGTCGATTTACCTACTGGCGGGCTTGTGGTTGTCTGGACTGATTAAAGCAGTTGATTCATGCGGAATTGTCGCCATAATGGTCGCCAGTTGGCGAGTTACTCTTGTTTATCAATGAAATGTGCAACGAACGACATACTGGACGGGCTCCGTGGAGTCAACGAGATGAATTACACAATCATTTCGTTGATACACAATAACTCGCCAACTGACGAAAAGCTCTAAAGGACGAGTCCTTTAGAGCTTTTCGTCAGTTCGTCAGTTGGATACGAGTATCCAAGGCCGTAAAACCATTAAAAAAATACACATCAATATTTTCTTACCCTCGAGTATTATCCCGCTCAAGCATAGATACGAAGAAAGATTTAAACAACACTGTTATCATTTCCAATACAAAAAGTATGTTTATCACAAAGTATGTTTAAAAAATATCGGAATTTAAAAATAAACCACTTGTTTTTTTTAACAGTATTTATTGTCCTTTATATTAAAGTTATTTGTTCACGCAAGCTCGTTGTGAAGTTTACCTGAAAATGAAAACATCTGTTTTAGAAAATCATCAAGGGAACAAAGAATGAGAGTAAAGTGCTGGCAGTACTCACTCACAGCATCGTCGCGCCGCGGCCGCGCTTGGCCACGATCACGCGCCTGATGCGCGCGCCCTGCCGACACAACACAGTTCACTGGCGAACATTAGCATAAACTAGCTTTTGCCCGCGACTTCGCCCGCCTGTACTTTGCATATGTTTTAAGTAACCCCGTTATAAGACATATGTATCTGTGTGTATAGCGCAGTACTGCCGTAGTGTGACCACATTGATTACGCGAACGCCCACATTAGTTGCGCGAACACCCACTAGAGGGAACACCCCCTTGAGGTACGCGAACGACCCGCTAACAACAACCCCACACTTACTGGTCCGCGAATGGGACGTCCAACATCGAATGGGACGTCCAACATCGAATGGGACGTCCAACATCGAATGGGACGTCCAACATCGAATGGGACGTCCAACATCGAATGGGGCGTCCAACATCGACCTCACAATAACAACTCATGGACTGTGCATCCGGAGTGGAGTGATGGAGAGTGACCACAGACTCATCACGTTTAATGTGCCAACCGAGGCCGCACAGTGCATAGAGCCGCCAGAAGAGCCGATCAGAATACGGGAGGGTGGGTGACATTCGATGGAATCGTCCCGCCTCAGAGATCTGCGTGTACGTCAGAACCGCAGGTCAACAGTCGTATTTAACTGTGAAATTGTGCCTAAAAATTACTTATCAATTGCTTATCATATTGACAGAATTGCTTATTTAGTAAATTAAAAGAATTCAAATATTTAAGGTTGACGGTCCATTCTGATGTCAGAATGGCTGGACAATTGCTGTACAGTAGTAACCATGTGGAAATATTCAAATTTTCATAGGCCAAAAATTGCTTATTAATTGCTTATTTCACAATGTATATACCAAGGCCATGTGTATTCTTCCTATAGGGCTAGCCATGATTGTAAAGCCCTGCGCCTGTTAAAAAGTTGAAAGCAAAGTGACGTTTGTTAGGAATTGTCAATTTGCGATAAACCGGAAGTGAAAGTTTTTATTTATGCAATCGAAAGAATTTTAAATGTAAATATTTACAGAATTTTTAATTTTTTTTTATCAAGTTTTCAATTTTTTAAGAATTTTGAATAAAAAAGGGCAAATGTAGTGTTTATAAGCTATATTATATAAGCAATATTCCCATGCTTAAGCATGGGAATATTGCTTATATAATATAGCTTTATTATTATTACATGTGATTAATCACATGACAATGTCAATGTTATTGTCAACCTGTCAAAAAATTATAATGTTGACTGCTAAGTGAGTTACCAGGTTGGGGAACATTTTCCCCAAAATTCGTACAGAGTACAAGGACCTTGTTTTTTATACTGCACTAAATTGAAAAATTCTGTAAGTATTTACATTTAAGGTTCTTTCGATTGCATAAATAAAAACTTTCACTTCCGGTTTATCGCAAATTGACAATTCCTAACAAACGTCACTTTGCTTTCAACTTTTTAACAGGCGCAGGGCTTTACAATCATGGCTAGCCCTATAGGAAGAATACACATGGCCTTGGTATATACATTGTGAAATAAGCAATTAATAAGCAATTTTTGGTCTATGAAAATTTGAATAATTCCACATGGTTACTACTGTACAGCAATTGTCCAGCCATTCTGACATCAGAATGGACCGTCAACCTTAAATGTTTGAATTCTTTTAATTTACTAAATAAGCAATTCTGTCAATATGATAAGCAAATATAAGCAATTGATAAGTAATTTTGTAGGCACAATTTCACAGTTAAATACGACTGTTGACCTGCGGTTCTGACGTACACAGATCTGCGCTCAGTTTACCGCGATGGCACTGAACACCGCAAAACAGACTCTAGGGGTGGTGAAAACCAGGAATAGTGCAAAATAAATTACGTCATCTGCGTTACATACCATTATCCATACCTTTTGAAATATAATTTACTGTTATTAAGAGATAGGTGTCATCTGATTGTCCCTTACTAAAACCTGCCGCTAATCACATAATTTACTGTCGCGAAGCTCCCGAATAGAATAGTCTAGAACTTTTCTGAACATCGTTTGTCGCACTCATACATTTTCCATCCTACTCACACACATACTCAAATACTACGGCATGTTCTGGCTAGGTTTCCCTGTTGCTAGGTTTTTCATAATATCCAAGGCAGTCTTTACATTTTCTCTATGGTGGACCTCTGTATTTGATTGCCTTTGGTTATTGTATTCAAACCATCCTAGCCATTTCTTAATGTGTTCTTTGTAGCGAGGGCTTCATTTCCCGTATCCCCCTCGATTGACATCTTATATATTCAAATCTGTTGCGTAATAAAGGCGTACTAAATATCATAACGAGTCGCTAGTTTTAAAGATTTATATTGATTTGTCGCTGGCATCACATAGCCTATGTGAACATATATTGTGATTGTCGATGATTATCGCACGCCATATTAAAGAAACATTATTCCTTGCATTGCTTAATATTATAAACACAAAAGTTAGCTTAAAAGTTGGTGGCGTGATTGAGTGACAAATATCGATACAATCACACGTTGTATGATTATTTGTTACTCAACGGCACGTCAATCGGCTCAACGGATTTTAACGACATTTTGCATTTTCAGATAGTTTATTATAAGATAGGCTACCTTTCATCTCGGAAAAAAGTATTGTTCCCGCGCGATGACGTTAACGTGAGCGGAGCCGCGGGCGACAGCTGTCTATAATAAAACTAATTGCCACAGACAAAGTCGCGGGCAACAGCTAGTTAGGTAATAAAATACGAGTAGCATAACTTTGACATAGTCTCGTTTGTCAATTTCTTAATTACCTTGTATTTTACAAACGAACGGATGGGTTTCGACAGTTAAGGTGTCATATTTCTTAAAACCACAAGTGTCCTTAGATAAATGTTTTGAAAAATAACAGATTCTTGGCCTTAATTTGTAAGTCTTTTATAGTCAAACCTATCGAGTAGTGTGCCAAAATAAACTAAATTAAAAGCATACTCACGCGGGGGTCGCCGCTGGTGACGGTGAGCGGCGCGGGCGGCGGGCGCTCGTCGTCGGCGAACACGATGGGCATGTGCAGGATGTCGGCGGCGCTGGGCAGCGGCGCGGCGCGCTCTGCGTGCTCGGCGCGCTCGGCGTGTTCGGCGCGCTCGCGCCGCGCGCGCCGCGGCGGCAGCAGCGCCAGCGGCGTGCTGCCCGACACGCGCGACACCACGCGGCCCTCTGCCGGACATCGCTCTCCTTACTACACCACTCCACTAGCTGACTGATTCGTTCGCATGCCACTTGATCGTTACATGATGAAATGACCAGGTAAATAGATCAAACGTGTAGATCCTTCGACTTTGTATTAATGATTACTGGTCGATCTAGTAGCCTATGTCCTTTTTCGCACTCCAGAGAACTCGTATGCAAAATTTCATGATGATCGGTTCAGTAGTTACGGCGTGAAAGCGTAACAAACAAACAAATAAACAAACTCACTTTCGCATTTATAATATTATAGTAAGGATAATAATTATTACCCAGTCACATGTCGATATTGTAAATGCGATTTTTGCGGCGAGCAAAGCTGTAAGTATGACATTGGGTTTCCTGCTGGAGTAACGTTTTGCATAATCCTGGGTCTCTAAAACCGCGTATATTATTTCACAATCGCATGCGTTTTGATCGTTTGATCGTGTCCCCTACACGACATGAATGAATGATACATATCCGTATTTTAACTCGACAGTATCTAATATAAAGATTTTTCGTTTCTCAGCCCTAGTATTATAGGTAGTATTATTCGGGTGTTATATAAATATATAAAGGCTATATATATATATATATATATATTGTCCTCCTTTCGGCCGTTGTTGATCAGGCCGAATACTGCGTATACTTATACACCGTGTATTTTTGCATTCTTGCCATATTCACAGAACTAATAGTACGAAGCATTACCTATTATTTTCGATAAATAAGTGAATCCCCTAAATAAAGCACACCTAGTTATCAGTAAAATTTTATTTACGTTACACATGGGAGTAAACCAGTTTTTTAGAGCGCATTCAACAGGCGCAATAGGAATAAACCGAGTGGGCGTGGCCGGGCGTGCCAATTAATAATTTTGATTTCAGATTTTCCTTCCTACTTTACGGGCTTAGGACCGACAAAAATGCCTAATTATTATTATTATCTTTCATTTTTCATTGCTTTGAAGATTTGAAAAGTTAGAGAAACTGTTGATATTTTTATCTATACATATAATAAAACAGTAAAAATATTTTGTCTGTACATTTAGAATTTTTGACTGATATGGATAGAGGGACACTTAAAAAAAATAATAGAAAGCAAAAAAATTTTTTTCGAATTTCTTGTCTGTCTGTCTGTCTGTCTGTCTGTATGTATGATCACGATTATCTCCGAAAATACTGAACCGATTTACTTTCACCAATTGCTTTGTTTTAACTCAGCAAAACATTTAAAGTTTGTTTCATCAAAATCGGTTCATTAAAAAAAAAGTTATCGTCATTTGAATGTACTCAAGGCATGAGTTTGCCTGCAAACATATAGCAAAAAAAAAGAAAATGATAAGTGACATAAGGAAATTAAAATCCAAAGTCATATCTTCGCCAAAACTTTTCAATTTATATATAAATGAGCTCATAGTCGGGCTCAGCAGCATGCGTACTGGATGCAGGATTGATGGTGTTAGTTTAAATAACATCAGTTACGCAGATGATATGGTGTTGCTGGCCTCGACTGCGGGTGCTATAAATGAAATGTTGACAGTCTGCGAGGCCTATGCTGCTACGCATGGTCTTATATATAATGAGAAAAAGACTGAATACATCATAACGCTTTTTAAAGCCTATTGCCAAAGTATGTACACGAGCTCTCTGTGGCTTAAATACACCAAAGCGTCGCTTAACGCCTTGCGCATACAATATAATAATATTTTCAGAGTGCTGTTGAATCTTCCTCGCTACTGTAGCGCGTCCGGTATGTTCGCGGAAAACCGAACAGATGGCTTTTACGCTATCATACGCAAAAAAATTGCATCAATAGTGAGAAGGGTGCGGGACAGTGACAACAGCATTCTGAAAGTAGTAGCAGTTGATCCGCATGCGCCTTTGCTTAGGGGTCTCGGGCGGATGATGAACATGACGGAAGATCATAGTCGTCCAATGTTTGGTCGGCCGCCTGACATCTCTGGCAGGTACATGAATTATTAATTTTATTCATTTAATTTAATTTTTTATCATTACAAGACTTAGAAGTATGAAAATAAGTATATACGTTATAGATTACAATTAAAAAAGATCTTTGTAGGTGAAATGTACAAAATTCCCCCCTTAAGGGAAAAAGGGGGGGGGGGGGGATTGTATGGAAATTTTCACATTTCTGGACATAGAAGTATAAAAATAAGTATATATGTTTCCATTACAATTAAAAAGATCTGTGTAGTTAAAATGGACGAAATTTCCGCTTGAAGGGGTAAAATAGGTGGGGTAAAGTTTGTATGGTTTTTTTTTTATTTACTTAGATATATGGCAATAAGAAGTTCCCCATTACAATCAAAAAATATCTGTGTAGGTGAAATGGGCAAAATCCCCTGATTAAGGGCTAAAGATCTATGCAGGTGAATTGTATTAAATTCCCCCTTAAGGAGAAAAAGCAGAGGGGGAGGGGTTTGTATGGAATTTTCATCATTTCTACTGTTCCCAAGGGAACGACATTAACGCGGGCGGAGCCGCGGGCAACAGCTAGTTATGAATAAATTAGTTATTTTTGGTGTAGTTAAAAAGCTGAAATCATTTTATTTACAATAGATATTTGTAAATAATATACTATATAATTACATATATATATATAATTACAAAATCTACTTACAAATTTACGTTTTGCGTAGCAAGTGTTCAAAATGTCCTCCATTCTCATGACGGCACAGACTAGCACGGCGCAGCGAATTTCGCTTGAGTTTTCGCAACACATAAGCGTCTTGTTTCACCATTTCGAATGCCAAAATAATCCTCTCACGTAACACTTCTACACTGTCTATCTCCTCTTCGTACACCAAACGTTTTACATCACTTCATAAATAAAAGTCCAAAGGGGTTAGGTCCGGGGACCGAGCTGGCCATGCTACTGGGCCTCCACGCCCAATCCACTGTTCACCAAATGTAACGTTCAAGTAGTCACGAACTTGGCGTCCATAATGCGGAGGAGCACCATCATGTTGGTTGTTTGCGCGCCTTTTGATTTTGATCGGTGTGTATTGGTTTGGAACTACCTAGCTGCGATAGATGTCGCTAGCTGTCTTCCAGCGGCCCAATAGTAGTGTATTGCGTTCAACCGACACGCCGCGTCAGTCTTCGAGATCCTGAGATCGAATACGCATAACCGCTCGCCGCGCGCTTATAAACTTCGCCTTACCGCCACCTTTTTTCATTGTGTGAACAATTTGTGATTATGTCTTGCATATGCTTGTCGGTGATGTGTTAATCCCGACGGCTAATCAACGCACCGCTTCTATTATACCACATACGCCTCACACGCAACCCGCCTACGCCGCGAAGGAGATTGTAAGGTAAGTTCCTTAACTGGTATACGCCGATTATGAACTTAGGATCCTCGCGCTGATATTCTTTTCCCCGCTACACCATTGGTAATACAGATTTTGGTGTAAGTTGAGGGGTATGTCATCAAGCATTTCGTCTATGACGTGTTGCAGCAACACCAAATACGTTAAACTGGTGAGATAGCCGTCGATGAAGTAAGGGCCGAGCAAATACCCGTCAATTATGCCAGCCCACACGTTCAGACTAAAACGATGTTGAAACGAGTGTCGTTTAGTTTTTCTGGGGTTCTGATCACGATGAGTCCACCAGTGCTCGTTATGGATATTAAAAATTCCAACTCTCGTAAATAACGATTCGTCAGTCCACAAGATGTTGACATGTTGATGCCTCAGCAGCCAGCGACAAAATTCAATCCGTGCAGCGTTATCCTGAGGGAGCAAATCTTGGACCTTTCGAAAGTGAAAAGGATGCAGTTGTTCCCTGTGCAAAAGTCTCCACACTGTCATGTGACCCTATAACCCACACCAAAATATCGGCCTGCTTCGCGGGTGCTGGCGCGGGGCTCTCTTTCGAAGTACTCGAGAATTGACTCTTGCAATTCGACTGAGAGTCTACTACTACGCTGCCTCGAGCTTGAGCATGGATTGGGACGTCAAACTGGCGATGGTCTCGTAGTCTTTGCGTGGCACTAAGCATCACCTGACGGGACGGCCTCGATCGATTGGGAAACATTTCCACAAACATTTCTACTGCTCGTCGCAAACTGTCACCACTTCTTGCGTACAAGCGAACCATTTCCACTAATTCGTTATTGGAATACGCGTCAGTCATTTTTACGTGACACACTACTTTTCCCGAGACGACAAGAAGCGACACGCACGTCCGTTACGGTCAGCGGTTACGATTACAACTGGGGCGGGGGTAGTTTCACGGCAGTGCGTACGCGGCGCGACTTGTACTTTGTTATTGCCGACGCCGATGGAATAGTGATGAGCAAGTGTTACGATAATTAGTGGTGTGCATTACAGATTGTCGATAAAATAAATTACAAAAAATTAAAACGCAAAATTTTAGGTCATGATTTTTTTAACGATTTGTGTTCAGAATCAGTAATAGAGTTACCTCAGTAAATATGGCAAGGATGCAAAGATACACGGTGTATATATAGTATAAGAATAAATTTTAGTGTATACTCACCGACGATTTCAATGGATCGATTGGATCTGAAAAAATAGAATGAAATATTATTAATGCTTTGAAGTATTATTTTGTCGCGAAGCTCCCAGAATAGAATAGTATAGAACTTTTTCCGAACATCGTCTGTCGCGCTGATACATCTTCCATCCTGCTTAGACATATGTACTTATGCTATTCCACTCACACACATACTCGAATATTCTAGAATGTTCTAGCTATCTGCAGTCGGGACCGGAAGTATATGGACCTTTCTAAAGACCCATAAGACCGTATATAAGGGAGCGGTCGAGGCGACAGTCAATCAGTTAACCGTTGTGAATAAATTACCTCTGAATAGTTTGGTGTTTTACTCCAAATCCCGAAACCTAATCACGTAACATTTGGTGTCAGAAGTGTGGCGTTTGGCACACCCAACAGGTGCCAGCCGCCTACCACCAGACCCAAGCTTCTTGTCACTTCTTGTCTTCAAGCCACGTTCCCTGACCTCACATACCAGGCGACCACTCATCATCTATTAACCTAAGCAGCTTGATGCAGATGTTGCATTGCATCGACTGCAAGCTAATTCAGAGGTAAAGCTCAAACATCACACCTCGCTTAAAGATGTCCTTGAAGTGGAAGCGGTCAGACAAGATGCAAGTTCATAAACTGAGACAAATTAACGAGGTGAGCGAGGAAGTCAAGGCGGTTGAGGTCCCTTCAAAGAAGGAATGGACTTGTGGTGAAAAAGGCCATTTACAGTTCAGTTGCCGCAAAAAGTAACAGTTGAAGAAAGAGCTCAGGAAACAGCTCAAAAAAGAGATTAAGAAAGATATCTAAGCAATCAGTTTATGATCTCCCCTACAAAGCAACAGGGAAACGGGTAACAGCCAGGACTAAGGGGTAGGTACAGGGTGGCTCAGAAGAAGCCCCAGCAATAATCATCTCACAAGCAAACAATGAAAATTATCTGGCAATATGCGACTTAGTGAATGGGACAGACTGCAAGATGACAGTAGATACAGGTGCATCTGGACCTGTGTTTACTGTCATCTTCAGGACAATAGTTAAGCCACATCTAGTGAAAGCGGCAAGGGGACACAAGAACATCAACTGTCGGCTACTTTCTGCTTTTGGCCAGCCAATACCTGTCCTAGGACAGATGGCAGTTACGATGAACGTGGGAGCGACACCATATATTTACGATGTCATTGCAGCTGAAACCATTGAAGACTGCATACTAGGTCTGATGCCTTCTTTTCGAAAGAAGAAGATCTTGAAAGAACTTCATTAGCTCTGCATACGATCGAAATTGGAAGCGAAAGACCTATTCGCCAGCGAGCAACACAAATACCGATTGCCCAGGAGAAAAAAGTAGAAAACATGTTGGAGGGCATGAAGAAAAGTAAGGTCATAGAACCATCTGCAGTCCTTGGTGTTCTCCTGTTGTTCTAGTTAAGAAGAAAGATAGCAGTAAACAATTTTGCGTGGATTACCGACGACTGAACGAGGTCACAAAGAAGGACAGTTATCCTCTGCCCCGAATGTGGAATGCGATGGTACTCTACTCTGGACGAAAATCTGGCTACTGGCAGGAAATTCATCCATGGGACGAGAGAAAACCGCAATCAATCAATCTATCAATCACTAGTTTATTTGCATGAACACAAGAAATATATATTCTCAAATACGCATTCTTAACTGGCAAAGGTTTATGGCAGTTCAATGTTATGCCCTTCGGATTATGAAACGTACCGGCTACTAATCAGTTTGGAGTGTGTACTAGCTGGATTAGTAAGAGATGCCTGCTTAGTATATCTGGATGACGACATCATCATAGGCAGAGATTTTGATGATCATTTACGAAATCTAGAGCAAGTTCTAATGAAAATACGGGGAGCAAACTGAATTCAAAGAAATGTCATCTGTTCAGGAACAAAGTGAACTACCTCGGTCACGTAATTACCAGCGAGGGTGTATAAACTGATCCTGATAAAGTTGAAGCAGTGCAAAAGTGACCTACCTACGTCTGTAAAGTCTAGAACTTTTCCGAACATCGTCTGTCGTGCTCATACACCTTCCACCCTGCTCACACATATGTATTCAAAATATTCTATCCCGCTCACACACATCCTCGAATATTCTGGAATGTTCTGGCTATCGGCTGTCGGGACCGGAAGTATGTGGAACTTTCTAGAGACCTCATCATCATCATCATCAGGTCCTTTTTAGTCTCCACTACAGGAGCACGACCCTCTCTGTACTACTAGGGCCATACTTGGCCAGAGCAGCCAGAGGACTTGGCCTACACTCTCCACACTGGCCAGACGGGTTGGAGAGGTTTCTTAGATGTTTATAAGCTTTGTTTAGCTTGTATTTCCTAAGTCGCCTTCTACGACATCCACGGGAAGACTTGGAGTGGTCCTATTCTACTCTGCCGGATACCACACGGCTAGAGACCTATAAGACCGTATGTATAGAAGCGGACGGGGCGACCGTCATTCCTATCACTGCTATTTCAAAAACACCTCCAAGCGTTACTTTACGTAAGCCGCAACCCGTTAGTAGTGTAACGCCCAAAGCCGAGGTCCGTCCCTCCTGGGGGCCCTTTGGTGATGTTGTCTATACAGGCTGAGGGCACTCGACCCTCGCCTTAAACGCCCGGTAAAATAGCAAGAGCTCATTGGAGCTTAAATTAAAAAACGACCGTTAATCAGTTGACCGCGAGTGTTCTTAGTGAGCGATGCTAATACGAGTGATTTGTGTGCGACTGATAACAGTGATAATTTCTACGACCACAGCAACGGACCAGGATTACGAGTGCTTTGCGTTTTGGATATTCGACGTGTCCCCTAACCACGTACCAATATGAATAAGGGCGCGCGTTACCTGGCGGGCGCGGGCTCGTGGTCTATGAGCTCGGGCGTGACACACGCGCGCTCGGGCGTGGCACACGCGCGTTCGGGCGTGGCGCGCGCGCGTTCGGGCGTGGCGAGCGCGCGTTCGGGCGACGCATGCGACGCGGGCGACTGCTCGCTCGCCTCCAGCGCCCAGCGGTACACCTCCTCCTGCGACCACGCAAAGATCAGATTCAGTTCGAATGCCTGCTAGATGATGTGCCTACCCAACTAACTAAATAGTCCAATAATCTAAGCTTGTATCACTAAAACGACGAGTAAACGATTTACAAAGGTTTTAGCGGTGACAGCGGGAGCAACAATGACTCACATATACATGATGTAAACGTTCACTAAACCATTTTATACATAAAGCTAGGTACCATAGCAAATGCTAATATAACATTTACAGAAAAATACTGATCTACATATAATTGAGTTAAGAAATGCCTAAATTTATCTTTTTTTTTTTTTTTTTTTCTCTCGCATAAAAATCTAATTTGCATAATAAATCTGTTAATCGATCGATTTTGTTTCGACTTTAATCGATTAATTTTAATTCATTACTCGATTGACCGCTTCGTACGTCGCGATAGTTTTGATTTTCTAATCAATTAAATAATTCATACATATTTCATAATGCCTGAATCAACAGTACAAAGACGTAGTACAGATAAAAAAAAAACTAAAAAAAAAACTATTTCTAAACAAGTATCGTTTGCCATTACGGATTAGTCTGCCTTAAGATGTAGTGATTAAAACGCACATACCAAATAGCTGAAGAAGCACAGTATAATATAAAAAATATCGGGTTATTTCTAGCGCATTTCTCTGAAGTTCGAAATCATAGATAAATTTGACTCTGCTCATCAGGATATTTTATCGCTCATTGACGCTACGTTGGAGGCGGGTGAAGACTCGGTTCATCAGGAATTGACAACATACTACAGACCGGAAGTGATTTTTTACGCAATCGAAAGTACCTTGTAAGCTTGCTGCATGCCACCTGCATGCTGCATCTTTTCCAACCTCATTTATTTCTCATCCTGTCCACTTTTCATTCCTCATTTTATTTGAAATTTCATTTCATTCCATTTTCAGATCATTTCTCTCGGTCATGCATGATTCATTCCACCATCATCTCTTGGACCGTTTATTTGATCGGTCTCTGTTATGTTATATAGAAGTTATAAATGAGAGTGAGAGTACTGTGACGAATAAATTTAATCTTCTGTGTGTCGAGTCTTCTGTTCTCCACTACTTCCTTATATGTGGGAACTCGACTAGAGCGCCGGGACGGTCGAGGTCCCACAACCTTAAATGTAAATAATTCCAGACTTTTTTCAATTTTTTTTATTCAAATATTTAAGGAACTTTCGATTGCATAAATAAAAACCTACACTTCTGGTTTGTAGTAAGTTGTCAATTTAATACACACGATGAATCGTCTGATTCAGTTCCCTCCAAAGTCGCATTAAACGTAAAGCTTCCGAAACTTACCATTCCTCACTTTCCTGGGAGTATTAACGATAGGTCTAAATTTTACGATGTTTTTAATACCTCTACGAGAATGAGAATGCCCGATTGTCTGTTACTGAGCGCATGCATTGTTTGGTATCGAGTCTTTCCGGTGACACTTGTCAAAACATTTCTGGATCAGGGTGCGTATTATCGAAAAGCATTCAAAAGTTTAGTGTCGCGCTATAATAATAAACGCGAACTAGCATTTG
Organism: Elegia similella; assembly: GCA_947532085.1. NCBI lineage: Eukaryota > Metazoa > Arthropoda > Insecta > Lepidoptera > Pyralidae > Elegia > Elegia similella. The sequence goes on from OX383940.1 coordinate 26,302,013, forward strand.
CTTGTTGAAAGGAAATACTAAATGTTAATTTCAAACCGACTTCTCCTCATGACATTCGTCGAATTTTGGATACATTTGACGAAAATCTTAGTGTACTAAAAGAGCTAGAGTTACCGACCGATTACAGGGATTTCGTGTTGTTATTTGATAGTTTCTAAATTGGATTTTAAAACTAGATTCTCGTACGCGATACTCATTTCACATATACGAATCGCGTATCTTTTGAAAAATCACAGCATATTGAAAAATCGAGTCAAGTCAACCAGAATAAGGCTTCCTCATTCGTAGCTGGACTGACTTTCTTTTGGCGTATTCTTCTCAGCAGTGGTCGTTCCGAAAAGCGTTTCGGTTCGGTTAGTAGGTTATCGATTTTGCAAATATTACAAAAAATAATATGACGTTCAAAAAGAGATACATGATATCCAAATTTGAATAAAATTCTATTTAATTTACTTTGAGACAGTTTACTTCGCGTGCTTCTGTCACCAGTTAGTACATGCAAACTATCGCTGGCCAGCGCCCATCCACTAGTGTTAGTTCCTTCATGCCCGCCACCAATAGTCGACGCATGCAACCCTGGTTGATACTGCTGCATCTGTCGTTTGTTTGTTTGTCGGTCAAGAATCGTCCCCATCGGGCCTCCCGCGTATATAAGCGCTCGCGCGAAATAGAAGTGAAGCGCCCCGACCCCTCTTCGACTCCGAATAGCCAGAGAAATCCCACTATTCGACCCCGTCGCACTCGCCACCGGAATAGAGTGCGTAGAGTAGGATTAGCTCCGATTACTGGTGACCGCTCGGCGGTCCCGGGTGACTTGCACCCAGGATAGGCAGGCAACGCTCAAAGCCGAGGTCCGTCCCTCCTGGGGGCCCTTCGGTGATGTCGTCTATAAAGGTCGAGGGCATTCTGCCCTCGCCTCAAAAGTCCGGTGAAGTAGCGAAAGCTCACTCGGAGCTAGCTACATAGACAGTTACGTAGTAAAAGTTTAGTGTACTGACCGCGATGGCGGCGTCGAGCGCGTGCTGCGGCAGGCGGTGGCGCGCGCTGTGGCGGCTCGGCAGACGCAGCGCGTCGTCCGCGCCCGCCACCAGCAGCAGGCGGCGCGGGGGCGCGGCCAGGGCGCGCGCCGGCCCGCGCCACGCCCGCGCCGCGCCCGCGCCCGCCACCAGCAGCGCGGGCGCGCGCAGCCCGCGCAGCGCCGCCGCGCCGTCGGCCGTGAGCAGCGGCGGCGCCAGCAGCACGGCGCCGGCCGCGCGCGTGCCCGCCGCCAGCAGCGCCGCCGCCAGCGCCGCGCCGCCGCCGCAGCCGCACACCACCACGCCGCGCTCGCTGCACACACCGCGATACACGACTGTACAATATTTAGACAAAGATACGACATGAAAATTGTAAGACGTGACGAACGACCGACTTCGAACGGTATTGATGAAACTTTAGTGGGACTCGTTCTGAGTGATGTCTTTTTTTTAGGGTTCCGTACATCAAAAGGAAAAAACGAAACCCTTATAGGATCACTCGGTTGTCCGTCTGTCTGTCGGTCTGTCGAAACCTTTTTCTCAGGAACGCGTAGAGTGTATCGAGCTGAAATTCAAATCAAATACTCGAGTCTGCTGTCCCTTGCAGTTGTAAAAAAATCAAGCTTCTAATCCAACGCAACCTTTCGACATTCGCAAGGGAATCAAAACCTACAGGGTACTCCCCGTGACCACAAAATCTTGAAATTTTATACGAAGCAACGTCTTATAGCACAGATAAAGGAAAAATTGCGAAAAGCATAAACTTTGAGTTACATCATATAAAACAATTATTTTTAATAATCTCAAACTTATTATATATAATGTAGGGGTGCCGCCCTTAGTGCGCGAATCCGACTCGCACTTGACCAGTTTTTGAAGTCGGTTGAATATGTTTAGACTTGTGTCTAAACTATATAGTTTAAGTCATCTGTTATGTGAAATACTTTCGTTAGTTATAAATATAGCACACAACGTACACGATATTCGACCATGTTATATTAACACCTATATACCAACATGCTTACTATATAGTACTACTGAACATGGCTAAAAAATAATAAAAAAAAATCTTACTTTACCATCTTTCTTTAACAACCCAGATGAAATTAACAAAGATTTTCTCAATGTTCCAGGAAGTAACAATCAAAGCATTTCTTATTTAACGTTTTTTGAGCTGCATAGATAACTAGCTCCGTGGCGCAGCGGTCAACACGCCTGCCTGCGACACGGAGTGACCGGGTTCGATCCCCGGCCAGGTCAAGATGGAAAATGATCTTTTTCAGATTGGCCTGGGTCTTGGATGTTTATCTATATATGTATTTGTTATAAAATATAGTATCGTTGAGTTAGTATTCCATAACACAAGTCTCGAACTTACTTTGGGGCTAGCTCAATCTGTGTGATTTGTCCGTATATATTTATTTATAGATATAGCGAATCAATCTTCTCACTTCAACCTCTTGATCAATTAACTATCTTAAAAATAATAAATAGTTTTAAATCGAATTCACAAGGCATCGACGGCATTACTTTGGAAATGATTAAATTAACTCTGCCTGAATCACTAGACGCTATAGCGTGCATCGTTAATAAGTCTATTACCACTAATACTTTTCCTGAAAGTTGGAAGCTTGCAGTTGTTCGTCCAATTCCAAAAATTGCAAATCCAATAAGTTCTAAGGATTTAAGGCCAATAAGTATATTGCCATTTCTTTCCAAGGTCTTGGAAAAAGTAGTACACCTGCAGGTTTGTGAATACCTTGAAACTAATGGTATATTACCCGAACTGCAATCACGTTTTAGAAAAGGATACAGCACAGCTACAGCTCTCATGGATGTGGTTGGCAACATATTAGAGACTCGTGATAATGGTAATAGTACATTACTGCAGAGGCCGGGAAGTAAGGGATTGCCGGACGAGTAGAGTTTTCAAGGCCGAGCGTCAGCGAGGCCTTGGCAATAAATACGAGTCCGGCAAGCCGATTCCCGGCAAAGGCATGTATTGTGCTTTTCTCAATAAATGCGAGGAAATAATGAAAGACGTGCTACTGGGAATAAATGAGTATAATATAAAAACGATAATAATGTGTACATTTTTAATTTCATATTTGTTTTACGGCATTTGATGTTCTACGCCTTTTCCTTCATATTTTTCAACGTTTTATTAAATAAATTATGGTATAATTCATTTCGTTGATTCGACGGAGCTCCTGGCGACAATTCCCACGAATCCTCTGGTTTGATCATAGATGACGCACTAAAGCGAGCGACCACCAGCCCGCTATGTAAATCTCTAAATCCGCAGCATGACACTTTAGTTAGTCCACACATTGTTCATAAACATTTATAACACCAAATTACACCGATTTTACATTATAAAGTCCACCAGAAGCAATCTGCAAAACAATCCAAAACAACAACCTTGCTTGCAGTACGCCGAAAATAAATAATAGTACATTCCCGCGTTATTTTCTTTTTTAATTTCAATTGTCATTTCGTGCTAAGGAAACATAGCCCATACAGCCCAGACATATTTTACCCAAAAATGTAATACCGTAAAAATCTGTTTTCCCGCGTTTTTTCTTTGTATTATTGGCATATTTTTGTGTGATTTTACCAACATTTTAATTAAACTATTTTCATATTCATATACTTTTATGCTCGGTGAGTGCATTCTTTTATAATGTGGTAGCCATTGGCTGTATGACAAGTTACATAGTACAAGTTACATAGATTAATTAAAAAGTTTTGAGCAGCGGCCAGGATGAATTTTCATACTTACTTTCCTGGCCTAGGCCGGTAAAGTATTGCACTAGCCAAGAATTACAAACTTCGTGGCTTCATTTTACTACAATAATGCCTACATTTCCGAGCATGTTTGAGAAAAGGTTCTTTTCTTACCATGTTAGACTTTTCGAGAGCTTTTGATACCATCAATATACTATCCAAGCTTGCATTCTTTGGTTTCGACATAAATACAGTCAAATGGTTCGACAGCTATCTAGCAAATATACTACAAATGGTTGAATTAAAGAGGGAAGATGGTGCAACTTTGATTTCTAACCCAGAGATAGTACGTAGAGGTGTTCCGCAGGGCTCAATTTTGGGCCCGTTGTTGTTCGTTCTGTACAGTGCAGACTTAACAAAATGCATCACAAATTGCCGTTTCCATCGGTACGCCGATGATTTGCAACTGTACATATAGTTTAATCCTAAAGATTCTGCAAAATCAGTGAAGGCAATGAATGAGGATCTGCATAGAATAGTTAAATAGTCTCAAAATTACTTCCTTGTTTTAAATCCTTTAAAATCTAAGTATATGATATTGGGCACACATAAACAGATACAAACTTTTTCAGTTACGGATGCTAAAATTACGGTTATGAACGACGAAATCGAGAAAGTCACAGAAATTCGAAATTTAGGAGTTATATTAGATCAGCTTCGTTTCGAAAATCAGATAAATAAAACAATAAAAAATTGTTTTTATAGTTTTAAACTATTATACAGACTACAAAAATATCTCAGTGTCGAAATACGCAAAAATTTAGTAGAATCTTTCGTACTTTTAAAATTGAATTATAGCGACACCGTATATGGCCCATGCCTACTAACTAAAATACAGTATCTTATCCAGCGCGTGCAAAATGCGTGTGTACGCTTTTGTTACAATATTCCTTATAGAGCCCATGTCACGCTATATTTAAACGAACATAACGTTCTTAAAATGAAAGGTAGAAGAACACTTCATTTGGCATCGTTACTCTTTGGCATCATTGCGAATAAGATCCCAAATTACTTAAATAACAAACTAGCATGGAGATCTGATCGGTATAGGTATCCTTTCCGAGCATGTCGTCACGGGACATGTTCTGTGGGTGGTATCGGACCGTCCGGCATCAATCCTTCATTGTGCCCCACATAATATATTTTTTCATTGTTTATAAAAAGTACTGTTTTTATTCTAGAGTTAATTAAATCTCACTGTTAGTGTATGTTAATGTAACTCGTTATATATATATATATATATATATATTTATTTACTTAGTTATCAAACAATGACACAATACATAATTATACTTAGATAAATAAAATCTAGAATCTTAATAACTAATACATTTAATTGTGTCACCAACTACTATACCACAAAGGGTAATGCCCACTGCTCTATGGGCCGTCGTCCCACATTAAATAATACAGTATGATATCCAAAATTATACAGAATAACGTAGTCAATAATTGAAATACAATAAAATAAAAATCATGTTTTTACATTGTGGGGTTTTTAAATTAAACAAAGTTCGATTTTGAGGTTAGTTCCTATGTTCGAGTGGGCTATTTTTGAATGGATGACTGTTAGATAACGTATGTTATTTGTATGGAAAAATCGCTTGATTCCAGGGGCACTATTTTTGAAACTATGACACTCGTATTCGAGTGATTTTTCCATACAAAAATCGCTCGAAGACACTCGTCTTCGAGCACTTTCAAAAATGGTACCCCAATTGTGAAAATAGGTCAGAAAAATATTACCATACTTTTCACTGTTCTGTAAATAAAGAGTAGGTCAATGATATGAAAAATACTGAATATTGACCGTTGGTCTTATATAACTATCTATATGTATAACGAAGCAGAGTATCAATGTGAAAGTGTATTGGTTTGTCCTTCTTTCACGTTAAAATGAGCACATTTACGGGATTTTTGTATGAAGAGCTGGAGCTTATTCTGCCATAGGCACAGAATAAGTAATAGTACTAGCGTACCATAGACTTTTTACGCGTGTGAAGCCGTGGGCATTAGCTAAGTATGATGAGGAAATACCTAAGGAAGGTTGGGGTCAGCCAGGCAGTCAACCGTAAAAAGTATTTACAGTAGTAATGGTGTCATAATATTGGCTAACCGGAAAAAACAGTCAGATGATGATGGAAGTAATAGAATTGTTAATATTTAGGGATTTAGGGATTCCGAAGACTGACTACATAGGAAAATAATATTGCAAGGGAAAGAAGAAATTGTGTTTTAATCTATTCAACATATTTATTCATAATCTTCATATAAAATGTAGCCGGAGTCAATTGCTCTAAAGTAGCCATTATGTGGGCACAGCAACCCACTGTTCTTGTTCCCACTAGACAATAGCCAGCGAGTTTGGTAATGGATTTGGCACCAGAATTGATGACTCCCTGGAGCTTCTTGCAGAAGACATAGTAACATCATCACTTTCATGAGGTTGGCTATATTGATCAACCTGAGCATGACATCTCACACTTCTGTATGTGTTAGTCCAACACTGTAGACTGACAGGCTTCTCTAGTTGATGTACCTGAAAATCATAATAAGTTTTAATATAATTCAAGCAGTAAATCTTGAAATTCACATCATAATTGTCATGTTTGAAATCTCTAGAACTAATAGACCATGAAAAAATATTTTAAGATGTAACTAGTCTAATCATTGGGAAGGTTATTTTTTAAAACTCATATCTTTATTCGTTTTCATTCATTTATTAAATCTTAGTATATAAAACAAAGGGGTTTGTTCTATATATTATATCGGGGTTTTTTGAACACCCATGACTTCTGAACGGGTGAACCGATTTTTATAATCTTTGATTTGTTGATTTTTATATAGCAAAATAATATGTGTATACATGCTTTATGTATGTTACATACCTGTTGAATAGGTATGTATGCTTTTTGAGGTCCCTCTCTGAACTGCCCAAAGAAACATTGTGTATTTAGACTCGCAATATTGATGTTCCACATTCAAGTCATACTTGCTGGTGGCCATATGTTCGCTCAACAAAATCACCAGTTGAATAGTTTGTTAATATGTTTTGTAGTAAATAAAAACATTCTTCACAAATACAACTGTCTTCAGATACCTAAAATAAGAAATAAATAGATGAATTCATTTAGACTAAAGAGCACACTTATGTTTATGGTGTCTCATATACATTCATATAATAAAAACAAGTAAATTACTCGAATGAAATAGATATATTCAAGTGTAAGTAGATTACTCATAAGCCAATCATGTAGGTCAACAAGAGAGTAATTTAAATAATACCTTCTACATATTTTCTTTTAGCATCTATGTAAATACAGGTTATCTTTTTTTCTTATGTAGGTAGATACTTACAATTGCTGGGTTAATCCAAGAGTTTAATATACTGAGTATAACATCAGTAACATCTTCAGCAGAAGCAGATAACTGTTCGCACAACGAGAAACAGACATAGTGGAATACGTTCTTCAAAATCACAAAACAAGTTTTATAACCATGGACCAAGGAATATTATAACAGAGTTTTTTAGATCTTTCTCATCGGCACTACGTTACATACTAAGATTACTTGCATTTAGTTTACTAATAATGTAAAGATTGAGAAAACTAAACCGCCTTGAAACCGCCAATCCATTTGATTAATGACAGACATAGGTAGGCAGATTATTTTTTAAACTCGATCTTTGTAATGGCTTCTAGCGTTTTGGCCGATTAGCTACGTTTACGAAGAATGTTTAAAATACTACTATTACTGGCATGTGTATGGCAATAAATGGCTTATTATTATTATTATTATTATTACTGTGCTGTGCAAGCAGTTTTGTCAATGAAAGCAATACTTGATTACAGATGTTTATTATGTAGAATAATTGTATATAATAATAAAATCCACAGTTTAAGCTAAAAACGTACATACTTACCCAGTATTTCATAACACTGCATATTATTTATTATCGCACATACGCTTCAGTGTCTTTGTAAACTTGGTTGAACGGAAAATATCGGTAAAAACACCAATTCAATTAAAAATTTAAACCCCACATAGATTTTCCCCATAATTTATATATATTCAATAAAAAAATAATTTACTAATTTTGAATTTTATTTCAAGCTCATACGCGTTATTAAGGGGGCGAAACCGGAAATGGGCAATCACCTTTATAAAAAAATAATAATTATACAGGTTTTCTATGAATAAGTGGAATGTCTATATGTACGGTACGCCTCAAAAATGAAGTCACTATCTCTCATACCAATTGTATGAGAAATTACGACCCCATCCCAGCAGCCTAACCGTACCTATATAGGTATAAAGTGTAGAGAGCTGTAAGACAGTCAATAGTATATTTGAAAATATTTTGAGTGATGTAAAAGAAATACAACAATAAAAATCAACTCCACTATGTAGCCAAATGTTCGAGCAATAGTTTTTTAAACAATCCAGGGCGTGTTGCTATAATATCTATATCACTAAAGTTATCATTATAAGATTTAGTTAAAAACTGAAAGGGTGACCTTTTACCTGCATTTGTTCGACAACAGTTAATAGCAAAAAGATTGTGTTTGTTACGGATGCGAGATCTAGTAGGAACTTTATAACTGATCTTATTAGTAAGTGGGATGCAATCATACCTCCCGTGACAAATATCATACAGTAACATAGCTCCTAGATATAAGCGTCTCTGCTTGAGATTCACATATTTATACTTAGCCAGTAGTTCATCATACGAAGATTGAGCACGATAACACCTGTAATACATACAACGTAAAATGTTTTTGCACTGATTCTAGTGCATCTGCGTATTTGGCATATATTGCAGTCTACTTTTCTTTCAACTATTACAAGAAAAGTAGTTGAAGTAAGTGTTGACTAGAAACTTGCGCGTAATACGGCAAATATTTAAAATTACGGCTTTTTGAATCAAAGTAAGTGTATGGGTTGAAGACAAAGCTATAGGGACTGTGTGAACAGCTTGAACCTTCCACTTTGTTTTTACTTCGATAGCTAAATCCTGGTACTCGCATCATTTTTCAGATATGGTGGAATGCAGGTTGTGTGTAAGCTTTTTTGTTTATTTTGTCATGAATAGTGATGTCAGGTCTATTGTAATGGGTTGTTTTATCAGTAATTATAGTCCGGTCAAAGTAAAGTTTTTAGTTTTGATTTTCTAAAACAGAATTAGGACTATACAACGTAATTTTGAACCCCCTAGCTATATTGAAATCTGGGAATCAGAATCCCTAATGGAACACAGAACTGCAACAAAGAAGGCAAATAACGAAAAAATTAATTTTCAATATTGCTAGGGGTTCAAAATCACGCTGTATTTATAATATGTCATCTTGGGTAACAATAAGTATTTGTAAGCAAGGTGTTGATGAATTATTGACGCTACTTGGGCACGACCAACCAGGTGCTTGTGATCGGTCTGTGCGATCGATTTGCAAGCACCGGTTATGTGCTGAATAGTTTCTGATTCTTCATTAGTTTAATATAATCACCATATTCATGTTCATAATCTTCATTGTCGTAAATAGCATCAACTTAGCTTCGTTTATTCATTACAGTGAATTACATAATAACAGCAGCCTCCGTGGTCCAGTGGTTAAGGCGTTTGCCTGTTGACCCGGGGGTCGTGGGTTCGATTCCCACCGGAAGCATACTTTGTTTAGTTGTTTCCAGTTTGGTTAGGACATTGCAGGCTTGAATCACCTGATTGTCTGATAATAAAGATGATTCCGTGCTTCGGAAGGCACGTTAAGCCGGTGGTCCCGGCTGCCTTCTGGTAGTCGTTAAAGGAACCACGTCAGAGGTCGAGAGGCGGTCCCGAAGAACTCTGACATCAGGGTGTGCTTGGTCGATTGACCGTGACACCTACTCGAAATGATGATGAGTGAATTACAGTGTCTGCATAGGTCAGTCTGTTAGATAATGTCTTTTAATATGTAGTCCTATATTAAGGGTAGCGATGACTTCATCCTGTATGGCCAGCATAAATCCCTCAGTCCCAGGAAACAGTTCACCTTTCTTGAGCCACTCGTTCGACTTGTCTTTATCGACGTGGGGTTGGCTCAAGGAGGATCGGTGCCTTCCGTGACGTGATTTAGCTGCCCATGCTGCTAGTTTCTGTTCTGTATTTATAACGTCTTCAGAGGTCTGTGTCGATTAATCCTCTGCCACCTTCCAGGCGCGAGAGTGTCAATCTTTCAATACAGGCTTTGGGGGTAATGTTTCCGGAATAAAGTGAGTCGTGTGTGTATGTTACGTTATACCAATATACAATATTTTCCGCCTGTTGGAAAAAGCGATCACCTTGTATTGTTAATTGTATACAGATCATCAATCACGACCAAAAAAGTCGCAATACCTTATACTTCTCTTGATTACCATAAAGCTGTCTACGACAAGATTAATAAGTACCTACAAGAAAACATGACTATAAATAACAAAGATAATATAAATATAAATTGTCTTTCCTTCAAAGACCAGATACAGAAATCAACAGAAAACGATGTTAAAACTAAGTCTAATAGAATCAATTGGAGTCAAAAACCCTCGATCAATAAAGAAATTTTAGACCTAACCAAAAGGAAAAAAGGAACTATGGCACATATACAAAATTAATAAAACAGATACTTCATACCGTGATTACAGAGAATTGAATCATAAGATAATAAGACTAGCAAAAAATAGAAGAGCTTACTTCGAAACCAATGTTATAGAGAGCGGATAAAGCATTTTATGGACATATTAGAAAGCAACTCAATTCTAAGGTAAGTGTACCTAATATTCTGGAAGGGAAGTCTCAAGAATTGGTTGATGACCCGCAAAGAATTGCCGAGCTCTTTGCTGAACAATTCGAAAGTAGTTTTATAACAGAACCTGATGGACCATTGCCTATCATTACGATGCCAAGAGTGGAAAACTGTTAAGTTTACTGCCGATGCCGTATTTGATGCTCTTTATAAGTTTGATGATAACACGTCTTCTGGTCCAGATGGAATACCTTCCATCTTGCCTAAGCAATGCTCATTAACCTTGGCAGAGATTATAGCCGCAATCATCAATGATGAACAAATCTATGGAAGAAGGACGTCTACCAGTCGACTGGAAAGTCGCGACAGTGGTACCGATCTACAAGAAGGGCGACAAACTGGCCCCTATGAATTTCAGGCCTATAAGCCTCACAAGTATCTTATGTCGGGCAATGGAAAAGATTACAGCTGTTAAACTTAGAGAATTCTTATTCAAACAAGGTATCATTTCAAATGAACAACATGGATTTGTCCCAAAACGGTAAATATCCACTAATTTATTACAATGTGTAAACAAATGGATTAAAAACTACGATAATGGACAACCTACCGACGTAATCTATCTAGACTATGAATAAGCTTTTGATCGCGTACCGATCAAAAGACATGCAAGTTAGAGCATCTTGGTATACGTGGAAAATTATTAGCGTAGATTAGAGACTTCCTTACAGGCAGATCCTTCCGTGTACGGGTGGAAAATACATTTTCAAGTCCACGACCAGTTCTTAGCGGTGTCCCGCAGGGTTCCGTTCTCGGACCCTTGCTCCTATACCCAGCTGATCTAAAACAGGCGTTACAAGTACCTTTCTCGTTGTTTGCAGATGATACAAAACTTTTTGGTAACCTTAACACTCTCAACATCGACAAATGCACCGTTCTACATATAGGGAAAAAATCCTCGTAAAACTTACTATCTTGGCAATCGATAATTGACCCCTGTAGAATCACAAAAAGACCTTGGTATAACAATCACTACGATTTAAAATAAAAACCTACTAAACAGGTTAAATCTTTGCGTAACATGTCCTACGAACAAAGGATGAAGGAACCAAATCTCCGAATCTCACCTCAATAGAATGTCGAAGAGAAAGAGGCAACCTAATCGAGACCTACAAAATTCTAACAGGATATTACGATGTACCCAATCTACAAGACCTATTCCGATTATTTGACAATAAACGATTGAGAGGATATCAGCTGATTTGTATCGTATGAGAGCTAAAAGGAAACCATTTCAAAATTTTCTCGCCAATCGGATGGTCACAGACTGGAACAGCCTACCAGAGAATGTTGATACTGCACCTTTAGTAAACAGCTTCAAAAATAGACTGGACAAAGTCACACGCGTCACCTTAATAAGCTGCTAGTGTGTTCACAAAATGTATAAATAAATAGTTGGTATGGTATCAACGTGTGCGTGCACTCACCCCGCGTCGGCGACGGCGTCGAGCAGCTGCGCGCGCAGCGCGGCGGCGGTGTGCGCCACCCACGCGGCCGGCTGCGCACGCGCCGGCGCGCGCAGCTCGCGCAGCGGCAGCAGCGCGCGCAGACGCCGCGTCCAGCGCGCGTCCGCCGCGCCCGCCACCAGCCACAGCAGCAGCGGGCCCGGCGCCGCCGCCGCCAGCGCCCCGCCCACCGCGCCCAGCGGCTCCTCCGCCGCCGGCGGCAGCCCGCCCGGCCGCAGCCGCTCGGCCAGCCGCGGCGTGGAGCGGCGCAGCCGGGCCACGACGTCGTCGTAGAGGCGCCGCATCGCGCGCGGCAGGTGCGCCCGCAGCGCTCGGTCCAGCCAGGCGGGGTGGCGCGGCGCGGCCGGCGGCGCCCACAGCGGCGCCAGCGCCAGCCGCAGCCGCCGCGCCGCCTGCCGCGTGGCCTCGTCGCCCGCGCCCGCCAGCCGCGCCAGCCGCAGCGCCCGCAGCGCGTCGGCCGCGGCGGCGGCGAGGCGCGCGTGCGCCGCGCTCGGCGCCTGCGCGGCCACCGTGGCCTCCCAGTCGTCGCCGCCGTCCTCGTCCTCGTCCTCATCCTCGTCCTCGTCCCCGCGGTCGTCGGGCGGGAGCAGGGGCGCGGGCGGCTCGGGGTCGAGGCGCTCGACGTCGAGATCGGCGCAGTCGGGCGGCGGACGCGGCGCCAGCAGCTCGCGCGCGTCGCCCGGCCGTCGCGCGCGCGCGTACGAGTGCTCGCGCCACACGTGCGCGCGGCCGGGCTCGCCGGCCACGGCGCGCACGTAGGCCACCAGCCGCTCGTGCAGCGCCAGAGCCGCGCCGGCCTCCGCCTCCGCCTCCGCCGCCGCGCTCTCGGCGCCGCTGCCGCCGCTCTCTGTCGCCTGATGTTCATATAGTGGTGAGCGAGCTGTGATTTGACATACCTACATAGATCATTTATTCCTTACGATATGACGATACGATGGTCTTACGACTTACGAGGTACGTAAGATGCAACATACTCTGCCTATAGGCGTATAAATATTAAGCTTTAAATTAAATATTTTACAGTTAAGCATTGATAAGTCGATTTTGAGTTAAATTTTCACATAGTTACATAATTTATTTCAAGCTCAAAAATCGGGCTGGCTTGAACCGGCTAGCAATCACCCCTCTCACAGAATACTATTCAATTTGGTTAATATGTTAAATTGCGCTCGTCCGTGTTATCTCCAAATGAGTAACAGCTGAAAATCAGCGGTTGCTCCACCGGGCAACGTGTGCTGAGCTGTAGCCTATTTGTGCTTCTGTGGCATACATACTGCATGTATTTAGTAGTTATTATAAGTTAGTGATCATATTGTTTCTACTTCATCATCATCATCTCAGCCGCAAGAAGTCCACTGCTGGACATAGGCCTCCCCCAAGGATTTCCAATATGACCGGTTGGAAGCGGCCTGCATCCAGCGTCTTCCTGCGACCATGGTTAGGTCGTCCGACCACCTTGTCGGTGGGTGTCCAACGCTGCGCTTGCCGGTACGTGGTCACCATTCGAGCACCTTTCTGCCCCATCGGTTCTTCGAGCTATGTGCCCCGCCCACTGCCACTTCAAAGAGCTAATCCGCTGAGCTATGTCGGTGACCTTTGTTCTTCTACGGATCTCCTCGTTTCTGATTCGATCTCGCAGAGAAACACCGAGCATAGCCCTCTCCATAGCTCTTTGAGCGACCTTGAGCTTTCTTATGAGGCCCATAGTAAACGACCACGTTTCGGACCCGTAAGTCATCACTGGCAACACACATCGGTCGAATACTTTCGACTTGAGTCACTGAGGTATTTTGGACGAGAAGACACTTCGGAGTTTCCCGAACGCTGCCCAGCCGAGTCGGATTCGTCGAAAGACCTCATCCTTGAAGCTAGAACTTCCTATTGGACTTTTTGGTGTGTTTATTATAAAAAAGAAAAGAATAAATTTAGTTAGATGTCATCCTAAAGACACATATTTTTACTGCGCCCTAATAGGTTATGGAGCCCCCGTTTAGTGTTGTCTAAGGATTATAATACAGTAGAATAAAGAGCAGCATAGACGAAAATAGTATTCACGAAATTTGGTTTCGAACAAGATGGAGTTAACCAATTCGATGAAAGTTGAGAAATTCGATGGAAAAAATTTTAAGCAATGGAAGTTTCAGATTCAATGTGCTTTAAGAGCAAAAGGTTTGAATATCAATGAAGCAAAACCAAAAGATGCTGATGATTCAATTCAATGGAATAAAAACGATGGTATGGCGATGTTTATATTGACGTCATCAATGGATTTGAAACAAATCTCGTTGATTGAAAATTGCGAAACCGCCAAAGAAGTGATGAATAAGTTAGAAGCTATATACGAACATAAATCAGAGTTTAATAAAATGATGATACATGAGAAGTTCTACCAGTATAAATACAGTACAACTGAAACAATGGCTCAGCATGTGTCAAATGTAGAAAGTCTTGCCAAGCAGTTACGAGAGTCTGGAGAGAATTTAAGTGACACGGCAGTTATCACTAAAATATTGAGTTCATTACCAATGTCATATCGTTCTCTTAGACAAGCATGGTTGTCTCTCGATCCAGCTAGCCAGACTATTCATAATCTAACATCACGATTGATTGACGAAGAGGCAAGTCTAGCTAGTGAAGCTACGAGCGAGACAGCTCTTGTGAGTAGTCATGGAAATCAGACAGTGCCATAGATATGTATGTTACAATTGTAATAAGAGGGGTCATTATGCTAGACACTGTAGAGTACCGAGAAAACAGTATCATAAGAATGACGATCAATCGGACAATTTAATGTTCAGTGCCGAACAATATCCTCTGTCAGGTAGCAGTGAAGATATATGGATACTTGACAGTGGAGCGTCAGCACATATGTCGTATCAACGTCAAATCTTTTGGGACTATCAGGAATATGATCAAACATTTTTAAGTAGAACTGTGAAACTGGGAGACAGAAAAGAAATTATTGTTCGTGGAAAGGGTGATGTAATAGTTGACAGATTTGTCAATGGAGAATGGAAAAAAGGTACATTGAATGATGTTCTTTATGTTCCCGATTTAAGAAAAAACTTGCTTTCTGAGGGCATATTAACAAGGAAAAGTTATGTTGTTGTAAAAAAAAATAGAGTTGCTATGGTGATGAAAGATAACATGATTGTCATGTGTGCACAGCTGAAACATAATAATCTTTATGAATTGGATATAAAATCTGTTAAACAAGAAAACTGCAACTTGATACAGACTGATATCAAACTTTGGCATGAGAGATTGGGCCACCTTAATATAAGAGAAATCCTAAATATGAGCAAGAATGGCGCATTACCTGTAAAATTGACTGGAAATGATAGGTTTATTTGTGAAGCTTGTCAATATGGAAAACAAGCAAGATTGCCATTTGCTAGATCCCATAGAGGTCCGACGCAACCAGGAGATATTGTTTACAGTGACGTTTGTGGTCCAATCCAGGAGCCCTCTGTATCAGGGATGAGATATTTTGTTTTGTTTAAAGATGGAGCCACGAGCTATCGTCACGTTTATTTTCTGAAGCATACAGATGAGGTGTTGGATTGTTTTAAAAGATATAATGCTTTTATAATGAATAGATTTAAACATGATGTACGTGTCCTACATACTGATAATGGTGGTGAGTATGTTAACACTCAGTTTAAGAATTTCCTTGAAAGTAAAGGCATTACTCATGAGTGTACGGCAGTTTTCACGCCGGAACAGAACGGACGAGCCGAGAGAGAATTACGCACGATAATGGAAAGCGCGAGATCAATGTTATATGCTAAGAATGTTCCTTTGAATATGTGGGCAGAAGCTGCAAACTGTGCGGTATACTTATTAAATAGAAGTTCATCCAGTCAAACTCCTAGTGTGTCACCGTACGAGCTTTGGCATGGTTCTAAACCATATTTGCAACATATTAGAGTATTTGGTTCTATTGGATATGTTCATACTCCGGATCAGAAAAGGAAGAAGTTAGATAAAAAAAGTACAAAGATGGTTTTAGTTGGGTATGAACGAGAGAACTATAAAATGTATGATGAAAAAACAAAGAATATTTTTATTTCTAGGGATGTAAAGTTTGATGAGAATGGTATGCTAGACATTGGACAAAATTTTACTCATTTGAGAGTGGATGGCGAAGAGGGGGAATCCGAAGGTATTTCTTCTCCGCCAGATCAGAATGGAACTCATAGCGAACAGAGTATTCAACAAGTATTATCGGATAGCATGCAGAGTTTTGAAGACAGTGATGACTCTTATTGCCCACCTGACGGTGTTATTATGAATATTGGGGATGGCTGTGGTATGACATTACGACCACGACAAAATATGAATTATGAGTTGAATTTTTCAGAATGTGATATACCAGATACATATGAAGAGGCAATAAGGAGCGAAAATTCTCAAAATTGGAAGAGGGCTATTGAAGAAGAACTTCAGTCCCATAAAGATAATAATACTTGGACTATAACTAACAGAACTGATAAGAAACCTATTACATGCAAATGGGTGTTTTGTATGAAGAGAAATAGAGAAGGAGAAGTAGAAAGGTTTAAAGCGCGCCTTGTTGCTCGTGGGTTTACTCAGATTAAGGGTTTGGATTATAAGGAAACTTTTTCTCCTACGACCAGGTACGATTCCATTAGGTTGTTGCTAAGTGTAGCGGCCAAAGAAAATCTTCAGGTCCAGCAGTTTGATGTAAAGACAGCTTTTTTGTACGGCGAGCTCACAGAGGAGATATACATGGAGGTGCCGAAGGGAGTTGAAGCCGAAGGGTCCAAAGTATGTAAGTTAAACAAATCTATATATGGTCTCAAACAAGCACCTAGATGCTGGAACAGAAAGTTCAGTTCCTTTTTAACAATGTATGGTTTTAAGCCCTGCCAGTCTGATAGCTGTGTATTTATAGGATACTTCAATGGTGTCAAAGTTTTGTTGGTTACATATGTTGATGATGGACTGTTGTTTTCTAGAAACAATGATATTTTGTCTATAATTTTAAATGATTTGAAAAGAAATTTTGAAATTAAAATATTGAAGTTCGAATGCTTTGTTGGTATGGAGATCGATAAGGGTAAAGACAATATTAGTATTCATCAAAAGCGGTATATGGACAGTATAATTAAGAAATTAATTAATTTGTCTGAAGCTGTAGGTTGTAGTACATCAGTAGATGTTAATGTACAGTTATCAAGAAACATAGACCAAACACCGATTAATTTTCCATATCGGGAAGCAGTGGGAGCATTGTTGTTTTTGTCTTGTGTTTCTAGACCTGACATATCTTATGCAGTGAACCTTGTCAGCAGGTATGTAAGTAATCCAAGCACTGCACATGTGACTGCTGTAAAACGAATTATACGCTATTTGATTAGTACAAAGGACAAGTCAATTGTCTACCACCATAATGAAGAATTAGTTGGTTATTCGGACTCCGACTTTGCCAGTGATTTAGATACTAGAAAATCAAATACTGGCTACATATTTTTGATGAGTGGTGGGCCTGTAAGTTGGGCTAGTAGAAAGCAAGCCACAGTTGCCCTGTCAACGACGGAGTCTGAATATATGGCTGTGATGCAGTCAGAGAGATTCTTTGGTTAAAACAATTTTTATTAGAGATAAATGAAGCTCAAACATTAGTTACTCTTTATGTAGACAATCAAAGTGCTATAATAAAGTTAATTAATAATCCTGTTTGTCATAGAAGGAGTAAACACATTGATGTTAGATTTCATTTTATAAGAGATCGTTGAGAAGAACTTAGTAGCTATTAAATATGTAAAAAGTTCTTGTCAACTAGCAGATTTTCTTACTAAGGCTTTACCTACTTCTATATTTAATTTGTTAAGGGACCAAGTGTTGAAGTAGGTAATATAGTATTTGCTACCTACTAAATTTTAGTGGGAGTATTGGACTTTTTGGTGTGTTTATTATAAAAAAGAAAAGAATAAATTTAGTTAGCTGTCATCCTAAAGACACATATTTTTACTGCGCCCTAATACTTCCAACCTGGATCAACTGACCCAGATAGATATATTGGTCAACAGCTTCAAGTATGGAGCTCCCAACAAGCACTGGAGAAGGCGCAACATGGACATTCGACACGGTGTGGCGGGTGGGTTTCTACTTATTTCTGTATAATATGTGTGACAGTTGAACAAAATAAATTTATTATCTATCTATCTATCTAATACGGTAGCCCAACACCCTTACAGATCTTCTCCAATATGAAAGCGGCAATTAAAGATAAAACTACCCCAGGAGGGTACCTGCGTTCATGCGCAGGAGAATCCCTCCCTGGGCAACAATGCTCAGGCTGCCCTACGTATTCTGGGGTGGAAAACAATTCCGCTTTGAAGGTCGCAAGTCCTAATAATAACCTACATAACGAGAGGTCTCCGGCCACCACCCCTAAGCTTTTAGTCGATTTTTACTAATATTACATTAGGGGGTTACATTCCAATCTAGATGCAGTCCATTACCACCTCGAGTCTGCCAAGCCGGCCTTGCTATTTCTGACCGAGACACAGATCTGTAATCCGTCAGACCTGTCATACCTGCATTACCCAGGCTATGTCCTGGAGGCCAAATTTCACCCCCACGCGGGTGGGTGCGTGTATGTCAGGGATGAGATCTGATGTCGGCGTCTCCGTGACTTGGAAGTTCCGGATTTCTCTGTTTTGTGGGTTCAGATACTGGTTTGATCATATTGTTCACGCCAGTTTCTACCGTTCGCATAGCGGAGACTCTGAGACAACTCGGCTCATGGAATATCTTGGCGATGCAGATAAGATTCAGCAACGTTTTCCATCTGCGCAGTTGGTGTTTCTGGGGGACTTTAACGCCAACCACGAAGAGTGACTGTACCCGTACTAGGACACCGACCACGCTGGGAGAGAAACCTATAAGTTTGCAATGACTTACGGTCTCTCCCAACTTGTCAACGAGTCAACGCGCATTCCTGACGTTACTGGCCACTGCGTTTGCCTTCTGCTGACAGCCGATCCTGACAGGCAATCGGTGTCCGTATTACCACCGCTCGGAACATCGGATCACTGTGTGGTGGAATCTGTATCACACTACTCGCCTCCTGATACCAGCCCCAAAGGCACCAGGCGAGTATGGCGATACAAGTCAGTAGATTGGGATGAGATGCGACACTTTTTCGCATCTTATCCTTGGCGGCAGGTTTGCTTCTCTTCTAGGGATCCATCATACTGCGCTGATGCTGTTTCGAGTGTGATATGTAAAGCAATCGAGTATTTTATTCCTTTTGCTGACGTATCCCTTGAAACCAAAGCTCGCCCATGGTTCAATGCTGACTGCCTCTTAGCGGAAAGGCGTAAGCGGGAAGCGTACTTGGCCTGGCCTGATGCTTCCAGAATCCTGTCCCTCAGGAAGTAAAGCCTTCTGGTCTCTAACCAAGTCAGTTGAGATGAACTTCTGTCGCCTATCGCTGCCACAAACCTGACGGTTCTCTGGCCCATAGTGCAAAAGAGAAAGCAGACTTTTTTGCTAATCTATTTGCAGATAATTCGCGTCTAGATAGTAAAGGTAAAAGTCCACCCCAGTTACCTTCGTTCGGCCCCTAGATTCGGGCCGCTCCAATCCACTAAAGATAGGTACTGAAGTGCATGCTTAACCTAGACGTGAATAAGGCTAGTGGACCTGATGGTATCCCAGCAGTGGTTCTGAAGCGCTGTGCACCTGAGTTGTCTCCTGTGGTGACAGACTTTCTCTAGAGACTGGCAGAGTCCCAAGATCCTGGAAGCTTGCCAATGTACAACCTGTACCTAAAAAAGGTAGTCATTCCGACCCGGTCAGTTATCGACCTGATGCAATCACCTCCATATTGTGCAAGTGTGCTCCTTAGTGACAACCAATATGGTTTTCGCAAGGGTCACTCAACCGGTGACCTATTGGTATATGTCACGTACCTATGGAGTGAAGCCTTGGAGGGTCACGGTGAGGCAATTGCCGTTTCACTCGATATATCCAAGGCTTTTGACCGGGTCTGGCACAAAGCTCTCCTAAGTAAGCTTCCAGCGTATGGTTTACCAGGGGACCTCTGCAACTGGATATCCGATTTCCTGAGAGAATGGTCGATTCGAGTGGTTGTGAATGGCTGCTCTTCCGACTTAATGGTTATTAATGCCGGGGTACCTCAGGGATCTGTACTCTCTGCAACCTTGTTCCTGCTGCACATTAATGACCTCCTTACGTCTGGCAATTGCCTGCATTTATATTCCCAGACAAGTACAATCCCGGGACATTCAAAAGTAGAATAAATGGGTTTCTCTTGAATAGGCATGTAACATCCTCGTCACCATCGTCACTTACCATCAGGTGAGATGGGAGACAAATGCCTACTTCAATAATTAGTAAAAATCATTTTTTTTTTCAAAATTAGTTCAATGTGTCAAAAATTATTTTACTTTGTGCATTTTGATCATAACCTTGAGTATGACGATACCCCATTTGATCGTCAAAGTGTGGACGTTACCGTAGTAAATAGCATATTGCCTAAAATTTCGAACTGGTTTTTAGGCAACAACCTATTGCTAAATGCTCAAAAGACCCAATGCATTAAAACTCTCCCGAACGTAAGGCAGATCGAAGTTGACATAGTGGGGTTGTCAGAATTCCGAAGAGAGGAAGTGGGCATGATAAGCCTAAAGTCAAGTAACTCTTGATGCCGGGCTTCAATGGGGTGCCCATATTACTACGTTAGCGGGTAAACTTAGTTCTGCAGCAAATGCGCCTCACAGAAAATGGACCTGGATGGGTCCTAGCAGAAACGACCAGGTGTCAAAAACGAGATAGACTTCATCTTCTCGATGAGGAGAGAGATATTCAACGATGTCTCTGTGATCAACAGGATTAAAATCGGAAGTGATTACCGAATAGTAAGAGGTATCTTGAATAGAATTGAATAGATGAGAGAGGACTCGCTTGATGTGATGAAGTCTATGCTCCGACCGTCACCGGCCCATATCCAAAATGTCGAAAGTTTCCAACTGGAACTCTTGAATCGCTTCAATTGCTCGAAGAATTGCGTATCTGTGGACGAGTTAAATAATGGATTCGTTTCTTAGACACTATCCGAGCGGCGGGATCGAAGATTTTTAAGTCCCGCCCGAAACAAGAGCCTCAAAAAATCTTGCCCCAGACCCTAAAACTGATGGCCACGCGACGATCTATGCCGCTGCAGACCTCCGAAGACTCGGACGTACATCGGCAGCTCAATAGTCAAATCCAGAAGGCCTTGCGACACGACATTCGCTTCTTTAATACCGAGCGTATTAAGGATCCGGCTCGAAGGACCAATGGTAGTTTTGTGAAAGGGAGATGAAGTGGAAGCACGCTTACCGCTCGTATCGCGTTGGCGTGGGCGCCTAGGTATCTGCGGCGGCCGGGATGGTTATTGTTTCTTTCTTCAGTCTTCACCTTCTTTCACTCCGGTCTAGACACCGGTGATGCTGACCGATATCGCGGCGGTTGACGGGACAGGTTATTGAAACGCGTGTCGACCGAACGGCGGTGGAATTCTCAAACAGATAGTTTCATCTTTCACGTTTCAAATATAGGGGAATGTAGTACCAAACGCCAAATTCTTTCAAGTATCGCACGGATTTACGACCCGTGTGGCTATCTCGCTCCGATAACTTTCTACGCGAAAGTCATCATGCAGCAGTTGTGGCTCGACAACGTATCCTGGGACGACGCTCTTCCGGAGCATATTTCCAAACTGTGGAAGTGCTTTGTCGAAGGTTTTGCGTGTTTGAAGTTGCCTAGCCTTCCGAGATTCGTGCTTGGTCAAGGAGACATTCGGTGTGATCTCATGGGTTTCAGCGACGCTTCTGAGAAGGGCTACTCAGCTGTAGTTTATCTTAGAGTCCAATCATCTCACACCGATGTCAAGGTCCATCTTCTTTTATCGAAATCGCGGGTTTCTCCCATTAAACAGAAGCTTACCATTCCAAGGCTCGAGCTCTGTGGATGCGTTCTGCTCGCTAAACTGCTCAATCACGTCTCTGCTGTGCTCGGCAAATGTATTCCCATTGCTGACACAATCGCATGGTGCGACTCTACAATCGCCCTTGCTTGGCTCAAGACTCCTCCTCATAGGTTACAAACCTTTGGTTCCGGTTGTCAAAAAGGAAAGAAGTGTTGAAGGGGCTCTCAGTGATA
The DNA here is from genome assembly GCA_947532085.1 of Elegia similella. Classification (NCBI taxonomy): domain Eukaryota; kingdom Metazoa; phylum Arthropoda; class Insecta; order Lepidoptera; family Pyralidae; genus Elegia; species Elegia similella. The sequence goes on from OX383940.1 coordinate 26,324,300, forward strand.
ATTAAAAATAAACAATTAATTACGTACCAAGTGTTACAAAGAAGATTGAAAACCTAACCTCCACATCCAATTGCAAGGTATGGTAATACATTTCACACCGTTCCACAAGTATTACACGTAAAATTGCACTTGAAAAGTTTTGAGAAGATAATAACCGAAATTATTTTTAAAAAGCTACGAGGGATATTGACCAATAAGAGTTATCAAACAATATTTAAATCACAGCCGGTTGGTACTGACTCATGCGCATGCGCATCATATTAATTTGACATTAGCAATTTTGACACTGACACTTAATGATATTTCAATTAATGACATACAGCCATAGACAATTACGTTAGTGTTCGAGCATAGATATCTAAGTCATACAGCCATAGCAACATACAAGTTGAAACAAAGTTATACTTAAGGATGTCGTCAAAAACGAATACCAAGGCAAACAGCGGCCAGAAAGCAACAAATACAGTTGTGTGTTTTAAATGTAAAAAGAACGTCGACGCGAAAACTACATTAAAATGCAGTCTATGTCACAATAAGTTCGAATTCGAATGTGCAGGATTTTCCGAAAAACTATGGAGCATAATGGAGTCTAAATCAAAAATGAAATGGAAATGTAGAATATGTATCACCAAAAATAAGGAAATTATAGTGAATAATAGCAGAAGTACATCAAACGTTACGACGCGGAAAAAATTTTCGCCTAAAACTGACAACGCGCAGCAGTCAACACCTATTAGCTCGCAGATTGAGGACTCGCAAATACTGACTCCAATAAAAACAATGCATTTAATAGATGATTCTTGTATGAACTCAAATATTATTCTTTCTAAAAGTGCCGATTTTACTTTATCAGACGCTGTGGCTCAGCAAGAAATTAGGGAATGCATTGATAAACTTAAAGCAGAACTAGCAGTTTCAGTAAATGAATTAGAAAACGTAATAATAGAAAACAACCAACTCAAAAGACAGATAGAAAAACTGCAAGAGGAAAACAAAACATTAAAATCACTCTGTCAATCGCCTTTGTCAGACAATCAGATTAAAAGTTTAAAAAAGAAAAATGCCAAACGTCCCGTTCAATACCCAGAAATAAGAAAAATATTTTCGTCGCCCAACAAAGAATCTTCAGACAATACAATGTATGGAGAAGAAAACAAGTCTACTGAAACGGAAAAGCCACAAATAGAAGAAATAGAGGAAAAAATTAAAGAAATAGAACAGGAAATAGTCAAAATGAAACAAAACATAAACAGAATAAGGAGAAGTACAAAAGAAACAAAAAATATTAGATCCACTGCAATGGTTGAAATTTCCAATTCTAAACAACCAAAAAAGATAAATAAAACGCAAGACGGAAGAAGTAAAATCTATATATTTGGAACACAGCAATGTACGGGTTTATCATTAGCACTGGTAAAGACAAGAGAAAATTCAAAATTAGAAGATTATTCTATAACTTCTGAAATCAAACCAAATGCATTAAGCACAGAAGTTTTAAAAAATTGTCTGAATATAAATTTGAATCCAAAAGATAAACTAGTAATAAGTGTAGGAGAAAATGACTATGACCTAAAAATGTTAACTTTACAATTCAATTTGTGTAGAAAATTTAGTAAAAATAATATTATAATACTTACAGTTTTTAAAAATGACTATATAAATTTATTTAAATTCAATAATAATATTATGGACATATGTGATCAATATAAAAATTTGAATTTGCTTATTGTAAATCTAATAATGTGTTTGACATATGTTTATCAATAAATCACGTAATTGACTTTATAGACTACAAAAATAAATATTTAGACGTAAAACAATTAAAAAAATTGATAATGGACAATGAATCTAAGTTTAAAAATAGCTACGAACAAAATAAATATCGCAAAGGCACAATACCGTACTACTTCACTCGTCAACAATCAGAGCAAGCCACACATATCGATAAAAAAATAGATACTAAAAACAAGGGGAGCATATTAAGCTATTTTCCTATTATTGAAAAAAAAACGTTTTTTCGTACCTAACAACAGCTCAAATAACAAATCACTCAATATTTTACACCAAAACATAGCTAGTATTCTGTCAAAACAAGATATGTTAGAGTTAACATTGGAAGAACTTAGAGAGCAAGGTAAACATCCAGATATTATGTGTTTTACGGAGTCTTTTTTTAAGGACGGTCATGAGCAATATTTGAAGATGCGAGATTATGAGTATGCAACTTCGTACAATAGAAAAAAATGTAAAGGAGGCTCATGTATACTTGTAAAAAAGGAATCAATTTTAAAGTACTTGCACTGCCACAAAAATACGCTGCTGTAACTACATTCGAAGCTTGTGGTATTGAAATTCCTAGTATTAGATTAATCATTGTATGTGTTTACCGAACCCCATCATCTGATCCAATGTTTTGACTAGCTCCGTGGCGCAGCGGTCACCACGCCAGCCTGCGACACGGAGTGACCGGGTTCGATCCCCGGCCAGGTCAAGATGGAAAATGATCTTTTTCAGATTGGTCTGGGTCTTGGATGTGTATCTATATATGTATTTGTTATAAAATATAGTATCGTTGAGTTAGTATCCCATAACACAAGTCTCGAACTTACTTTGGGGCTAGTTCAATCTGTGTGATTCGTCCGTATATATTTATTTATTATTTATTTATTTATTTAATGTTATTCCTTGATAAACTTGATTGCCTCTTACATGATTTGACAAAGAAAGATAAATCCCGATCAAAATTAGTAATTCTAGGCGATATCAATATAAATACGCTGTTGAAAAAAAAAGATACGGAATACCTGACCAATCTATGTAACAATTATTCATTAAAAATTCACATCAACGTTCCAACTCGTAAAAACTCATGTTTAGATCACATATTGAGCAATATAAAAGATGCAACTGCTGAAGTGTTGCCATTATATCTTTCAGACCATGAAACCGCACAAATATTAAGCTTTCCAATAAAAAATGATATCTGTAAACCTAAATCCTATATGCTATATAAAAAAGATTACAGCTTCGACAATATACGCAAATTTAAAGAATGTCTGAGTAAACTATCATGGTTAGAGGTTTTTCATGAACCTGATCTAAACAAAGCATTTAATACATTTCACGAATTACTGTGCCTATTCTATAATTTATGTTTCCCAAAAATAAGAGTAAGAGTCTGCAACAATAACATCAATAAGAAATGGATAAGCAAAGGATTAAAAACTAGCTGTAAAAATAAAAGAACCCTAAGATATAATTATTATAAAAATAAGACTGAATCAAATAAAAATATATATCTGACATATTCGCAATTATTAAAAAAATGCATTAACAAATCAAAAAAGATTTCTAATATTCAATTTATTGACAAAAGTAATAACAAATGTAAAGCGACATGGTCTATTATAAGAAATGAAATATCAATTAATAAGACTGAAAGTGACATAACGGAAATTATCAGAAATAATAAAATCATAAAAGAACCTGAACAAATCGCAAATGCATTCAATGAATATTTTACCGACGCTCCTAATAACATGACCACAGATAACATACAATCGTCTTCTTCAATTCCCAGACTCATAAATTCATTTTTTCTCAAACCTTTATCGGTGGGAGAAGTCAAAAAAATAATTGGTTCGTTAAAAAATACTAACTCTGAGGGCTATGATGGTTTAAATACTAAAATATTAAAAGAATGTTGTCCCCAAATCGAATCGGTTTTAACGCACTTAGTAAATGTATCTTTTTTGAGTGGCACCTTTCCTAATGGACTGAAATTATCATTAGTAAAACCATTGCACAAGAAAGGTAAAAAAGAAGACTTGAAAAATTTTCGGCCAATCACGCTAATACCAATACTATCAAAAGTTTTTGAAAAATGCATGCATAAAAGACTCATGGAATTCTTAAATAAATATAAAATTATAAACAAAAATCAATATGGCTATCAAAAGAAAAAATCGACTGGTCTAGCTACCTATACACTAATAAACACAATACACCATAATCTAAATATTAAGTACTTGACTACGGGACTGTTTTTTGATTTGTCACAGGCATTTGACAAGGTGACGCATGAAATTCTTTTAAATAAACTTGAAAGACTAGGTATAAGAGGGGTTGCACTACAATGGATAGCATCGTATTTAAAAAACAGACACCAGGGTGTCATTATTAGCAAAATAATAAAAAATGAAATGATGACGTATATATCATCTTATAGAAAGTTATGTCAAGGTGTTCCACAAGGAAGTGTATTAGGACCCTTATTATTCTTATTATATATAAATGACATTACTACAGCAATCAAACACAAATGCATTTTATACGCTGATGACATATCCATAATCGTAGCAACTAATAAAAATGACTAGAATAATAATTAAATAATTAATCATGAAAGGGAGGTAAACGATACAATTGACAAAGTAATTAAATGGCTCAATATAAATAATTTAAAAATTTATCTTGACAAATCTAATTATATACAATTTAATAAATCAAAAAATCCAAATTGCAATTTTACATTTAATATACTAAAAATAAAAGAAGTGACAAACATAAAATTTCTGGGAGTTACAATAGATCAGGATATGAGTTTTAAAATTCATACAGACAATATAAATAAAAAAAATTAATCAATTTGTGTATGCATTAAATCGTGTTAAAAATGTTGCGGATAGAAAGACTGCAATTCTATCATATCGGTCATACATAGAGTCCATTCTGCGATACGGTATAATTATGTGGGGCAATAGCATAGAATACACAAAAGCATTTGTGGCTCAGAAAAAATGTATAAGAGTGCTATGTGGAGTACCACCTAGAACATCTTGCAGAATATTGTTTAAAAATTTAGGATTGCTGCCTCTCCCCTCACTTTATATATATGAGATATGTATGTTTGTCCACAAAAATATCAATCTGTTTAAGAAAGCAAGTGAGGTTAGTGGAAGAATGCAAAGAAATCCATATAGGCTCGTATTAGACAGTACTCCGAAATCTGTAAAATGTGCAAATAGTCCACACAACATGTGTGTACGAATTTATAATAAATTGCCAAATGAGTTTAAAAACCTTAGCAATTATTTGTTTAAAAATAAATTGAACATGTGGCTACTCCAGAAAATGTTTTATAAAATTGATGACATTTTTGATAATAATTAAGGTACTTCTGACATTTTCGTATAATATTAAATTGAGACTTATTTATTTCAAGTTGTAATTATTAATTACGCTAAAAGTATTGTGAATTTGATTAAAGAGCCTATATTTAGTATTGTAAATATAAATGTAATGAAATAAAAATATTGCATGCTGTAAAAATGGCTAAGTAGGCTAAGCTACACATCTATATGTAACATCTTTCTGTACCCTATTTAATGCAAATAAATCTTATCTCATCTTATCTTATCTTTGAGTCGAACAGAGTCTCTCAAATAAACGGATTTATCCCCAACGTTACATGGCGGTACGTGCCGTCAGCGCTCAATCCCGCTGATTGCGCTTGTCGAGGGATGTGAAAATTTGCCCGGACTTAAACCAAGTGCGTCGTCGTATCTCACCGCGGATGTTGATATCTCTGAAAAGACAGAACCTTCAGAGTCTCTTCTGTCAAGGTTCAGTTCTCTCTCTCGTTTAAAACGCACAGTTGCGTGGTGCTTTCGTTTTATCCACAACTCGCGTAATCGACAAAATAAAATGATTGGACGCCTGTCAGTCCAAGAGTTGGAAGGTGCTCTAGGTAGAGTCATCAAGCTGGTACAGGATGAGGCATTTTCGGATATTATCTCTCATCTTGATAAAGGGCTGCGTTTGAAGGAAGCCATAGCGCGATTAAATCCTTTCATTGATTCCGATGGTTCTATCCGCGTAGGAGGAAGGCTTCAGCATTCCGACTTACCTTTCGCTACCAAGCATCCACTCTTGCTGCCAAAGCGACATCATTTTGTTAATATCTTGATTGATTCCTATCATCAAACGCATCTTCATGCTGGACCCTCCATTTTGCTCGGTATTCTTCACCAAAGATTTTGGATATTATCTGCTAGAAGCATTGTGCGTCATAAAGTTTATCTGTACCACAATTGTCATCGCTTTAAGGCCCAACCTCTCGAGCCTCTGATGGGCAGCCTGCCGCCTAATCGCATTCGGCAATCACGTCCCTATTCGAAAATCGGCATTGATTTCGCAGGTCCCTTCAATATCAAGGTATCCACAATCAGGAATGGTAAGCTGCGCAAGGCCTACCTATGTGTCTTCATCTGCCTCGCTGTTAAGGCTGTCCACTTGGAAGTAACTTCCGATTTGTCGACCAATGCATTCATCGCATGCTTTGACAGATTTACAGCTAGGCGTGGCTTCCTTAGAGGTGAGAAAGGCCTCTACCTCTGACAAAGGAGAGTAAAATAAAGGCTCCAAAGTGATCGCAAGAGTAGTCTATTGGGCAGAGCCGATTGACTAAGCTGAAGAAGGATGGTGGCGTGGTGTCGTCAAAAGCCGAGCTGCTAGGCAAGATCGCGAGATTGTATACTTATATAATGTACGAGGGATCTGACTACTTTCAGCTATTTTTACAATATTGTCTCTCCATCCCTTTTCAGGGTTCCGTACCTCAAAAGGTAAAAAGGAACCCTTATAGGATCACTCAGTTGTCTATCTGTCTGTCTGTCAAGACCCTTTTTCTCAAGAACGCATAGAGGTATCAAGCTAAAATTCATATTAAATACTCAGGTCTACTGTCCCTTTAAGCTGTGAAAAACTCAAAACTTCTATGCCAACGCAATCAAATGATACAGCTATTTATGTCGCAAAATTTCGTGTTTTTTCGACATTCGCATGGAAATCAAAACCTATAGGGTACTTCTCGTGAACTCAGAATCTTGAAATTTGGTATGAAGCTACATATTACAGCCATATAGGGGAAAAATTGCGAAAATTATAAATTTTTAGTTATATTATATAATAAAAATATTTTTAAAAATTTTTGACTTTCGTAAGGGTATCAAAACCTACAGGGTACTTCCCGTGAACTCAGAATCTTGAAATTTGGTATGAAGCAACTTCTTATAGTACAGATAAAGTAAAAATTGCAAAAAGTATAAATTTTTTGTTACATCATATAGTAATTTTTTTTTAATAATTTTTAACTTTTTATAAGATAACAGTATGGAACCCTTCGTGCGCGAGTCCGACTCGCACTTGACCGGTTTTTTGATCTTCCTCTGTGACTTTTCCTGGGTTTCCATTGTGTTGTTTTCAGCGTCCACCTTGGTTCAGTATACCGAGCCACATGACTTGCCCATTTCCATTTTATTTTTAGAGCAAGTTCAAAAGCATCTGTTTGTTTTGTTTTGTGTTTTATGTCTTTGTTCTATACTTTTTGTGTTAAGAGTAACCTGTTTTTTACCTATACATGGGTGTATACTAGTGATGTAACGAATATTCGCATTCGCATTCGCATTCGCCAATATTCGCATATTTTTGCATATTCGCATTCGCATTCGCGAATTTACTGCGAATGTTTTTGCGAATATATATTTTTTTAATTTTTTTTTTATTGTTCGTTGATATAATAAAACAAAATCTATACATTAACTATGTTTTAACTCAAGAAAATTATTTAACCTCGTCATCAAATAATCAGTCTTCTCTTTATCATTTGGTTGGTAACATTTATTTAATAACTTTGAGAAATTAACCTTAAATCTAAAATTATAATGTCTACAAACATTGTACACAAACAAAAACAATTCTTCTATGAATTTTTACCTTTTCTACTTCTTAACAAAACTAAAAATAACAATCAACAAACATTATTTGTCAACAAAAAATAAACTATAATTATGAGAATCATAAGTAAACTCTTTAAGAAACAAAATAATTTCTTTTCTTTTATAGCTTAATATAAAATCGAACGCGCTTCGCCTCGTTCGAACGGAACTGCTATCAAGGTCACCAAGCGATAGTGAATTGGCGCCAAATTTAAACAAAATCTGAATATTCGCATTCGCATTCGCGAATGTCGGTAGCAAATATTCGCATTCGCGAATGTCCAAAATATGACATTCGTTACATCACTAGTGTATACTACCAAGGTAAAAAACAGTTGACTTTTGACTTGCATAAGTGAGGCAGGGTAGAATACATGGTTCCATTACAGTTTTTTTTAAATCTATGTTGTAGCCTACACAACTTGTAGGTCCCCTTAAATATTTCTTTATGTGACCATACTGGTCACATAAATTTTTACAGGAATTACTGATTCTTCTTTCTACTTCTTCTTCATTGCAGTCAGGGTTAAACGCATTCCGACTGCCCCATTCTGAAAAACTGCATTTTAGTGGCTATAGGGGGTCGCATTTAATATTTTATTGTTATTGTTATTGTGTGTAATGTGTACCTCTAAATATGGAATAATCCGAAATAAATAATTTATTATTATTATTATCATTCTGTTTACAAGTCTGTTCTCCTTGCAATGAGGGTATACGCGGTCAAAGCCAAGCGTAAGAGGGGGAACTTATTGTATAGTACAAGATGACGTAAGTGTTGAAGAACTATTTTATTATAACCTGCTCATACAGATTCTGGTCTATAAAAGAACTCTTAAAAAGTAAACACTACCCTATGGCTGCCAAGAGGAAGGTATTCAACACCTGTATTCTTCCAATTCTAATGTATGGCTACTAAACCTAGGCACTCACTCTCCAGCAGAAGCTAGTAACATGCCAAGTAGTCTACATTACAAAGAAGAGCAGACTGTTGAAATGGAAATGGACAGGCCATATGTGGAGGGAGAAAACCAGAAAGTGGATCAGGATAGTGTCGGAATGGACTCCAAGGGAGGGCAGAGGAAAAGAGGCTGACCCTATAAAAGGTGGTCTGATGATCTGAGGAGTATCACCGGGCCCCTGTGGACAAGGTTGGCCAGAAACAATTGAGAGCAATAGCGAAGGTTGGAGGGGAGCATATGCGTCAAGAGGATGCGCTGATGCTGAGAATTAACATAGTTAATTATATGTTTAAATATTTTGTTATGTCAAGTGTGTCAGTAAATAAGGCTAATAAATAAAAAAATATATAAAAATGACAGCAGGATTGTGGAATGGGCTCCCTCCTGAGGTTTCCCCTGTGTGCTATGACTTGAGGTCCTTCAAGGCATGTTTACAGGTATCTTAAGAGTCGGCGACGGTGACCGCTTTCCATCAGGTGGTTCGTCTGTAATGAAGTGTCTGAATGTCATAGGTAATGAACAGAAAAGTGATCCTACCCCCGCCTTCTTTAGTGACAATAGAAAATTCTTTGCCAATACATAGATAAGATGACACACATTTAACACTGCCTGACAAAGACACATAAATAATTCCATATAATTATAGTAGTATAAATATGCAAGGTCAATACCCCTCGCGCCTGCAGCGCCGCGCTGGCGCCCACCGCCGAGCCCTGCACCATCCCGGACAGCTTCACGCCCGCACTACAACAGTGCTGTTCTTGCTTCTAAATGAAGAAATAATATTTCATCACAACACATGAAAGTGACTTGGTATTGTATTTATTGTGCGTTGTACTTCCACTGACTTGCTATTACAATGTTATGTATTCAACACTATTTCTATAGAAAAAAATAACGGCAAAACAATTCTCTTCAAATACAATTTTAGACGGTTTAGATAGGTATACACATAAAACTGATAACACAAACTACTAAGAGATACTATGATAATTTAATAGGATCGGTAACGACGAGCACAAACTACAAGTTCGTAAAATATAGCTTGATTATAATGACATATGTCAAACGTTACCAAATAGTGATGGGTCTAAAATATCAAATCGATAACAACTTCAAGATTAAGGATGTTTTTTTCGACTAAGTGTTATTTACGTTAGAAATATACCTATTAATCTTATTCGGCGATATTTATAAAGAGCATTATACATATATTAAGAGTATATTAGTTCAAAAATGTTTTATCTCATTCTTTTAATGTCAGTTATGTAAAAGAGAGAAAAGGAAAAAACACTTTCTTACTAACATGTGCTTAAAATTTGTTTATGAATAAAACCCATAATACCTATGGATTGGGGCAAATGAAATAAAAAACATGTTATTACTATTGTTTTATTATGGTAAGGGTTCACAACCCAAATCGACTTCACTTTCAGACTCATCTGAGCAGAGCTCTTCATCGTAGCAATCCTCTAAATTTATTTTAAATTCTTCATCGCAGATAGTGTCGAACTTGAGCTCGCGCTCCCAGTCTTCTTGAATAACTCTACGTGTACTATCAATCACCTTCTTCCACATATCTGGAGTTACTTGTTCACATGCTTCCTTCAAAAGTGTTAACATATAGTTAGCTGTGAATGGGGGTTTGGTGTTGTTGCGAGCTGCGTATCCTAAAACAAATTTAAAAATACTGGTTAATTTATATCGCCATAAATACACTTGGTGATGTTATTAAGTACAATAGTTAGAAATTCATACCTTTGACTTGAGCCCATATCAATTCGATCGCATTGTATTGACAGTGATATGGTGGCAATCTAATGACAGTGTGGCCTCTTTCTGCTGCTAATTCGTCAAGAACATAGGTTGGCGTGCGAGGTATGTGCAAGCGACCTAATCTAAAAAGTTCCTTTTTTAGCATTTTGGCATTAGCTTCGATGCCTTTACAGTTAAGCCACTCAATGAGCTCGCTTTTACGATTAGCCATCATGGGAGGTTTATCTTTTTGGACGGAGTGGTATGGCGCATTATCCATAATAATAATATGTGGCTCATTTAAATTATTTAACAGGTTTTCAAACCATGTTTTGAATTTATCGAAGTTCATTTCCTCATGGTATTCGGACGTTTTTACAGATTTAAATGCCAACAAACAATTGGGCACAAAACCAGCAGATGTTCCAGCGTGGGTTATTATTAATCTTTGACCTTTGCCTTCAGGTACTTTAGTCGATGATTCTGCCTTATCATCTGTCCAAATTTTGGCAACTGTGTGGTTAGCGTTTAGCCAGGTTTTTTTTTTTTTATGTATATCCGACGGCAAACGAGCAGACGAGCCACCTGATGGAAAGTGGTCACCGTCGCCCATGGACATCTGCAACACCAGAGGAGGTGCCGATGCGTTGCCGACTCTTAAGATACCTGTAAACACGCCTTTTGGAGGACCTCAAGTCATAGCACACAGGGAAAACCTCGGGAGGGAGTCCATTCCACAATCTTGCTGTACGAGGAAAAAAACCACGTGACGCTCTGACATTTTTGGAGACCCAAGTGTCAAGGATGTGGGGATGGACTTTACTCCTGTGGCGAGCGGTGCGGTGGTAGAAAGGTGACGGTGGCACCAATTCAAAAAGTTCTTCAGAACACTCCCCATAGTATAGACGATAAAATACACACAGAGAGCCAACGTCTCTCCGTAGACTGAGGGTGTCTAAATCATCTGTGAGTGTGGGATCGCCGATAATACGAATTGCCCGGCGTTGGATGGAATCAAGAGGAAGGAGTTGGTATTGAGGTGCACCAGACCAGATATGAGAGCAGTACTCCATGTGGGGCCATAGCTTTATATAACAAAAGTCTATGACCCGGAGTGAAGTACTGCCTCGCTCTATTGAGCACCCCAAGTTTTTTAGAAGCCATTTTGGCTTCACCTTCCAGATGACTCCGGAATTGGACCTCCTTCGTAACATCGACGCCAAGGATCCCAATACTCTTAGAAATGGTAAGAGAGGTGTCCCGGAACTTCGGTGCCATGTTAAATGGGGTCTTCTTAGCGGAAAACACGCAGACTTGTGTCTTAGAAGGGTTGAATTGAACTAGGTTTAGTTTACCCCATTCAGAGACCTGCTCCAGAGAGGTCTCAATGTCAGACACAAGTCTCTTTCTGTTCTCCTCCACCTGTGTTTGAGGGATATTTGCACGACCTGCATAATATGCATCACCCGTACTGTCGTCTGCATAGCAATGGATGCTACTAGTGTTAAGCATGTCGTTGATGTGCAGAAGAAACAGCGTAGGTGATAAAACAGATCCTTGGGGGACGCCAGCATTGATGGGCATGATATCGGAGCATAATCCGTCTACAACGACCTGAATGCTTCGCCCAGATAAGAAACTAGCGACCCACAAGCATAGTCCCTCAGGAAGCCCGTAAGATGGTAACTTCGCGAGAAGAGCCTTATGCCAGACCCGGTCAAAAGCCTTTGTGATATCTAGACTAAATGCCAGTGCTTCTCCCTTGCTCTCGATGGCGGCTGTCCATCGGTGCGTTAAGTACACAAGAAGATCACCAGCACTACGCCCGTGGCGGAACCCGTATTGACGGTCACTAATTAGCTGATGATCTTCAAGATAACCAAGGAGCTGGATGTTTATCACACGCTCCATCACCTTAGAGAGCAGGGAGGTTATCGCAATAGGCCGATAGTTAGACGGGTCTGTGCGGTCACCCTTTTTAGGAATAGGGTGAACGTAGGCTACTTTCCACGAACACCGGAGCCAACTCAGGAGCGCATGTTTTGAGCACAATTGCTGGAATGCCATCTGGCCCGCTGGACTTCTTGACGTCGAGGGAAAACAGAGCACGTCGCACTGCACTTTGAGTGAAGCGAATTTCCTGCATTGAGTGCTCGCATCGCGGTAAAAAGGGCGGCGATGCTCCTCCGCCGTCAAGGGTAGAATTTGACGCAAAGAGAGTAGCCAAGAGATCGGCCTTCTCTTTTGCGGAGTGGGACAGCGAGTCCTGACGATTGTGCAGAGATGGAAGTGAAGGGCGACAGAAATTGCCCTGCGCTGCCTTAGCAAGAGACCAGAATGCTCTACTCCCGGAGGGATAGCCAACCAATCTCTTACCAATGCGTGTAGTGTGCGCAAACTTTGCTGCAGTGATCTGCTTCTTGTAGGCTCTTGAAGCTGCGTTGAACCGCTTCTTCAAATCAGAAGTATTACGATCCTTGACATTTCGCGCAGCAACCCAGGCTTCGTAGGCTTCGCGATTGAGGTGGGCGGCACGCAAAGACGAGCAACGAAACCAAGGTTGAGACCGCCCTCCGATACGGACCGCCGAGCTGGGAATGTAGCACTCCATGCCCAGCAGTATCGCCTCGGCGACAGCTTTCGCACAATGTCAAGGGATATAGGAATCCGATGTTTCAATGAGTGCAACAAGCACAACAACAAAGAAATACGTAAAGCGGTAATTCCCCGCCTAACGACTACAGAGATGAAGTCTATTAAGTCTAGGGTGCTATTTTAGAATCAGTGACATTCGAAAAGGATACGATGTTTCTTGTAAACTTTTTTATAATATTTTGGCTCGGATACGTGATGCAGTCAAGTCAAGGGAAAGTTTTTTTTAAACTTAAAGCCTTTTTTAAAGGGATAGTTTTTGTGTACCAAGCATCGCCGGTCGTTTAAGAAAATCAAATAAAAGAAACGTAGTGAAAATCTCGTAAAAAATATACGAGATTTTTTTTTCTCGTTTGTCGTACAGAGACCCTAATCTCGTAAAGTAACGAGATTTTTCGTACATCTGGCAACACTGATCTGTGGTCAGACCTAAGAGTAAGGAAGTCTATGGAGAAGCCCTTGTCAACATATATGAATTTTTACTTATACAAATATCAGGCATTTATGGTATAAAGTGAGAAATATAACTTTGTCTCTGTCTTTCTTCAGTACAATTGCCTTTGACAAAAGAGACATACATATTTTAGTTTTTGCTAATTTATGGTAAAAGCTGTCCAAAGTTTAGGTACGTGCCAAAATCCGCCATATTATGTAACGAGTTTCGTGGTAGTTGTGCTGTCAACGGGTGTTGTTTACTATTTGGAAAAGTTGAAATTTGGGACTAAAATACGCGAAAATAAGGTAATAAATACGTGGAAGTGTGAGAAAACTGTTTATACAGTTGACTAAATGTTGTATTGTGATGTGTGGTGCAAGAAAAAACATAAATCAACCATAATTGACCCTTCATAGGTTAGTAACCCGTTTTCTAGCAAGAAAGTTCTTTATTGATTCTGATTGAGAAGCAAAATAAAACATGATGTTAAATTTATGTATAAACTGTTGTTAACTGGTCATATTTTTGTAATACAGTCAGTATTTTCATTTATTTTATTCCTCATTTGTTTACATACATAAATAGGGTTATGCATTATCTAAATAAAAAAATAATATTTTTTTTATAGGTGATGAATGAAGCTTTGGAATGGAATAAATGCTTAGAGGCTATCCGGTTCGGAAAAAATATTAATCCTCGGCAACAGGATTGGTACATCTGCTCTTTGCATTTTGAGGAAAGCTGTTTCAATAGAACGCTTGAAGTTATGATATGAGACTTCGGGACAACTCATCGCCAACAATATTTTCATTTCCGGTAAGTTTAATGTATACAGTTAATGTTAATGAATAAATGTTTTAGGGTTCGGTACCCAAAGGGTAAAAACGGGATCCTAATGATATGGCTCTGGTATCCGTCTGTCACCAGGCTGTATCTCATGAACCGTGATAGTTAGACAGTTCAAACTTTAACGGATGGATATATTTCGGTTGCCGCTATAACGACAAAAACTAAACAATAGAATAAAATAATTAATTAAGGGGGCTTCCATACAGCAAGCATGATTTTTTTGCAGTTTTTATAGATAATAGTACAGAACCCTTCTTCGTGCCTGAGTCCGACTCGCACTTGGCCGGTTTATTCGTTTTTCTGTCAGACAATACTAAAAACCGTTGGGTGATTTGGCAGGAGTAGCCGGCTCATGCATGCAAATGTACGCAAAGTTATGTGTGACAACGTATTATCGAATCATGGATGCGATCATATGATGTCATGCATACAACAATGCACATAATAGATTATACTTGTACATAATCCTTACTAATAATATTATATATGCGAAAGTGAGTTTGTTTGTTATTTTGTTTGTCACGCTTTCACGCCGTAACTACTGAACCGATCATCATGAAATTTGGCATACAAGTTCTCTGGAGTACGGAGAAGGACATAGGCTACCTTTTATCCCGGAAAAAAGAACTATTCCCGAGGGATCGACATTGACGCGGGCGGAGCCGCGGGCGAAAGCTAGTTTAATAATAAAATATTATGATTTAACTAAGTATATTGAAATTTCAGGTCGTGGAAATAAAAAAATAAAGGCTGTAAAAGATAAACGTGGGAACCAGCAGAAGAAATTACAATTTGAAAGATATTATGTTACATATAAATATCACGGTGAAATTAAATGTAAATATCTGTCAGATATATGGTTTTTAAACAAATTAATACTTTTTAGGAATGATTAAGTAAAAAAAAGTTATAAAATAAATTGTAATTTTATTATCCTTTCCCAAAATGTTTTTATAAGCTCTGTCGGCTCTGTGTACAAAATAAGAGAACTGTTTAAAGTAGATCATTACATAGTATGGAAGTGACAACCCTAGGCAATGGCAGCCATTTTATGTAACGATTCTGTGATGTAGGTATACACGATTTTTTTGTAGGTATTTCCAGTCCTCTTTTTTCTTTGGTCTGAGGGTCAGACAGATATGCAACGCTCCGCTCTTTGAAGCATAGAGCTATAATTATAAAATCAGTGCTTTGAACTAAAATAAAGTATAAAGCTGGGATAAGGAGAACTCATAACGTATATCTATCTCATTTTTACATAAACAAAACATAATATGCTTGAAAGAGAAAGAAATAGAGTCTCAAGTGGGTCTAAAACAATTGAATGTCGCCAGTTTGACTATATCCTTCTTACTTATAGATATATCCTTGTTTTTTAAATTCCGTGGATATATCACTGCGTAGTGATGTTTTCATCGGTTGTCGATAAAGAAAATTCATATGCGTGGCAAATTTGAACATTCTTTGTAATTAATAAGAATATTAAAATACTAACAATTTCCTGCGACTTCGTCCGCGCAAATTACAGCCTATGTCACCCGCAGATAAATTAGCTTTCTATAGGTAATAATAATTTTGAATATAAATGCAAACAGACAATCAAATCTTTCCTCTTTATAATATTAGTAACAGTAATATTATAAAAGGAAAGTGAGATCTATATGCTTGCTGAGTTTATCGGTGTGTGTGGAAATAATATTGTGTGTATTCGCCATTGAGATTAAAACTCAATGGCGAGTAGAAACCGTAGAAACTATCCCATTTATTATTTCCACCACTGGTGTTATCCCTAAAACCTTACATAACAGTCTTAGCAGCTTACAAATTCACCCCCTCACGTACGTCCTTCTGCAGAAAGCTGCAATCCATGCAGAATTCTCAGAAAATTCCTCTCGCTTGAGCTATAAATTATTAGGTAGGAAAATATTTTTGCTTGGCAAAAAGCCTGTAAAAATATTCGAATCCCCTAAAAATGGAGTTAGTTATACAAATAAATAATAGTAAAGTTATAAAGAAGTATATATTATGTCGAAATATTTAGTTTGTTCGCATGAATGTTCGAATATCATTCAACTTGTGTATCAAGACAAGAATACACAGTTCTCGCACGAGCTGCAAGTGTGGCAAACATCTATTTGCCGGTTATTGGTCCCTTTTTTTTTGTTTTTGCTTCGTTTGCACCGTTGACTCACCAATAGATATCTTTACCGTGCCAATACCAATAAACTCACCGAACAAGATGTGCAGTTGGTGGTTCTCCACCGGCTTCAGAGGTAAAGTTATAATTAAAAAGATAATGATTCTGTTGTACGTTTTCATTTAAGTTCCGCCAATATGACAAAGATGCATCATAATATAAAATACATGTACCTATACTCGGTGAAATTTTTACCGTTATGGACCCATAAAGGGGTGATTCACCCCAAAAATTGGACATTTCTATAGAAAATGCTTGGCTGCCCACTCAAGTTGTATGGGAATGTTCAATTTTTTTTTGAATACTCACCATTGGTCCCATATAAGAAATTGTTCAAATCGACGGGCTGAAGCACCTCTTTAAGCGTCCATAACGGTCAAAACTTCACTGCATATATTTACCAATTTCTAACACTAATTAGTAATAGTCCGGATTGAGTGTAGAAGTATATATATATATATATTCTTATTTTTGTTGATGGCATAGATTCGATGTACCTAAATATTAAAACTTTATCTGCACTTTTATTTAAATTTTTGTAACTTTTTAAATTTCATTGCATGCCTTCTGAACTTATATGTATTTGCACACCAGTAATAGTAAACATGTCAGTCCTTTTATAATATATCCATTTAATGTAGTTTACACATGTTTATGCAAATAAATACTCTTTATCTTTATCTTAAACTTCATCTCAGCCAGGCTGGACTTCATGGCTGTAATATCCTTCAGCAGCCTGGTGACATCGACGTAGTCGAATGACACCGAGGGGAAGCCTCCTTAGTAGTCTGGCACAGAAAAACCACAAACAACAGACTCTAAAACAGAATTTTCATATTAATTACGCATGGAGATAATAGTCCCAAAGATTCATCAAAGATTCGTTCAATAACTGAAAGAAGTTCACGGTTTGTATTGCCTTCAGGGATCGATGCACCAACAGGGAAGCAAAGTATATCCTTGCTGGCATGCCAACTCAGACCTGTAGCGGAACAATGAATCATTATCAGCAATACGCACGGGCTCGAATACTTTCTCGCTCGCACACTACCAGTTTTATTCGGCGCGGCGGCGGATCAGCCCGAGTATCACCGATCATCGCTCGCGCAGGCCCATATAAGCGTCGCACGGCCGGCGAATCATCACTTCTTAGCTAGCGGTCTAGCTTGACACACGGCCTCTGCTATCCTCAAGTGACACCGAAGTGGGTACGGGGTGAGACAGCCACTAAGCTCATCTCAACCAGAACAAAAGTGTAAGTTTCTCCGTACAGAGAAACTTATACTTTTGTTCTGGTTCATTGGAATAAAACCAGAATAACGGTGTAATACTGGATCTGGGACAAAGAATATTCTTTGTCCCAAATCCAGTATTACACCGTTTATTGAAATTTACAAACAAATAGAGGGTAATAAAAATTTATTACCCTCTATTTGTTTGTAAATGGACACACCCGCAATAAATTCTTCGACTTTGTTATAGTCGCGTTCTCCGTTGTACCGGAGCGGAGGGTACATCGAGTAAAATTTTTATTTGTTAGGGTAGGTGAATGTAATCGAGACAGTATATGTTCAAATTGTTCGCGCGTAAACTGTATAGCCATTTGTGTTTGGCGTTCTTCTTCTTCTTCGTGTTGATTTTCTTCCTTAGAAGTTGATTTTTGTTTACTCATTTACGTTGGGCGCCAGATGAAGGGTTGAATGAGACGCCCGATTGAACTACAAATGGTATATTCAGTAACTTACAAAACAATATGATACTTATGTGTTATCCTAGCTACCATAAACATACAATAGGATGAGCTTAAGGGTGGACGCAGTGGCTGTCTCACCCCGTACCCACTTCGGTGTCACTTGAGGATAACAGAGGCCGTCTCTCAAGCTAGACCGCTAGCTAAGAAGTGATGATTCGCCGGCCGTGCTACGCTTATATGGGCCTGCGCGAGCGACGATCGGTGATACTCGGGCTGGTCCGCCGCCGCGCCGAATGAAACTGGTAGTGTGCGAGCGAGAAAGTATTCGAGCCCGTGCGTATTGCTGATAATGATTCATTGTTCCGCTACAGGTCTGAGTTGGCATGCCAGCAAGGATATACTTTGCTTCCCTGTTGGTGCATCGATCCCTAAGGGCAATATAAAGCGTGAACTTCTTTCAGTTATTGCACGAATCTTTGATCCTTTGGGACTATTATCTCCATGCGTAATTAATATGAAAACTCTGTTATAGAGTCTGTTGTTTGTGGTTTTTCTGTGCCAGACTACTAAGGAGGCTTCCCCTCGTGTCATTCGACTACGTCGATGTCACCAGGCTGTTGAAGGATATTACAGCCATGAAGTCCAGCCTGGCTGAGATGAAGTTTAGGTTAGCGGCCTCGGAAACTATAATCTCTGAGCTGCGTACGGAATTATCTTCTCTGAAAAATGATAATCCCGTAAATAGGTCACCTGTGGCCGCTAAAATGAACACGCGTCCAGGTGCGCAAAATGTGTCGCTCGGTAGTTTCGAGTCGGCGAAATTCAAAGCCTCGCCGGCTGCCACTGTGACGCACAACACACCGCGCCCCGCTCCCCGCTGCACCGCCACGGTGGAGATAACGAACACAGCATATGCGACAGCTGGTACTGCTGCTGTCGCCGAAAACGTCACCACCACCGCTGCGCCCACCGCTAGCAAAACCCCAACAGCGCCTCAACGTCGAGAAAAGCGAGATTTAGGCAAATTATGACCACTTTTTTAATTAGCGCGCCAGCGCAATAAGGGCAAACTATAAGGGTTCCTTGTTCGGAACCCTAAAAACGTGGAATGTACCAGCTTCTTCCCGCGCAGATCGTAAAAGCCGATCGAGGGAATAGGCAAATGTGAAGAATCATATTAGTAAGCGATGTGGCTAGCAACACATTATATTTTGATTCGATTTTCCACCTAACGCCCACCAACAAGCAAAACGTGGCGTTTAGGTCTTAAAGACCTGGGCTCTATCTACCCCGCAAGTGAAAAAGACATGATACTATGTATGTATGTAAGTCCTGTCTTGATTAACGTACAATGCCGGTTGATGACAATTATAACTCATTATGCCTAGGAACTGATAAATCGAATCGCATTTAATTAGAGAAGGTAATGGGCGTGGAAAAGGAGGCACATTTACATTTCATCAGAATAAGGTGTGAAGCCCGGGACTGCAGGGTCGAGGGAGCGAGGAGCGCCTGCTCTCTGCGACCGGCCAATTACGAAGGGAACTAATGACTGGTTGAGCCGCCCCACCGGGACCCGGCTCAATAGGAAAACCCAATGAAAGCTCGTTTGATAACGTCAAGAATTATGTCAGAATGGTACTCTTTGCCTTTCTCCGCACTGTTGACGTTGAAAATTTTAATACAGTATTGAAATTTTCATGATGATCGTTTCAATTCTAAATATTAAAATTTAGTTTATATTTCGTGTAGCCTTCATTATTATCAATGAAACTTTGAAAACGGCGCATGGAGGTCGATATTTTCTTTATTTATTAAGATCAGGTGATCGTGGTGGCCACGGAATAACTAATTTCTGTATGTTCTCTAAACCATCCATTAACAATACTTACACGGTATACGTATCATACAATTATCTTGAACAAAATTATATTAACTAACACTTTCTACGGGGTAAATACTTCGCACTAGATAGCATGACGTCGTTCAACACTTCCACATAATTAGAGCTATAGGCTTGCGTAGATATAAACTCCAACTCGGCCGGCCCTTGTGCACTTATCCAGCTCCACATATTAACACATCTATACGACCAGATTCCGTGTTCTGCAGCATATTGGTTTCCACATAACGCCATAAATAAAGTCTTCTTTTTTAACCGACTTTTTAAATTTCCTTCGTCTTGATAACGATTTGACGAATCATCCAACGACGCACAGTATTTCTCTGAAAAGAAAAATATAAGTTTATTCTCGTCACAAAAAAGTGCTATATTGTTACTTTGACTCAACCGCAGCCCAACCCTAAAATGATAAAAATCAGAACTTACGCTTTAACTGCTTATATTTCCTCGGAAATTTGAGATAGATAAGACCATTTCTATGCCAGTTCACAATATTAGCACTAGCTTCCATATTTTCTTATTTTTTATTTAGGTTCACAAAACTGACTTAAATAAAATCTATATCTATACATATAATAAAACAGTAAAAATATTTTGTCTGTACATTTAGAATTTTTGACTGAAATTGATAGAGGGACACTTAAAAAGAATAATAGAAAGCAAAAAAAAATTTTTCGAATTTCTTGTCTGTCTGTCTGTCTGTCTGTCTGTATGTATGATCACGATTATCTCCGAAAATACTGAACCGATTTACTTCAAACTTTCACCAATTGCTTTGTCTTAACTCAGCAAAACATCTAAAGTTTGTTTCATCAAAATCGGTTCATTAAAAAAAAAGTTATCGTCATTTTAATGGACTCAAGGCATTAGTTTGCCTGCAAATAAACACGTTGAATTTTTATCGTTTTGGACCCTTAAAGGGGTGACTCAGACCATCAAAATGAACAACTTTCCCTATGAGAACAACGCTGGGAACTAAAAAAAAAATTCGACATTCCCATACAAACTGGCCCGGCGGTGGGACTCTTTTTTATGGAAATGACGAATTTTTTTTGAGTTTCCTGCATTGGTCTCATAGAAAAGTTGTTCGTATTGATGACCTGAGTCACCCCTGATGGACACTAACGGCGGCGGCGTAGGCGCGGGCAAACCGCAAACCAACCGAAACTGCTGCGCCTAGAAACTTGAAATTTGGTACAGAGGTTCTTTTAATGATATGAGTGAGCGCTAAGAAAGGATATTAAGAAATTAACTTCTAAAGGGGTAAAATTTATATGGAATTTTCTCATTTCTGGACTTAGAAGTATGAAAGAGAGTATATAAGTTCTCGATTAAAATTAAAAAAGATGTGTGTAGGTAGATGAAATTTGCAAAATTCCCCCCTTAAGGCGTAAAATGGGGGTGGGTGGGTGGTATAAACTTTGTATGGAAATTTTCTCATTTTTGGACTTAGACGTATGAAAATAAGTATATAAGTTCTAGGTTACAATTAAAAATATCTGTGTAGGTAAAATGGACGATATTTTCCCCTGAAGGGGTAAAATAGCGGGGTAAAGATTGTATAGTAATTTACTTATTTCTAGACTTAGAAGTATGAAAATAGGTAAATAAATTCACGATTACAATTGAAAAAGATCTGTGTAGGTCAACCGGAAAAAAATCCCCCAGAAGGGAGTTTGTTTGGAAATTTTCTCATTTCTGGACTATGAAGTATGAAAATAAATAGGTATGTAAGTTCTCGATTACAATAAAAAAACATATATGTGGGTCAAATGGACAAAATTCACTCCTAAAGTGGTAAAATGGGAGGGTAAAGGTTTTATGGAAATTTTCTCATTTCTGGACTTAGAAGTATAAATAATATCCATACTTCCCTACTAATACTAATATTATAAATGCGTAAGTAACTCTGTCTGTCGTTTTTTTACGCTTCAACCATTGAACTGATTTGAAAGAAATTTGGTATGGAGGTGTGAGGCCCGAGGAAGGACATAGGGTATGTTTGATTCCGGGAAATTCTACTGTTCCCGAGGCATCAACACTAACGCGGGCGGAGCCGCGGGCAACAGCTAGTACACAATATAACAAGATTCAGATACTAAACATACGAAATTGTAAAGTCTTCTTGATGTGAACACAACATACATTATAAAATAAGCCAGAAAAGTACACCATACTACATGTAAGAACACAAAACAAATTTTGAAAAATATCGAAAATTAGGTAAAATGTTGTTTTAACAGTTTCCCTAGTTACAAAGATAACATTATTTTTCTTATATGATGCACGATGCACTGAAAATGTCAAAATCCACCGAAATATCATTATATGCAGAACACATGCGCGTAATCGGTGAGTTTCCCAGATATAAAGTTCGAGTAAAGGGAATGCTGAACGTTTTTCTATTGTGAAGTCGGCTACTTGAACGCGGAACAGAAATTTGTATTTGCTCAAGCAATTCAGGACTATCAACCAAACCAACCATCAGCCTTCGAAGAAAAAGTATATCAGCTGTGCTGTGCTTTTTGGGGTCGATTGTCACTCGCGTCCGTAGGCTTTACCCCCGATTCCCTGCACGTGACTCTGGGTGGTGCTAAAGAGTGACACCTTTCCGGTGGTAGGCTCAGGCCGTGGCTGGTTACCACCCTCAGGGTGAAACCAGGATGCCAAGCGTTCGCGCGTTCCACCCTGCATGCCCTGAGTAGCCGTTGGAAGAGTGGGTCTTCGCAGTTGCGCCTGTCGGCGGTGTTGTTGCGCGCGGCGTCTAGTTTCGGAGGGCAGCGGGATCCGGAGCAACGGTTGTCCGCTGGCCGCCCGCCGATAGTTGGGAGCCCAATTGCAGACTAGCCAGCTGTGAAAGGCTGCTCCGCCATCGCGCGCATAATCCTAAGGTTGCTCCTGTCGGGCCGGTTGGCATCCGGACGAGAGGCCTCGACAGGCGGCCTTGGGGGGGTCCGGGCGTCCCCGCGGTTTCCGCGCTAGATTTTCTCACCGCGCAGCAGCACTATGACTTCCGATGGAGACTGGCTGGTGCCTCGCGTAACTGCCACTCTTCGCCTTTCTTCCCTCTTGCCTCTTGACCAATCTAAAATGAGTAAAAGAAATAGAAAATTGAGGATTCGTCAGCGGATGCACAGCCTCTCGTTAAAAGTGCACCTCACAAACATTCGAGGTCTGCACTCCAATCTCGTCCCAGTCCACCACCATCTTGAAACTGCAAGGCCGCATCTGCTCTTGCTTACGGAGACGCAAATTAAAACTCCTGCTGATACATCTTATCTTCACTACCCTGGATACGTCCTGGAGCACAATTTTCGGTCAAATGCAGGAGTTTGTTTCTTTGTGCGCGATGACATCTGCTGCAAGCGTCTCCGTAACTTGGAGAACCCCGCCTTCTCGTCGATCTGGGTGCTTGTGGACACCGGCACAGAGAAAATAGTCTATGTCGGTGTCTACCGATCGCATAGCGGTGACCAGGAGACGACGAGGCTGTTTCAGTACCTAAGTGAGGCTGCTGATGTGGCCCAACAAAGGTACCCTGCCGCGCAAACAGTTTTTCTGGGGGACTTTAATGCACACCACGAGCAGTGGTTGTTCCCATACCAAAAGACAGACCATGCTGGTAGAGAGGCGTACAAGTTCGCCTTGTCCTTTAACTTTTCCCAGCTGGTTGACCAGGCGACTCGGATACCTGACGTTGAGAGCCACACAGCCAATTGCTTGGACCTTCTGCTGACCACTGAACCTGACCGATACCAAGTAGCAGTCTCAGCTCCCCTTGGGAGTTCTGACCACTGTATGGTGAAGTCCGTTTTTTATGTCCCCCACCCGACTCCAGCCCTAGAGGCACTAGACGGGTGTGGCGATACGGGTCAGCAGATTGGGATGAAATGCGGCATTTCCTAGCATCTTACCCATGGCTAAAAGTGTGTTTTTCATCTGACGATCCGTCGAGCTGTGCAAGTGCTGTTGCCGAGGTTATCGGTCTGGCGATGGAATACTATATTCCATTCTCGGATCGACCCTCTGGTTTCAAGGCTGAGCCCTGGTTCAATGCTGACTGTTTAAAAGCTGAAGCCATTAAACAGTCAGCATATCAGGCGTGGTCCGACGCTAGAAGTTGCAAAGCTCCGGATACGCAAAAAAAGAAGAAAGCTTTTAACTTTGCGGCCAAGTCCTGCAAGAAAGCGCTAAAAAAGGCTCGCTTTGACCACATAGGCAGAGTCGGAACCAAACTTGCTTCACACCCCTCGGGGAGCAAAGCATTTTGGTCTCTAGCCAAGTGCGTTGAAGCTAACTTTTGCCGCTCCTCACTTCCTCCTCTGCAGAAACCTGACGGAACACCTGCACACACGGCGGTAGAGAAAGCAAATTTACTTGCTTCTCTATTTGCTGAAAACTCTCGTCTGAATGCAGGTAACCAAACACCACACCTTGTGGATGTAAAATGTCAGAATTCCGCATTCACCAAAAGGAGGTTCTCAAAATTTTACGCAACCTAGACGTAAACAAAGCCAGTGG
The DNA here is from genome assembly GCA_947532085.1 of Elegia similella. Lineage (NCBI taxonomy): Eukaryota > Metazoa > Arthropoda > Insecta > Lepidoptera > Pyralidae > Elegia > Elegia similella. The sequence continues at coordinate 26,349,046 of OX383940.1, forward strand.
TCCCGACGGTATACCTGCTATTGTATTACGTAATTGCGCAGCCGAATTGTCACCTGTCCTGACTCGCCTATATCGTCTTTCTTTTCGGACTGGGAATGTACCTAAAGCGTGGAAACTCGCCAATGTTCAACCCATACCCAAGAAAGGTAGTCGTGCCGACCCTGCAAACTATCGCCCAATCGCGATCACCTCCATTCTCTGCAAGGTAATGGAGCGTGCTATAAACAAGCGCCTGCTGGCATACCTTGAAGATAATGATCTTCTCAGCGACCGGCAATACGGATTCCGCCAGTGCCGGTCTACTGGGGATCTTCTTGTGTATGCCACGCATCTTTGGAGTGAGGCCCTTGAAAAACATGGTGAAGCACTTGCTGTCTCACTTGACATTTCAAAGGCATATGACAGGGTTTGGCATGACGGACTTATGGCGAAACTTCCAACCTACGGTATCCCCGCCAGTCTTTGTGCTTGGATTTCAGATTTCCTGAGAGAACGGTCTATTCGCGTAGTTGTTGACGGCTGCTCATCGAACCTATTGGCTATTAATGCTGGGGTACCTCAAGGATCTGTTCTTTCCGCAACGCTTTTTTTGCTACACGTTAACGATCTGTTAAAACCAGGAATTATTGGGTACGCAGACGATAGCACCGTTGCGGAAAGATATTTTTCAAGTGCAAGGGCAAAAAAATCTGAAATCGATGATCTTAGAGAGGCAATGGTGGACCGCACCAATCTTACTCTGCAGGCTGTCTCCGATTGGGGCGATGCCAATCTTGTAAGATTTAATGCCTCGAAGACACAGGCATGTCTTTTCACCGCAAAGAAGAGCCCATTCAACTTGGCTCCTACTTTTCGAAATGTTCCTGTTCCCGTCACAAATCATCTCGAACTTCTTGGTATTGACATATCCTCCAATCTTAACTTCGGTAGCTATATCGAATCCAGGGCTAAGACTGCTTCAAAAAAACTGGGCATCCTCTCCAAGGTCCAACAGTATTTTTCTTCAGGCCAGCTATTGAGCCTTTACACAGCTCAAGTCCGCTCCTGTATGGAGTATTGTTCCCATCTGTGGGATGGATCCGCCCGCTACCAGCTCGAAGCCCTGGAAGCTATCGACAGACGTGCCAGAAGACTCGTCGATGATGAGATGCTTACGGTAAAGCGACTCCAGAGCCTTAAACACCGCCGATTAGTAGCTAGTTTGAGTGTCTTTTACAGACTGCATTTCGGTGAGTGCGCACAGGAACTGCACGATCTAATTCCCCCTGCACCATTCCATCTTCGGACGACACGGCGTGGACAGGGATTCCATCCATATGTGGTCGATATTCCTGCTCATCGCACCTCTAGATTCGCCTCCTCCTTCATTTTGCGAACCGCGAAGGAATGGAATTCCCTTCCTGCGTCGCTGTTTCCCGACTCGTACAATTTAGGGATTTTCAAGGCAAGCGTGAATAGGCATTATTTGAGTTTGCGTGTACCACCCTAGACCTCATCGTTGTTTCCCATCAGGCAAGATGGAGGCCAAACGCACTCAAATTTTTGAATAAAAAAAAAAAAAAATCTGTATTACGTCTCCGGTAAAGTGACTTTATACCAAAATACGCTAGCCTCGAATCATAAGTTTCCAAAGTATGACATTAATTTTTGGCGTAAGCAAGATGATAGACAAATCTTTTCTGAATCCTTTCTAACCTGGTGGAATGAACTTGGAATAGAGGATTCCAAATCAAACTACAATACTCAAGGAGCGATCTCACATATTGAATATATTGGCTTGCATATTGACGTTAAATAAGCAAATCACAATAGCGCAACCGCTCGTTCCCAAGTTCACGTCAGACGGCAGGTTATTGTAGCCAACAATGCAATGGCTGGTGGTTGCAGGTATGCAACCGGGTACACGCAGGCGGCCTAAGCTGCTTCTTGATGTTTCCCATTAATCCGAATAAGAAATATCCCAATACCTTCATTGCCTTCCTAAATCCCCTAAATCTTATTCTGTACGAGTACTGTGGTAGTAAATTACTTGTAGTATTTTTGGTATAACTTTTCGTCATTGTATAAGATGACCTTCTTCTTTTCGAGTCGTAATGTCTTTATAAATTTACATCAATTTTGCCCAGTATGTGGCCACGGCCACTGCCCTGTCGTTTGCCTCCTCTAGATCCTTTTGTGTGCAGTGAATGGGGCATTAGGGCACGTCAAAAGGTGGCTCATTGACTGAACACTGCCGCAATCGCATGTGCCATTGCCCGAAAAACCCCACCTAATCCGGTTTTCTCGGCAATTCCCTACACCAGCCCGGAGGCAGTTCAACGACTTCCACACTGCCCAGGGAAGATTGCTACCCGGTGGAAGTTTTTCGGCCAGCGGCGAGGAGGATGGTGATTGTGGGTACAGGCTTTCCCACTGCTTCAATCTGGCCTTCGGAGCTTCCTTGGGTGCAAGTTCAGACTGCCTGAGGAAGCTGTTACGGCTCTTCAGTCGTGATGGTGGTGGATTATGACCGTAAAGCGAATTTCTGAGATCCCGCGCCTGCCTGTACTTTTCCACGGCACAGGCAACATTACGTCTTACACTTGGGGGAGCAATACTTCGCTTGAACTCGGTCGCGTTCGGTGCAGAATAAAAATGTCCTCGGATAAAGTGAAGTGTACGCAATGCAATATAGTAATAAATGAGTTGCTGTGTTTTGTGCAAAACCAAATCAAGACGGCAGATGATGAAAGCATAATTAGGATTGCTGTGAGTGCGTTTTCTTCGGCGGAAATAACAACTGCAAAGGATCTGTTATTCGAGTCGGTTAGCACGAGTACCCGCAACATTTCTCGTCGAAAAAACAAAGAACAAAATTATGTTGAAGACATTATTTGTGTTTTTAAAACTACTGCACCTGATAAGACACCGATATTTGTGGCTAGGCAACTGGAAAAGGTCCCACCTGTCGGGATAGATGATGTCGATGTTACAGCATTATTAACAGATATCGTTCGATTAAAAACGATGGTAAAGGATCTAAAGGAATTAAGTGTCACTGTGGATCAACTAAATGATTTCAAAGAGGAGATGTATAGAATGAGATATGATTCCTTAGTGGAGGCTACCCATATAACAAGAAAAATGGGTGCTTGTTTACAAGACGGCGGCAGCGACAGTGGGCCCTTCGGAATTATAAATATATGTACACAGTCACAAGTAGGCAATACACTTGTCAAGCAAATAATAACAGAGCACTCTGTCTCACAGGGTGAATACACTTTCGATGTATCTAGTCGAGTAATAGCATCGCCCGTAACCGCGGAAATAAACATTGGCCAGCCGTTATCGCCGCCCATCGTGATCGAGAAACAGAATGACTCATGTGCATTTGTACCTACGGCCATAACAGCTGTTGTCAACGAACCGAGCGTAAATAAATCTAAGTCTTTGGCGGAGGTCGCTCAAGAGGGTGAATTTAAGCCGGAACGCCCGAATGAGGAATGGATTAAGGTACAAAAAAGAAAACATAGAAATATGTTATCTAAATCGGAAGGCGTCAGAGGTAAGGCTGTGTTTCTGCCGGAAGATAAGTTTAAGTCGGCCAACGCAAAGGTATCTTTGTTTTTGTCAAACGTGCATAAGGAAACATCGGTCAATGACCTAGTAGATTTTATACAGTCTAAAACCAAAGAAAAGGTCGATATACAGAAGATAAAAATGAAGGCTGAAAAAGAATATAATGCTTATAAAATGTAATCCAGTAGTAAAGTAGATGTGTTCCTGAATGATGAGTTATGGCCAGCTGGTATAATATGCAGGCGTTTTAAAACATATAGAAAACCTGTGACAAGAGGAGAATAGGATAGCAACCGTTCCGCAGTTAATTAATTATGTACAGTGCGATATTAGCTACATACAACTGTAAAAATATAAAACGTTCAATTGACGAGATAAGAGATCTATGTGGCCTTGCTGACATTGTTGCGCTACCAGGAGACCTGGTTGGTGCCGGAAGATCTACCGTTCCTTGAGACGGTTCACCAGGACTTTGCGAGCACGGGTACTTCGGCTGTTGATACGACGGCCGGGATGCTAGTAGGTCGACCGTATGGAGGGGTGGCGATTTTGTGGCGTAAATCAGTGTTTTCCTGTGTGTCAGTGGTTCCCTGTTCGAACCCCCGTGTCGCGGCTATACGTATTACGACAAGCGACCGGCCGCTGCTGGTTATAAGTGTTTATATGCCTACCGATACTGCTCAAAATAAACCCGAGTTTACGGACTGTTTGAGTGTTATAAGTGCAATAATTGAGGAATGCAGTGCAGAAACCGCTTTTATACTGCGGGTCTTCAACGCTCATGTCGGTAAGCGATTCTTTAATGAACTTTGTGCTTTTTCAAACGAACAAGACTGGTCGTGCGTAGACGTGATGAAATTACCTCCTAATATTTACGTTCGTTTGTGCTGCAACCGGCAGCAGGACTTGGTTGGATCACGCAGTGGTCACGGATTCAGCATTGCAATGTGTTACAGATGTAAATGTCAGATATAGTACATACTGGTCCGATCATTTACCCATGACTATAACCTGCAATCTTAGTGTAAATAAGACGGAAGTGGTTGAACTAGTCCCCAGGTGTAATAGAATACAGTGGGGAGAGAGGAATGTCGAGCAGTGTAATTCATATGAAGAAATGTGTACTTCATTGTTAAAAAATGTAGACTCGCCAATAGAATTACAAAAATGTGGAAACAGGCGCTGTAATAATCGTCAACACTGTATTTATAAAGATAAAATGTATAAGGAAATAGTTAATATATTATGTACGAGCGCAATTTCCACTCATCAAACCACGTATGTCAAAAGGCGTAGAAAATCTTTAGCTGGTTGGAATCGCCATATACGAGAGGCTCACAGGAATGCCAGGTTAGAATTTGATTCCTGGATTTCACATGGCAAACCGTCATCTGGTTTCGTTTATAAATCCATGGTGGAAACGCGTAAAATATTCAAAGGTAAATTAAAGTGGTGTCAAAATAATCAAGAGCAAATTAAAATGGACCTTATCGCCAACAAGCACGCAAAGTCGGACTTAAAGGTTTTTGGAAATGCACCAAAAAGTCAAACTGTAAGCCTGGCGTCCCTGTAAGCGTTGACGGGATATCCAACCCCAAGGAAATAGCAGAGCTTTTTAAGAACCAATTTTCTGTTAAATCGCCGCTAGGGCCCCCGAGTCAGATTCTCGATGTTGATACCCTAAGTACGGAGATATTGACAATTATTCCCCCAGCAGATGTCAGGCACGCCATTAAAAAGATGACTAGAGGGAAATCACCTGGGTATGATGGGCTCAGCATCGAGCATCTGCAACATGCAGGTTTCCATATGCCAAGGGTGCTAGCTCTGTTATTCAATTTATGCATCGGACACTCATATCTACCACCCGATATGATGAAGACTCTGGTGGTTCCTGTTATCAAAAACCGAACTGGGAATGTATCAGACCCCTCTAACTATAGGCCCATCTCCTTAGCAACGATTGTCGGTAAGATACTAGACAGTGTGCTTAACTCAATTCTAACAAAGCATGTCAAGATACATGACGCCCAGTTTGGTTTCCGTCCGGGGCTGTCTACGGAAACGGCCATCTTAAGTTTAAAGCACACTGTCAGGTATTATACTGACAGAAAAACATCCGTCTACGCGTGTTTTTTAGATTTTTCAAAGGCATTTGACCATGTTGCGTTTGATAAATTGTGGGATAAATTAGATGCAACGACGGTGCCACCAGAGGTAACTTCTCTCATCAGACACTGGTACCTTAATCAGGAAAATCAAGTGAAATGGTCGGGTCAGTTATCTGAGCCGTGTACTCCTCAATGTGGGGTGAGGCAGGGGGGGCTTAGCTCACCACTACTCTTCAACCTCTATATAAACGCACTCATAGAAAAACTTAGTAGCACACGCGCCGGATGCTTTGTTGATGGTGTGTGTGTGAACAATTTAAGTTTTGCGGACGATATGGTGTTGCTGGCTCCCTCTGTGTGCGATTGCAGGAGCTTCTTAGCATTTATGAATCCTACGCTGTTTCATATGGTTTGGTTTACAATGTTAAGAAGTCTGAATACATGGTCTTTAGATCTGGTACTAAGTGTCCTAAAACAGTGCCCCCTGTTTTATTAAATGGAGTTCCATTAAACAGGGTATATCAATTTAAATACCTGGGACACTTAGTGACAGATAATTTAAAAGATAATGTTGATATGGAAAAGGAACGCAGAGCATTGTCAGTGAGGGCAAACATGTTGGCGCGAAGGTTTTCTCGATGTACAGAGGCAGTTAAAATAACCTTATTTAAAGCTTACTGCCCATCATTGCACATCAGTGCTCTCTGGTTCAGTTATACCCAGAATGCTTACAATGCTCTGCGAATCCAATACAATAATGCTCTTAGAATTCTGTTGCGACGGCCGCGGTTTTGTAGTGCGTCGGCGATGTTCGCCGAGGCGCGCACGGACGGCTTTGATGCGGTTTGGCGTAAAAAATCTGCCGCGCTGTTACGCAATGTTCGCACCAGTCGCAACACGATTTTGCGTGCGATAGCGGATCGCTTTCATAGCCCACTCATCTGGGGGCTTATAGACCGGACCCGGTCACTTTTAATTATAGACTACTAACACACCTAGATTTTAAGTTTTTGTTACTAACAAGTAGATAAGACAACTAACTTAGTTTAAGTAAATATTGTTACTAACAAAAATGGACTACTGTTGTCTAAAATAAAGAATTATTATTATTACTAGCTGTTGCCCGCGGCTCCGCCCGCGTTAGTGTCGATCCCTCGGGAACAGTAGAATTTCCCGGAATCAAACATACCCTATGTCCTTCCTCGGGCCTCACACCTCCTTACCAAATTTCATCCAAATCAGTTCAATGGTTGAAGCGTAAAAAAACCACAGACAGAGTTACTTTCGCATTTATAATATTAGTATTAGTATGGAAGTATGGATATTATTTATACTTCTATCCAGAAATGAGAAAATTTCCATAAAACCTTTACCCTCCCATTTTACCCCTTTAGGGGCGAATTTTGTCCATTTCACCCACATATATCTTTTTTAATTGTAATCGAGAACATACCTATTTATTTTCATACTTCATAGTCCAGAAATGAGAAATTTTCCAATTTCCAAACAAACTTTAACCCCCTTCTGGGGGATTTTTTTCCAGTTGACCTACACAGATCTTTTTCAATTGTAATCATGAATTTATTTACCTATTTTCATACTTCTAAGTCTAGAAATAAGTAAATTCCTATACAATCTTTACCCCGCTATTTTACCCCTGCAGGGGAAAATAACGTCCATTTTACCTACACAGATATTTTAATAGTAACCTAGAACTTATATACTTAAATTCATACGTCTAAGTCCAGAAATGAGAAAATTTCGATACAAAGTTTATACCACCCACCCACCCATTTTACCCCTTAAGGGGGGAATTTTGCAAATTTCATCTACCCACACACATCTTTTTTAACTTTAATCGAGAACTTATATACCTACTTTAATACTTCTAAGTCCAAAAATGAGAAAATTTCATGTAAATGTTAACCCCTTTAGAAGTTAAATTTCTTAAAAATCCTTTCTTAGCGCTCACTCACATCATTATAAGAACCCCTGTACCAAATTTCAGGTTTCTAGGCGCAGCAGTTTCGCTTGGTTTGCCGTTGGCCCGCGGCTACGCCGCCGCCGTTGGTGTCCATCCCTCAGGAACAGTTTGGACCCTTAAAGGGGTGACATAGGTCATCAATATGAACAGCTTTTTCTATGGGACCAATGCTGGGAACTCAAAAAAAATTCGTCATTTCTATTAAAAAGAGTCCCGCCGCCCGACCAGTTTGTATGGGAATGTCGAATTTTTTTTTGAGTTCCCAGCATTGTTCCCGTAGGAAAAGTTGTTCATTTTGATGGTCTGAGTCACCCCTTTAAGGGTCCAAAACGATAAAAAATTCACCGTGTATATTTGCAGGCAAACTAATGCTTTGAGTCCATTAAAATGACGATAACTTTTTTTTTAATGAACCGATTTTGATGAAACAAACTTTAGATGTTTTGCTGAGTTAAGACAAAGCAATTGGTGAAAGTTTGAAGTAAATCGGTTCAGTATTTTCGGAGATAATCGTGATCATACATACAGACAGACAGACAGACAGACAGACAGACAGACAAGAAATTCGAAAAATTTTTTTTTGCTTTCTATTATTCTTTTTAAGTGTCCCTCTATCAATTTCAGTCAAAAATTCTAAATGTACAGACAAAATATTTTTACTGTTTTATTATATGTATAGATAATACCAGGCAGGGAGTACAAGTGCTACAATGGTGTAGGCTTCAGGGTACCTGTCATTATGCGGCAGGAGGAATTAAGGGCAACATCAACCTCTTTGGCGTGTGCGGAACGTGCCCAAACTGGGCATGCGTATTCTTCGGCCGAGTAACACAGAGCCAGGCCACTCGTAAGAAGTATTTGAGGTGATGTCCCTCATTAAGTAGTAGTGAGACGACGTAGAATATTATTTCGTTTCCTAGCATTTCCCCAAGGATGTCGATGAAAGGTGGATCTTTTGTTAGTTGCGCTACCTTGTGCAGTAATAGCTTAATGTTTACTGTATCGTACGCTGCACTCAGGTCCACAAAAACTGCGCCGGTGACAAAACCGCGTTCGAAGCCGTCTTTACAATGCTGCGTCAGATTTAACACCTCCCCACAACAAGAATTTTCCGGCCGGAATCCGGCCTGCTCATGAATCAACTGTTTGTCTATTATCTTTGTTAGTCTGTCACAGTCTGTCTAAGTATAAGATGATAAGAAGCTACTAATTACCGCCAAAGTGGTTACTTTTAGCGGTAATCGGGGTGATAAAACCGAAATACCGCGCGTATTTCAGTTTTATCACCCCGATTTATCGAAAAAACGAAGCCGCGAAAAACAGCTAGTGATTTATATCTTCTTCTTCTTCCTTAGCCTTTCTTAACCGCAAAGGTTTAGGCCTCCTTCATAATATGCCAGTTTCCATTCTGGCCATTCTATGTATCAAGTGACTTATATAATCACTATTATTACAAGAAATATTATTTCGTACTATTATATATAAGTGAAAGGAATTTTCAGTTGTCTATGTGGGGTGGCATCGAAATGTTGCCCTGGGGCGTGGGTGGTCAAACGGCGCGTTATGTTGTTTAGTGCAGGCAACCCGCCATTCGGCCATTCACGACGAAGGTGGAGAGCAGAGATGAAAACCTTTTTGCTGCTAACAACGGTCGTGTCCATCTTTTACCGTACGTATCACGTTGTTTCAGGCGATTGAATTTACACGTGTTTTCAGGCGATGGCCAAGTCTCGATATATTTATATAAAACATTAAAGAATTTTAATATTGATATGCGTCACTATAAGATGCTGTTAATTATTAGGTAACAACTTAATGCTTCGAGTACGGAGATTCCAGACACAATTGATTTTCAATTGTTATGGACCACGATCGTGGTCTTAGAGACTGGACGTATTAAGACAGAAAGTCGCTTAAGTAGAGACTGAATAAATTAATAACCGACTTGGTATTACATGGATCTCACAACTTTTTACCGTAGAACAACTGAGTTGCGAGACTTGGTTTTTTTGACAAGTATTGTTTTTGATGGGATAAATACCTTACAGACTAACATACATAAATTTCATAAAATAAATACCTTATAACTAACATACATATTATATATCCTATCCTATATCACACGTAGTGCCGGCGACGTGTGACTCGCGGTGACGTCAGGCAGCCGACCTCGGAACCTCCGAAACACGACTCCCTGCGGCCAAAAGTCCTCCTTCATGAAGGTTGGCAGATGATGCGTCGGCACTCTCACCACATAAGAATTGAAATTCGCTTTGTGGCGAGACTGCAGACGTTCAACCCTCAAGGTGAAGGTGGACTTCTTTCGGACGTAGTCCACGACCTCCTCTACCCTCGTGGACCAGTGCAGCCGGGACACGTACAGCTGCGTCGATGGTACGGCAGGACGCAGCGGAGAATCCGGTCCGGTCAGCGCGGTTCCGCAGTGGTTGCGGCTCGCAGGCTTCCTCTTCTTCCTTTCCACCATAATAAAACCCTCTTCGTCGCGCTGGCTCCTCTCGGGACCCGGTGGTGGCAACGACTTGGTGGGAGCTGGCTTACGCCGTCTCCCTGTTTTCCCCTGTGCCGAAGGCCGCTTCGTGGTCTCGGCGGGGGTGGCGGCGGGCGCGGGCGCAGCGGCGGCCGCGGCATAGGCACGTGGCGGCGGCGCACTCGGGCTCGACGTCACCGGGGCGGGTGCGGGGGAGCGGGCGGCGGGCTGTGTAGCGCGCACAACAACAGGCAGCGACGGCAAACTGCTGATGGAGACATTTTGCGCGCCGCCTCGTCACGTGTTTACGTTAGCGGTCTCAGGTGACCTACTTAGCGAATCACCACTTTTCAAAGTTAATAATTCGGTACGTAACTCACCGATGGTGGATTCAGAGACCCCTAAACTAAACTGTACTTCGGCCAGGCTAGCTTTCAGGGCGGTGATGTCCTTCAGCAACCTGGTGACGTCGACGTAGTCAAATGTGACGGGAGGCAGCTTGTCCAGCCGCTTCGCCACGAATGTGGGCACGTCGTCCGGGTCAGTCACCTTCAGCAGGTTGATGACATCCTGCAGACTCCTCTCACCCCTTTCATCCCTTCTGCGGGACGGCATTCGATCAGCCATGCCGAGACTCCTGTACAGCAGCTCCTTGCCACTGCAAATCTCCTCTTCCTTGAAGTTAGACTTGCAGATCTGCAAGATGCTGATCTCGTCCATGGTGTCGATGGCGTGTTGGATGAACGCCAACAGTTCGTTCGCTATGAGTGTTTCGGAACTCATAGCGATATCAGGCAGCGGCTAAGCCGCGCAATTCGCGAATTAATATTCGTGCCAGTGTAATGTGGCGGTACGCGACTGTTGCCGAGTGCGTATCGCTGAGCACTGTACTTATAAAGTCCGACCCCCCCAAGTTTAAACCCAAAATCCTTATGCAGCGTAATTTTGGTACTATTGATATAGATTGCTTGCGTAATGATGCTTTGAGCTGCGATTGGGACTCCGTTATCTCTGACAATGCTGGTTCTGATAGCAGTCAGATAAAAAAATTAACACTGTCGTATTAGGACTTTTTGACCGTCATGCTCCGTTGCGTGCGTGTTAAACACTTGCCGGCACCGTGGCTAACTGATGAGGGCAGTTCAGGCTAAGACAGATCCAGACAGATATCGTAATGAGTGCATTAAGGCCAGAAATCACTGCAATATGATGTGTAGAGAAGCTCAACGTCGCCACATTTTCAAATCTGTCCAAAATGGTAATCCGGCCAAAGTCAGGAAATTCCTACGATCAATAGGAGTTGGCAAATCTCAAGATAGTAGTACACAGTCAGCGCGAAGCCTCGGTAGCGCGCATACGCTTTGTCTGTCGCTCCGATTCTCGTAACTTAAAAGTCAGTGGTTCTAAACATGGAGTCTAAGCAATGTCCGCAGTGTTCGGACTTACTCATTGAAGGAGCCCACTGCTGTGCGTGTGATGCAGACCTGCACTTTCATTGTGCAGGGATAACAGAGGTCGGTTACCGTAAACTCGGGGAGCGAAAATTGACTTGGCGTTGCCAAAAATGTAGGCAGTCGGGTCAACGAGCCATTCAAACTGAATATCCCATTACAACTATGCCGAATTCTCCAGCTGCCGAGAGCCAGCCTTCGACGTCTGAACTCCTTAGAGAAATCAGGTATTTGGCAACAAAACTCGAACCTTTGGAGTCCCTTACTCAAGACGTCAAGGCATTGCGAGTAGATCTAGCTGGGCTTCAAAAGACCGTTCAAGAGGCCAGTCAGTCGATCAATGACTTTAACACAAGAGTGAATCATATAGAAAAACGAATAAAAAACGTTGAGGATGAAAGTAAAGAATATTGTATGAAAGTAGATGCACGGATCAAGAACATTTCGGATAAAATCACTGCCTTAGAGACAAAGGGTACAAGTTCCTGTGCTGATACGTGTCCGCATTCTGAGGTTGAAGAGCTTAAATCTCAAATGGGAGCTTTAATTGAAAAAACTCATAGGAACGAGCAATGGGTACGCCGATCAAACGTTCAGATCAACGGAGTTCCACATAAAAATGGCGAAAACCTAATAAAAGTGATTCAAACCTTAGCGGATCGCTGTAGCTTCCCTTTGAATCCCGACTGTGATATAGACTTTATCACTAGAGTTGCGGTCAAAAATGATTCGGGTAGCAAGAATCCCAGACCAATAATATTGAAGATGCACTCAAGATATAAGAAGGATGACTTCTTGGTGTCCCTTAGAAAATTAAAGGATCTGAAGGCTAGTGATATTGGTTATTTTTCATCGTCTGTTACACTTGATGCTAACACCAAACAGAATACTCTCAATTTACTTCACTCTCATCCAACTCCGGTCACATCACTATTTGCTTTCTCTCAAGTTGCCGGTTGTGATGTTGAGAGAATTGTACGATCCATTTCTTCGAACGCTGTTGGTTGCGATAGCATTGGTCGTGCTATGATCATCCCTATCCTTGATATAATTCTCCCTATCCTGACTATCATTATTAATAATTCTATATCTTCCAGTATCTTCCCCGATGCTTGGAAGGATGCACATATTACCCTGTTGCCAAAAAATAACAATCCCTGTTCTTTCTCTGATTTCCGCCCTATTTCCATAATTCCGTTCCTCTCCAAAGTCCTTGAACGAGTAGTACAGATGCAACTGAACCATTTTTTAAATGTTAACAACCTACATAATCCTTTCCAATCTGGCTTCCGTCCTGGTCATAGTACGACCACTGCTCTAATTAAAGTCACAGATGATATTCGTCTCGGTATGGATAATAAAGAAAGTTAATAGATTCAGGTGTTACTTTGCGAAACTGGTGGCGGAGCACGCAAAGTAAATTGTCTCAAAGTAAATGATAATAAAGAAGTCACTGTTTTGACTCTTCTTGATTTCAGCAATGCATTCAACACTGTTGACTTTGATATTCTGCTTGCTACCTTAAATTCTCTCAACATATCTCCAACGGCAATTGAGTGGTTTCGATCTTATCTGTTTGGGCGTCGACAGCGTATACGCGTCGAGGAGAATTTCTTTTCATGGTGCGATACAGTTGCCGGCGTACCACAGGGTGGCGTGTTATCTCCTCTACTTTTTTCTCTTTTTATTAGTTCCATTACCACACAACTCTAGTCTATCTACCACTTATATGCTGATGATCTACAAATTTACACAAAGGCAAATGTAGATAACTTCACAAGTGCAGTTGTGAAAATCAACCAAGACCTCGAGAACATATCTGTCTGGAGCAAATCTCATGGCCTCGTTGTGAATCCTACAAAATCTAAGGCAATTATTATCGGCAACCCCCAACTTACTTCTAGAATAGATATAGCATGTATACCAAAAATTGTGTTCAATGGAGTTACGATATGTTTTAGTGATAAAGTTAAGAACTTAGGTATTTGGATGGATACTAAACTTTCTTGGACACCTCATATTGCAGAGCTCAGTAAGAAGATTTTTGTGCTTTTAGCTCTTTTAAACGTCTCAGCAAATTTCTACCAATAGACACCAAAACTATGCTTGCTTAGTCCCTTCTTCTTCCTATCCTTGACTATGCTGACACTTGTTTCCTTAACCTTACTGAGCAGCAACTTAATAAACTTGAGCGTCTCCAAAATCTCTGTATTCGATTTATCTTTGGCCTTCGTAAATATGACCATGTTTCTCAGTTTCGCGCGCAGCTCAAGTCAATCAGCCGCAATTGGCACATCCTCTCTCTCTTATTTTCAATTTTATTCAATCCCGCATCCTCAAGATACTTGAGGGAACGCTTTGTGTTTTTCAATGATATCCCAGAGACTTTTAAACTGCGACTTCAGACACCTGCACACTGTACCCAATTCTATTCTCAGTCGTTTACTGTAGAAGCAGTTCGACTATGGAACTCACTGCCACTGGATATCCGATGTGCTCAAACGCTAGCCAGTTTTAAATTTCAAGTCAAATCACATTTTCTTTCCTCTTTGTAGGTTCATTCTTTATCGCTATTTCCGCTATCCATATCTCCTTCTTTCTATATAATAAACATTTAATTCCCGAGGAGGGTTAACGTCTGGTTGGCGGCCGGTTGTAAAAAATCATGCTAAATCTATTTAGTATGTCTAAAGTATGGATAATGTTCAGAGCGATAGGACTAGGGCATTCCCCAGAGGCGACGCGCAGTTTCAGCACCCGGCGGCTGTGAGAAATGGATCAGGGTTGTCGCGTCAGTTCGGATGGGCGCGACGTAAGAAGCAAGTCCTGAAGAAGAAAATGAGGTTGGGAACCCTAAATGTAGGGAGTATGACGGGGAAAGGAGCAGAAATAGCAGACTTACTTAGTAGAAGAAGAATAAATATAGCAAGCATGCTATATTTTAACAAAATGGAAAGGCTCAAAAACGAGAGAAATCGGTGAGGGATATAAATTTTATTATTGCGGGCAAGATGGAAAAAGAAACGGCGTAGGTATTGTGGTAGATAAAGATTTAAAAGATAGCGTTACAGAAGTCAAAAGAGTGAACGATAGAATAATAACAATGAAGATAGTTTTAGAAAATAATATTGGGGATACCTATAGACGAATATTTGTATATCGGAGGAGAGTTTAACGCTCATGTTGGAGAAACGAATGAGGATTATGAAAGAGTACATGGAGGTTACGGTTTTGGACAGCGAAACGAAGGAGAAAATCTTCTCGACGCTGCAAGTGCTTTTGATTTAGCATTAGTGAACACTTCCTTTCAAAAAGCAAAAGAACATTTAATCCCAATCCTAACTAAAATTATAAATGCGAAAGTTTGTTTGTTTCGCTTTCACGCCGTAACTACTGAACCAATAATCATGAAATTTTGCATACAAGTTCTCTGGAGTACCGAGAATGACATAGGCTACTTTTTATCCCGGGGAAAAGTACTATTCCTGAGGGATCGACATTGACGCGGGCGGAGCCGCGGGCGAAAGCTAGTCCTTACTAATATTATAAATGCGAAAGTGAGTTTGTTTGTTTGTTTGTTACGCTTTCACGCCGTAACTACTAAACCGATCATTATGAAATTTTGCATACAAGTTCTCTGGAGTACAGAGAAGGACATAGGCTACCTTTTATCCCGGGAAAAAGTACTATTCCCGAGGGATCGACATTAACGCGGGCGGAGCCGCGGGCGAAAGCTAGTTACTTATAAAAGCGGACGTAATTCAACATAAATTGATTTTTTCCTTACAAATAGTGTAAAAACTAGACTGAACCAAATCAAAGATTGTAAAGTAATACCTAGAGAAGCAGTAGTTACGCAACATAGAATCCTAGTGATAGAATTAAAGTTAAAGTACAAAAATATCAAAAGTCAAATAAAACCAGTACCAAACCTGAAATGGTAGATGCTAGAAAATAAAGAAATTGAAAAACAGTTTAGAGATAGAGTAGTAGACAAAATGATTAAGATTAATGGCAGAATTTCAGATATGACTGTGACTGAATGTTGGAAAGAGATGGCAAACACCATTAGAGATAGTGCTAAAGATATTTTAGGAGAAACAAAAGGAAAGAAGAGTAAAGTGGGAAAAGAGACGTGGAGGAATGATGTTTACATCTTTATGTATCTAAAAACCAGTTTGGTTTCATACCTGGGAGAGGCACAGCAGACGCCATATTTACTTTGCGGCAATTAGTCGAAAAAAGAAAAGGGGTACCGGTAAAATATATAGAGTTGATTGGTGCCATGTACAGAAATCCTGCCACTGTGGTAAAGTCTGTCGCTGGAGTAACAGAAGGATTTGGTGTCACAGTTTGTTTGCACCACGGATCGGCGTTAAGTTTTTACCTCTTCCTGCTAGTCATGGATGCTCTGACATCGACCCTACAGGGAGAGGCACCCTGGTGCATGCTGTTTGCAGACGACATCGTACTGGTAGATGAGGATGGTGCGATGTTACAGAACAAGCTGGTTATGTGGCAACACGGCCTAGAAACAGTAGGCTTGAAAATTAGTAGAACAAAAACAGAGTATCTGTTCTGCGATTTCGGTGGAGCCTCTAGGGAAGTGAGTCTAACCATCGATAATATCACAATACCAGCTTGCTCTGAATTTAAGCATTTGGGTTCGTTACTCCAGAACGACGGAAATGTCGACAGAGATGTAAAGCGCCGAATCAACTCGGGATGGCAGAAGTGGAGAGAAATTAGTGGCACTACGTGTGAACCGAAAATGCCGCTGAAACTTAAGGGCAAAATATATAAAGCTGTAATTAGACCAGTGATGATGTACGGCTCAGAATGCTGGGCTACAAAGGTGCAGGATGAAAATAGACTTCATTCTACCAAAATGAGAATGCTAAGGTGGATGTGCGGAGCGACGCGGATGGATAGGATCAGAAATGTTTATGTAGGAGGAAGTTTGAAAGTAGCACCGGTAAACGAAAAATTAAGGAGTGGTAGATTACCTTAGTATGGTCATGTAATGAGGCGAGAAGATCATCATATTACAAGAAAACCGCTAGAGATGGAGGTAAGTAGATACCGGGGAAGGGGAAGACCAAAAAAGGAATGGATGGAATGCGTAAGGCAGGATATGAGGGCGGTGGGAGTGGATATAGGCATGACGGGAAACAGGGAGTTGTGGAAGGAAAAGACATACTGCGCCGACCCCAGATAATGGGATAAGGTAAGGAGGATGATGATGACTCATCATAGTGCACTTTGTGGTAAACAACTTAGGCGGACGAGCACAGCAACAAATCCACTTCCTCGACAAGCAAACATTGCGATCTTATTTGGATGTTCAATTGACACAGTTTACACTCTGGCCCGCTTGTAAAATATTTACAATAATTAAAAAACCATTTCAAGTATGTTATTATCAGCAGTCACATATAATATATCATATGCAAACTGAGAAGGTCACTTGCTAAATTGGGCCATTTAAAGCTTTTCTTTTAAACCGTTTTAATATCACAGTATTACCACGAACTTAAGCAATTATAATTATCAAATTATCTCAAGTGATCTACTTTTATTTTCACGCACGCACTCTTTCTTTCTATTCTTCTCTTTTTTTTCCAAATGCAATAGTCAGCATTTATCCTCGTCGCCAATGTAATATCCGCCGATTTAAGTTGGCTCGCCTGCGATCACCACGTGTCACCGGTCCAACGGCCGGGCTCAGACCGCACTGCCCCCTTGGATCCCTGCCATCTTGGATGGTCCGCCATATTGGATTTAGAATGATATCACACACTATATAGTGCATTGTCATCCAAACTAAACTTGTATACAAAATTTGAGCTCAATCGGTTGAAGATATCTACTTCAAAATTGAGTTCAAAGATTCCACCCGAACAAACATACTTACATACATATGTATGTATGTATCCCGCTTTATATAACTTACAATTTATGTACATTGCAAGTTACATAAAGCGGGAAACGTTAAGAGATGATCTATAAATACAGACATGTATCTTTTTTTATAAATATATGTCATCATCATCATCATCAGGTCTTTTTTAGTCTCCACTACAGGAGCACGACCCTCTCTGTACTACTAGGGCCATACTTGGCCAGAGCAGCCAGAGGACTTGGCCTACACTCTCCACGCTGGCCAGACGGGTTGGAGAGGCCTCTTAGATGTTTTTTTTTTTTTTTTTTTTTTTTATAAGCTTTGTTTAGCTTGTATTTCCTAAGTCGCCTTCTACGACATCCACGGGAAGACTTGGAGTGGTCCTATTCTACTCTGCCGGATACCACACGGCAAAATATATGTAATCCATTATAATTGATTTAATAAAAAATACGTGATATTATATTTTTATTATATAATTATATTATATCCTTATCCTTACTTTTTTAATATTATAAATGTGAAACTGAGTTTGTTTCTTTGTTTATTACGCTTTCATGCCATAACTACTGAACCGATCATCATGAAATTTTGCATACAAGTTCTCTGGAGTACGGAAAAGGACATAGGCTACCTTTTATCCCGGGAAAAAGTACTAGTCCCAAGTGATCGACATTGACGCGGTCGGAGCTGCGGGCGAAAGCTAGTCCTTATCCTTTACTAATAATATAAATGCGAAAGTGAGTTTGTTTGTTTGTTTGTTTGTTACGCTTTCAGGCCGTAACTACTGAACCGATCGTCATGAAATTTTGCATACAAGTTCTCTGGACTGCGGAGAAGGACATAGGCTACCTTTTATCCCGGGAAAAAGTACTATTCCCGAGGGATCGACATTAACGCGGGCGGAGCCGCGGGCGAAAGCTAGTATTATATATGCGAAAGGGAGTTTGTTTCTTAGCTTTCACGCCGTAACTTTTAAACCGATCTTCATAAAACCATAAAATCTTCATAACCGATCTGTGGAGCACGGAAAAGAAAATAGGGTTCTTTTCATCCCGAAATAAAGTACCTTTCCCGAGGGATCGACATTGACGAGGGCGGAGCCGTGGGCATAAGCTAGTTCTGGAATAACGCAGCTTTCTAATGTTGACAGAATTTTTGAAATCGGTCTAGTCATTTTTGAGTTTATTTATTACAAACATACAAAAATAAATAAAAACCTTTTCTCTTTATAATATTAGTACAAATTAGTATTAACTAGCTTTCGCCCGCGGCTCCGCCCGCGTCAATGTCGATCCCTCGGGTATAGTACTTTTTCCCGGGATAAAAGGTAGCCTATGTCCTTCTCCGTCCTCCAGAGAACTTGTATTCAAAATTTCATGATAATCGGTTCAGCAGTTACGGCGTGAAAGCGTTACAAACAAACAAACAAACAAATAAACAAACAAACTCATTTTCGCATTTATAATATTAGTAAGGATGCTGGTTATATATAAATGTATATGAGTTGGTATCTCCACACATTTGCTTTGATCAACGCGTCCTTACGTCTCTGCAGACTAGGTCTAACCTAGCCCCGTCCGCTTGGCCTACTTTGCGTAGTGCCATTTTTTTAAAAGCAAAGTTGCTTTCATATAATTACGTTGCGTTTGTTTTTTTTCGTCGCAGTGAGGTGGCCTGACCCCGCGCTCGCGCAATACTTGGACCATCCATACCAGTACTTCAAGCCACTGAAGTTCGATACGGAAGTCCGTGGTACTTGGAACATCTCGTACTGCGTCAAGTCCAAATTGAACTGCTATGAGGTTCTGAAGTGAGTGACCTTTCATTTTTCCTCAACTTCGTTTAAATCCATTAAACCAAACCAACCTAAAAGAGGGTGTTATAAGTTTCTCCTGTTTGCATGTTTGTGTTAAAACTTACGCGAAATATAATAAATTCATTCTAGTATCACGGTTTTATTGAGTTGGAATCGCCGACTAGTTGTGGTCTGTTGCGGCAATAAATTAGCGAACTAGGCTCTTAGCATATTTCTTGGAAATAGGATCACCTGTCGTTTTGGGCTTAAATGATACATTTACTAAAGAATATTCCATATTCAGTACACCCAGGATTCACAATATCACCCACTCATAATGTCACTTTGATAGGAAACCATAAATAAAATAAAAAACCGGCCAAGTGCGTGTCGGGCCACGCGCAGTGTAGGGTTCCGTAGTTCCGAATGCCAGCTTTGAGTTTACGCCTCACGGTTTAACTACTAAAAACGAGCCCACACGGGACGGTGGGAGGTAAGCGAAGACAAGAGTTAATAAACGCTACTTCACAAGAGAATTTAGAAAAAATATTATCTACCTATGAGCACCACCGCCAGTAGAGGCAAGCACTGGTAACAACATTTCGTAGACAAAGACAAGACAAAAGACAAAAATATAGTTATGAGCACTGTAGATCTGTACCACAGGCCCAGCCTTCACCAAACTGAGATTACACCATAATTAAGTACCTTATACATTGTATGATTAGATTGTTAGAGATAAATAATTATAAGATTAAACGAACTTACCTAAGTGAAGTTCTATCTTAATTATACGAAGCTTCCCGTCTTTCGATAAATACATATAACGTGTAGTACGTCCCACGTACTGTGCCAATTCACCCGCCTTTTTAGCTGAAACAAAAAAGAAAAACCACAGACATCTGTTGTTTGACGTGTATCTGTCAACTTGTCATAATGTTTCGAGTGCTTGTGTCATTCACTATCACCGTCGTTAAAAAATTATTTAATATTGATAATTCTAATTAAAAATGGTTGTTTTGAATAATTGTGAGCTTTTTAGGTACATACGCAAACGCAAGTGTATCATAATTAAGTCAGAAGGAAGTAAATATGTATGAAGACCGGCTTGTGTTCTTACTTTTTTCAATGCTATTACTCAGCAGATAAACAAAATTTAGGTACTTCTTACGCTAATCATCCCGATCCTCCCGTGACTACTCAGTCACCCAAGACTCCCTAATCAGCGCTAACACACTGCGGATAGACTAGGTTGAGTCACACATCACCACCACCGGACGGATAGATGAAACTCCTTTTCAAAACTGAATATTGAAGAGCTATCACTAAGCGGATAGACATAGTTTGCCAATACAAATAGCAATTGATTTATTTATTTTGTAAATTTTTTGCACTATCACTCAGTGGGTAGACAAAATTTACTTTTTAAGCAACCCATCCTGATAAGTCTATTATTTGTCTTCCATGACTGAGTATCAAGACTCCCTTATCAGCGCTATCACACTGCGGATAGACTAGGTTGAGACACGCTTCACCTCAACAGGACGGATAGATGATACTTCTTTTCAAAACCGAATATTAAATAACTATCACTAAGCGGATAGACATAGTTTGGCAATACAATAGTAATGAATTTATTTGTTTTGTAAATTTTTAGAGCTATCACTTAGCGGATAGACAAAATTTAATTCAATTCAATTCAATTCGTTTATTGTTTCCATTTATTATTGTGTAATTTTTATTCTACCCAATCTTCCCCTGACTGAGTAGCAAGACTCCCTAAACAGCGCTATCACACTGCGGATAGACTAGGTCGAGTCGTACATTCCGATACAATAACAAAAACATTACAGATGATGACATCATCCCTGAAGACTTCCTAGAAGCCCTAGGACAGTAAGGAGAGGAGGTAACGGGTTAGTAAACTGTTGGACGAAACTCATGACTGAGGGTTAAGGCATAGAGGCCAAAGACCTAATTATCTAAAAATATCAAACTCCACAAAACTTCACCAAGGGTATAGCACCAATGATGAATCCCGAGATTAAGGCAGCCATGTCGGACATGACAATGCAAAGAACCAAAACCTAACAGAAAAACTCCTGAACTGCCTCAGTAGATCACCAACAAGCCTCTTAAAACAACAATAAAAGAATAATTGAAGAAATAAACAATGAACCTAAACTGGCAACTGAAAATTTCCATCAGGTCTCAACATTACGAGGATTCTTTGCAGTGTCTGGGACAAACTCCTATATAAGAGAAGAAAAACCGAGATTGCGGTGAACACCATCCAGTGACTAAAAGGAAACAGAGCAGCAGCCATCGCTACAGGCAACACCAGAGTCACAGACTCCGACTGAGACACCGTTGCTAGCTGATACTGAGGTACACGCAGGTAGAACACAATTTTGTCTTAATAATTGGAAGACAATCACCCAGAACCCTGTAATCCCAAAAATGGGTTCAAGGCTATGATATCACCTTTAAAATCTCACCTCCAGTGGTTCAGACAGTTACTACTCTGGTCAGAAAAGAAAGAAAGGTTGGTTAGTCCTGAAATAGAAAAGCTAACTAAAATAGGGACCTATGTGTTCCTCTGACCCTTCACCCACATTCCTAGCTCCCAAAAGTAATCAGCTATAGATTAATCTTAAATCTAACATCATTATAATAAAATTATTGAAACGTTACATTTTCAATCAGAGCCAACGTCTGAATTCTCGTTCGATCACCGAAGTTAAGCAACGATGGGCGTGGCCAGTACTTGGATGGGTGAACGCCTGGGAACACCACAGGATGGGATTATCACTACATGTAAATAGATGTGAATTGTTACATGGCCACAATTGATTTGAACGAGACTTGCTTGTCAGTACCAGTAACAGAAAACTCGAAGAAATACTTTTCGAGGACCTTTACTACTTAAGGAAATTATTTCAAATTTTTACAGCCCCATTTATTTTCACAAAGAGACTCAAACCAGTGTGTACTTACCTAAGAGGGAATAATGTTTAATTATGTTATATGTACACGTTATTTAGAGAATAACTTGATGTTTACGAAAACAAGAGAGAAATGTCAGAAAAATGTTAAGTTAACAAAAGAAAGATTATCTTAAAAGAGTGTCATCACAAATTCAAACCTCATTTATGACAAAACTTATAAATATCAAGGATTATGTATTTTGAATTTTAGAAACCTGTCTTGGTTTGAACCAAAACAGAAACAACTATTACTGTTAGATAAAATGAATAAATTTAAGCAGAAAAAGTACAGCAGTTTAAGAGAAAATTAGTCAATTGTAAGAATCACTTTGTGAAAAATGCTCTGCTATGCCTTTTTATCTGGGTATACACTAAATACAACATAGTATCACGCCTTTTTCACTTGCGGGGCAGACAGAGCCTAGGTCTATAAGACATACATATATATGTATACTAAATTACTCGAGAAATCTAAATATTTGGCATTATTAAAGTCCAGTGGTAAAAAATTTCCACTGATGCATCACACACAGGTTGGAGAGCTGTTAGTGGTCAACAAAGAATATCCGGGTTGTGGTCGTACTCTGAATCTCAATACCACATTAATTATTTGCATCTCAAAGCTGCATTCATTGGACTTTACTATTTCGCTCAACACTTACAGGATTGTGAAGTATTGTTTAGAGAAGAAAACATGATAGCAGTAGTGTAATATCAATAAAATGGGAGGCACTCAATTCCTAGTATTACAAGATAAATTGAAAACAGTGTGAAGCTAGGAATATTTGGATAGGTGTTTTACTTTAATATCAAAATAATGTCCAAGCATATAAAGAATCCAGACAAGTCAACATAGAATAGGAACTGGCTTTCTCTCGGTTTGTTTCCAACTTTGGCTATCCTGAAATGGACTTGGTTGTTTCCAGAATAAATTACAAATATAAATGTTAAGTGTCCCCTTACTATTATATACACATAGCTTACATAGCTATTAATGCGACAAAATGTTCTGCTTCTTCAGATAAAGCTGCTGATATTTTAGTTTTTCCGTATTGGCCATCTCAAGCATTACTTCTTTTGGTGTCCCTGTTGATGGGAGACCTAATTACATTTGAACCGAGTCCCAATTAACTATCATCACCCTTTGTCAAGAGTCAGCCGCTCTATCAACAGCTTACCATGACTACGGGATGCTATCAGGATAGCATACACAGAAGCAACTTCAGACTTAGCAACACCAGCTATATTACATTTGCTGTCAGCTAACTTGAACAAACAATATAATACTTTAAAAACCTTTGTGGAATTTCTGTAAAAGGTTTAAAGTGGATTAATTTGAAGCATCTACACCTCTCGTGAGAGATTTTAAGAAGGTCGTGTCACATAGATCACTTATTTTAATAAGATCTGACTAACCTTTGATCATAGGACCTACAGTAGGAGGGGATGATAGAATAAAAAGGTTTATAAAAGGAGCTCTAAGCCTTCGGCCCCACAGTGGTTCTGAATTATTTAGCCCCACAACTCACAAAGAAAACAAACTCCTTACAAGGAAAGTCACTATTCTGGTATTAGTTACGAGTCCGAGGGAAAAAATAATCTCCTTCTTAATTTGAAATTACATTTTTTTTTATGTTCAAATAAACCGCACCCATTGTTTCATCTTGACAGCTCCGTGGCGCAGTGGTTAACACGCCAGCCTGCGACACGAGGGTGCCCGGGTTCGATCCCCGGCCAGGTCAAGATGGAAAATGATCGTTTTCAGATTGGCCTGGCTAACTGGCCAAGTATGGCTCTAGTAGTACAGAGAGGGTCGTGCTCCTGTAGTGGAGACTAAAAAGGACCTGATGATGATGATGATATTATTCAATGATTTCTATTACTTTTCATTCACAACCCTAGCTTTAAACATCTACACGTTATAATATGTATTTATCGAAAGACGGGAAGCACGCATAATTATAAGATTAAACGAACTAACCTAAGTGAAGTTCTATCTTAATTATACGAAGCTTCCCGTCTGAGATAAATACACCCATATCCCTCCCATCAATACTGAGGTATTAACTAGTCATAGGGTTGTTCATGTATGGACATGAAGTAATGGGATACACCACTTCAGGTCCATGTAGTACTACGATACAAACATAACTTCCAACGATATGACAAGTTGACAGATACACGTCAAACAACAGATGTCTGTGGTTTTTTCATTTTTGTTTCAGCTATAAAAGACGAGTGAATTGGCACAGTACGTGGGACGTACTACACGTTATATGTTTTTATCTCAGACGGGAAGCTTCGTATAATTAAGATAGAACTTCACTTAGGTAAGTTCGTTTAATATTATAATTATTTATCTCCAACAATCTAATCATACAATGTATAAGGTACTTAATTATGGTGTAATCTCAGTTTGGTGAAGGCTGGGCCTGTGGTACAGATCTACAGTGCTCTCACTTCTGAAAACAAAGGCGAGTAACAAAAAAAAATTAAGCTTGCTTAATAATATAACTAATTATTATATTTAGCGCGCATAAACCAAGGAAAATATCAGATTTCACCCGCGCTGCGCGCCTCCCATGTCCCGCTCTCGTCCATCGCAACGGCAACTTCGCTACCCGTTCATGTTATGTACGATCGCACATAAACCAAATTCTTTAGCAATTTATGTTACGCGCCAAACATCTCCGATAAGGTGCTAGTAACTAGTTGAAAATTCTGATGACATCTTACATTACGACGAGATAATCTGTTAAAGTGATAATATGAGTAAATACCTACTTAGGCTACTTAGAAGAAGGCAGCATAATAATGTAAAACGACAAAGTGATTTAGGTGCTTACTACGTGTAAAACGGACGATACCACCTACCCCGTATCTATTACTAGGTCATCATCATTTTCGAGTAGGTGTCACGGTCAATCGACCATGCACACTGTTCGGTCACTGACGACTTCGCCGCGGCGGTATGCGAGGGCGCGCGGGCGCAGATATTCGCTTACCCCCATGGTTCGAATAAAAACGGGCGCCTGCGCCTGCTGAGCCAGTGGTCAGCCCAGTATGCTCAAAACCTCGCTCGCGGACGGGCGAGTGTGCTAGAAATTGCTTTGACGCGAGGACGTGTCACGTTAAGCCGGCGTTAGACCCAATTACGATTTTGTTTGTTCTTCACCGTGGAGTCCGGGTGAATTGTTAATTGATTATAGTTTGTTAAATGCCCCTTTTGGGTTGATCTATTGTTTGTAAGGCATGGTGCCATAAATTAAGTACGGTATATACGTAAAAGCAGTTTAATTGTCGGATAATTGAAAACCGCGTGTGCCGCATAACTTAGATGAGTACCCCGTCGGGAACGGAAGTTATTTCGTACTGAAATCAAAATAAATTAGTGTTTGTGACTCATTTAAAACCAATCCATTTGTGAACTGTTATAAAAGACGTGGCATGAGGTTACGTCATAACCCCCAAGTTTGATTATCTAATTAAGTGATATACTAACTTTGTGAAATCTATCATGGTGTTTGTGGAGTGCTAACTATCCTCATATTCGTTTTGGGGCGACAGAATATGAGCTCAGGGGGGTTGATTAGGGACCCAATTTGTTCACTTCTGCCTTGGGGCCCATGCACGGGCCAAGGCAGTCCACATCGCGAAGAAAGCTTCGGGATCCTGCCGAACGATGTCATTCGAATCAAATATAAACTGTAAGTGATATCAATTACTTTGTGCACGGTTGCAATTAAAATTAATTAGTTTAATATATTTTAGGTTAGGTTAATAGGTT
Organism: Elegia similella; assembly: GCA_947532085.1. Classification (NCBI taxonomy): domain Eukaryota; kingdom Metazoa; phylum Arthropoda; class Insecta; order Lepidoptera; family Pyralidae; genus Elegia; species Elegia similella. Next base: position 26,375,112 of record OX383940.1, read on the forward strand.
AGTAGGTTCTCTAGACCTTATCTAGGGTGGTAGCAGAGCTGCATTAGTTTGTTTTGTATTTTGCCAGAGGAACCGTGTGTCGGGCTGACCTCCGCACAAGGTAACGTAGTTTTTAAGTAACACACACCTTTGTGTCAGAGTTCTTTGGAACCGCCTCTCGGCCTCCGACGTGGTTTCTTTTAACGAATACCAGACGGCAGCCGGGACCAACGGCTTAACGTGCCTTTCGAAGCACGGAAACATCTTTATTATCAGACAATCAGGCGATTCAAGCCTGCAATACCCTAACCAACTGAAAACAACTAAACAAAGTACGCTTCCCGTGGGAATCGAACCCACGACCCCCGGGTCCACAGGCAACCGCCTTAACCACTGGACCACGGAGGCAGTTTGACGACTAGGTAATAGGAAAATAAATATTAAGGTACTTACTTTTCAGGTTCGCTAGGCAATGAGAAGAAGCTTTTATCATTATTCTGTTTTTGATTATTGCCACAGCCATATACACAACAATGAATCTTAGCAGCGGACATGATTATTGTTTAAAACGCGTAGTACTCAAATCACGCTTTCTTTACTCACTTGCGTGCTGCAAGACGTGCGCGAGGCGCAAACAACAAACGCTTCTAGCCCTCGAATAATCCACTTAGTGCTGGCTCGTTCACCGCCCCTCGCGCCTCTCGATGCCCCCGCGCACATCCAGACACCCACACATAGCCGCAAGCGCTTTTACGTGCACACATGCTTGAGTGTCGTTTCTTTTACTTCATTGCTGCACTTAGCTCGCGCACCTCTTCCAAAATTTTATTGTAGTTATCTACCATGGATATTTCCGCACATTGGACTCGATTTCCACGCTCGGTGTTGATGTAACTACTCGGGGTAATTGTCTTGTTCATCACAACACCCCAAACAGGAGTTTCAGCGTTTCCTCTCTTCGGATGAGCACATACACATTCCGGACATATCCACTGGTTCTTAAAATCCTCCGAAAATTCTTCAAAAACCTCCTTAGATATTGCGAGGCACTTCAAGTAATACAAGTTCTTACAATTTTCTTTTGAGAAATACCATGTAAGAAATATCATATAAAACGGCATCGCAGCCGTTGAAATTAATTCAATTCGGCAGAACAAGTTAAACACGTCCGTGTAGCAGCAATTGCAACTAGTTCATCACTACAAGAACACATACAAGATTTGGAATTGTTCTTTTAAAGACTTTGTGAGTCGAATTTTAAGGTACAGCTTGATAAAACTGAATTTATGAAAGCTGAAACATCCTTTTTAGGTCATATAGTTACGGCTGTCGGAGTAAAACCAAACCCCGATAAAATTGAAATAATTAAAAATTACCCTATTCCCCAGACAACAAAAGAGATCAAATCATTTCTCGGGCTAATTGGCTATTACCGGAAGTTTATTCCGAATTTTGCTCACTTAACCAAACCACGCAAGTCTTTTATAAAAAAAGGTGCAAAAATAATACTTACTCCGGAATATGTCAACTATTTTAAACTTTGCCAAAATTTATTGATCAACGACCCAATTTTACAATATCCAAATTTTGAAAAGGAATTTAATTTACGGACTGATGCAAGTAATGTGGCCCTAGGTGCGGTTCTATCAGAAGGGCCGATAAGCCCATTGCTTTTGCTTCCCGTACACTTAACGACAGTGAATCGAAATACAGCACAATCGAGAAAAAATTACTGGCGATTGTCTGAGCAACAAAATATTTTCGCCCATATTTATATGGCCGTAGGTTTAACGTAATAACAGACCATAAACCATTAGAGTACTTAATGAATATGAAAGATCCTGGAAGTTGGTTAACTTCCAGGATCTTTCATAAAATAAATCTAATAGACATATGACAGCTGAAGAAATCTCTAACGACAATAACACCATTTATTCTGAGTTAGAGAATCCCATATTGGAAATTCCTATAACTGATAAAAATGTTAATACTTTTGATAATCAACTATTTCTTAATTTAGTTCATAATTCCCCGAATAAACCTAAAACTGTTGAAATTTTTCCTGGCAAAAAACGAATCACAGCCCAAATAAATAAAAGTAATGTAGAATCAGATATATAATTACCCTATTCAAAGAAAACCTTAAAACTGGAATTAAATATGGCATATATTTATAGATCTTATGTGTGACATCACTTCCATCTTACAAAGAACGTTTAAAAATTCATCTTATAAACATACATTTGGCAAAACGAAAGTAACAGATATAACTTGCAAAGATCAACAGTGTGAAATTATAAAAAACATCATTTAGGAAAAACCTATCATCGTGGCATCCAAGAAGTAGAAAAAAGTAGAAAATTGCATTATTATTGGCATAAATAAAAGATTATGTCTCAGAATTCATTAATAACTGTGATGTATGTCAAACTTGTAAATATGAAAGACATCCAAATAAACAGAATTTTCAGGTAGTTCCCATACCAAGTAAACCTTTTGAGGTACTGTATATTGATACCTTAACTGTAAATCGTCGTAAGTTTCTGACTATTATTGATGTGTTTTCAAAATACGCACAAGCATATCCTTTGGAATCGTTAACAAGTATTAGTGTAATGAATGCTTTAACAACATACATGTCTCATCACGGTGTCCCACACAGTGTAACCGCCGACCAAGGAACCGAATTCAAAAATCTGCCGATTAAAGAGTTTGCAAAATTACATAAAATAGATTTACATTTTATAAGCGTCAATAATCCTCAATCAAATGGTGCCATCAAAAGATTTCACTTAACAGTCTTGGAACATATTCGCATACTATCTGTAACCCAAAGTGAGTTAACCACTAATGAACTAATGTTATACGCCGTTATAGGATATAATAATAGTATACATTCAGTAATTGATAAAAAGCCTATGGATATTATCAACGGACACACTGACACTATTGATATATTTGATATAAATTTAGAAGCTGTTTATACCGGGTGACTTTTTAAACACCAGCCAAATTTTTTCCACGTATTAGGTATGATATTATGAATAGATCAAGTTTTTGAAAAAAAAATAGTATGTAAAATTTCAATTTGAAATAATTTTGTTTGTACTGCTTATCACCGCAATATGGTTACCCAAATCATACGTAAACAAACAATACGGCGAGCGCCGGGCGCCGGCGCGGCGCTTGAGGAATGCAAGTGTGCGCGGGGGAGGGAAGGGATACTGCCGCCGCCCGGCGGCGCCACAAAGTCTCCCGCGCACGCCCCCTCTGTCCAGCCAGTCGCACTCAAGTCGCCCGCGCACCGCGCACGTGCGAATTTCGGGGTCCGCGTGGTGTTTTTTCGGAATCGCGTTTGTACAAAAATAATAATAATGTACTCCCATCGTCAGTATTACGAAATGGTGCGGTGTTAAATTCAAAGTGGCGAAAGTTTAATGCAGCCCAGAGGATGTATCAGCTCGAAAGTGTTCCTCGGCTTCGAATTATGGGCATAGAACCGCGTGTGCCGAACCGGGACGCGATTTAACGTGCATCAGAGACCTTACGCCGCTAGATTTTATTTGTGGGGTGTGTGAGTGAAAAGCCTGGTGTATTGAAGAGGCTCAAAGTCTCGAAATGTAAGGAAAAGAGCTGGGATTTGTTTAGAACAAAACGGACCACATTCAGATCCTGAAGTACTGTGACTAAATAATTACATGTAAGTTGATTTTAGTGAACTATTAATTACCTAGTTAATTTTTAATGGTGTACATAAGTTGATTAAAATTTTTTGAATAAGCCTGGTTACAAGGTTCTCTGTTTTTAAAGTATTTTACGATTTAATTGGGTACATTCTTATTCTTATGAAATTAAAAGCTTTTTGCAATTAGCCGGTCCTAAGCCCGGAAAGTATGAAGCGACAATTTGCAACTTATTACCTAAACTCTTACGAAAACATCTGTTTTTATAAATGGCACTACTGATAGAGGTCAACGACCCCGACGGGCGGCATTAACTACGCACGGGGCGTACTACGGCGCGGTGTTAAAAATTTTCAACACTTTCAGGATAACTTAGGGATGCTTCATTTCGAAATTTTTGTACTAAACGCTATTAAAAGGAAAAACACGTCATTAATTATTTTCGGCAAGGAATATAATACATTAATTTGGCTGGTGTTTCAAAAGTCTTCCTGTATGTAAAATTATGTCAATAGGCATAAAGATGTAACACGAGAATTATACAAAACCATAAGAGAAAAACTACACCGTAATCAGGAAATTACCATGACTAATATTAACAAAAATAGAGAAGAGCCTATTACTTACGAATCAGAGAAGGCACTCTATATGAAAAACCCTCTGGCAGTCCGTCATAAAACGAAACCTAGATATTTAGGACGTAGAATTAAGAAAAACTTAGATCTTAAGGTTATAAAAACGTTATTCACCATAAACGTATTTTAAGAAAATCTCTGAGAAGTCAAAACGCCTTGTTACAGGATCCTGGGCATGACGCAGGGTCGTCAGATCACGGCAACACTGTTGGTGAACAACCCAGGAATATTTCCTTTTAAGTTAAGTAGTGTTAAGTTCCAGGAAACAGATCATGTGTTTTTAAATTATTACGAATTAGATAAGCTTGATGATAGTATTAAAAATATACGAGGGCTATTTCGATAGATATATAGAATATATAAAGTCTTCGGACCCTATGTACTTCAGTGACGTGTCATTACGCACCAATCGAATACTGGTTAATATCCTAGAAACCATACACACTAAATTTTATTTGCTTTGTAAAAGATTTCCAAGAAAACGCGGACTTATAGATGGTTTGGGTACAATCATAAAAACTATAACGGGAAATCTTGATCATGAAGACGCAGTATATTATAGTCATGCTATACACATCATGCAAAAGAATGAAGAAAATCTAAAAAATAAATTACATTTTGGCATTTCGTTCAACAAATTATTGTTACAAAAATTAAATACTACTTTGTCTACGATAACAAATGAAATAAATATGACAAATTTTAGACTACGAGATTATGTTCAGACTATATGTACTACTTGTAGACTTGCTACTCGAAGTACTTCGCAACGTTTCCTCTTTAACTGTTGTTCTCAACATTAGATGGGCCCGCTCGTGGGAATTGTTTTTATTACTGTCAACAGACTCCATATTCATTTATAAATCACACACAACTGTGTTGTTATCTGTGGAAAAAGTCATGTTAAAACACGGTTAAATCAAACACTATAATTAAAAAGGCAAAATTTAAAATAAAAGGTAATAAATTCGAACGGAAACTCCGTTATTACTACATTAGTCACTACTTAATAATGACTTTGTAAATTAAGTAATAATTTTATGAAATGTTATCCGAAATTTTCCATGAGAAGAAGAAATAAAAACGGTTAAATTAAAATGTAATTAATTTTACCAGAATATTACGCAGTCCTGTGCACGACCGTGCACCGCAGAAAACAGGACGCCAATGATTCTAAGATGGTGGGCGCCCCTACAAGGGCCCCCACCCTGCCTGGTGAGGTATAGGTAGAAAGAGAAAGTAGAAAACACAGGGCCTATCTCAATATGTACAGTTTCAAATAACGGTCAAGTACTTTAATATCACACTTTTTTAATGACAACAATTGAATTGTTGAATATTTGTAACATAATATGTGCAAATAATGTAATCCTCGAAGATTGACTTAATCATTATTTTTATCTAATTATTGACTATTTTAATAAGTATTGCATGTATTTAATATTCAAATAAATCAACGGACTGTTCTACTTCGAACTAACATATTTTTGTATTCCATATTGGTCAAACATGTCGGACTCAGTTATAAATGTAACACCTATCCCGTGCCATCTGCCTCCATGCTCTAACTGCCTCCGTGGTCCAGTAGTTAAGGCGTTTGCCTGTAAACCCGGGGATTGTGCATGGTCGATTGACCGTGTCACCTACTCGAAACGATATTTTTTTTTTTTTTTTTTAATATCCTGTTTCAGTGTCCCACTGCTGGGCAAAGGCCTCCCCTTTTTGTTTCCAATCATCCCTATCTCGGGCAATAACTTGCCAGCCACTTATATAAGCATCTAAGTCATGGCGCCATCTCCTTCTAGGTCTGCCACGTTTTCGGCGGCCATCCGGTTTCCACAGGGTGGCCACCTTGGCCCACCTTTCTTCTTGCATGCGGCAGAATTGTCCCGCCCAGTCCCACTTAAGCTGTGCTGATTTTACACCGAAACGATAATACAAAAAATTAATGATTATTTATTTTATGCCCCTGAGGCGTCGATGAGGCGTGCGGAAATCTCCTTGAACAACTGACGGGCTTCCGCACCCCAAGGCCCCAGGGTCTCCACGGCAAAAGGCGCACATATATACGGCTCTCCCAAGGCCGCATATTAACGCCTCTTATTGGATTCGGCAGTCGCCGCAGCTGCGCCGGCTTTGAGAGCGGTCGTTCTCACGTGAGATGGGGCAACAGTGTCCACGCATGCGGCATTCGACATGAGCGACCGGTGGTTTTTCCACGGGATGAGCGTCATGCCATCGGGCCTCTTGCCATCGTCCCGGGCAATGCATAATAATAATTTTAATTAAACTTATAGAATAATGGTAAGAAACCCTTCGTGCGCGAGTTCCACTCGCACTTGGCCGGTTTTTTCTAGTTTTTTTAACTATTATATCTATTTTTATGTTCATCGATTTATTGGACGTTATCACGTCAAAAATAGTAGCTTTCATATAACTAAACTAATAATTTGTGATTTCAGGCCGGGCGTGTTCTGCCAGGACTTTCGAGTTTGGCCAACCATGTGCGATATCCTAAACGAATACTGCTCGAACGTGTACCACGACCTGGCTGGTAAGTGCAGGACTCGAAGGACGCTCCTGTCATGGAAAGTCCTTCAGAGGCTCTTTAATTCCGTTCTGTTCGAGGGCATAACGCCAGAGGCGTGGAACAGGGCTGTGGTGGTTCTGTTCTACAAAAAGGGCGATAATACTCTTCTGAATAATTACAGACTCACCTTCGATTTGCTGATGTCGTCGTTGTCATGGCGGAATCGTTGGACTTAAATACCATGCTTATTGCTCAAATACCTCAATGTAGTTTCCCAACAAGTGGGCCTTAAAATAAATATGGACAAGACGAAAGTGATGTCGAATGTCCATGTTGTGCCTTCACCGGTTTCTGTTGGGAGCTCCATCTTTGAAGCTGTAGACAATATGTCTATGGCGAAATAAATTAAACTACGGAGACCGGTAAAATAATAGAATGGAATGGCATCTTTATTTATTACTAGCTTTTGCCCGCGGCTCCGCCCGCATCAATGTCGATCCCTCGGGATAGTACCTTTTCCCGGGATAAAACCGGGACCTATGTCATTCTCCGTACTCCAGAGATCTTGTATGCAAAATTTCATGATGATCGGTTCAGTAGTTACGGCGTGAAAGCGAACTTGTCTTTTATATTTAAATAATGGACTGTAATTATTTGTTTTAAACTTGTTTGAATTTTCCGGTATCTACACATTCATTAAATATCAACGCTAACTTTGGAGCTATATCGTCTATAATATTTTAAATTAAGGAAACGGAAATATTTCATAGCTCCCTAGTTTTTTTAACGTTTAATTCGTTAAAAGTGTCTATAATTGTTTGGGGAGTCACATGTTCAAAAATCAAAGTGTCGTTACCTTCCGGTACATGCGAGACGGTTGTTTTAATAGGAATATCAGAGAAGAAATCTTCAAAACGTTGAGCAACTTCAGTATTCGTCTCAAACTTCTGATCATTGACTCGTAATTGTAATGACTCATTATTACGTTTTTTAGTTTTACCCGTTTCCTGATTAATAATGTTCCAAGTAGTTTTTATTTTGTCCGGGGACAAAATAAATCTTGGAAGTTTTTTTTCATAAATATAAAGACTTTGCGCACGCACACACTTTTTTGTATATTTTGTAGTAATTTCTAACGTAATTTAAAAAAAACGGAATTTTTATTATATTCTTTCATAGCCAGCAGATCTTATAACTTATTCCTACTTTTATAAATTCCTACAGTAACCTATTCACAGATTTTTTTTATTAGAAATAGTACGTGTCTTAACTTTAAACGTTTTGTTAAAAGCTATGTCTAAATAATTTATCATATAATACATGTGGATTGTCACTTTCATCACAAATAATTGGCATTTTACTTGATACGTTTGCTTTAAATACATATATTTTAGATTCCGAGGAAGGTCTATATGTTACTTTTTTTTAAGTCTGTATAACTATCGAAATCTGAAAAAACAGCTAATAATCCGAAATGATCTAGAGATATCTTTTTTATCACGGTTCTTTCAAGAGGATCACAATTACAGAAAACTTTATCCAGACAAGTGGCTGACGTTTCAGTAAGCAGTAGATTGGTTCAAGAAACTGATATTCGCAATCAAAGGATTTAAATAAATTAACAAATCCAATACTCTCTTTATTACTTTTCAATAAATCTACATTAAAATCACCACTTATAATGATTTTTTTGGAGCCTTGGTTAACTTTATTTAGTACATCCTCCATAAATTGATTCTAGTAAATTATAGCATGAAGAAGGAGGACTGTATACACATACTATTATGAACCTCTCAAGTTCAATACAGGACAACTCTACTTGCTGTTCCACCGTAAGGTCAACTACATCCTTTCGCTCTTTACATTTTAAGCCATTTCTAATTAAAATGACACTGCCTCCACGGATGGTGTCCTTTCGGGCGAACACGCTTGTTATACTATAATTGTTGAAATTTCATTGTAGGTACATTATGTTTTTCTTGAAACCAGTGCTCTGTTAAGCAGAGTACATCAATACACTGGGTATCTAAAAATAGTGGTAATTCTAATAGTTTGCCGGCCAAGCCTTGCATATTTTGATGAAAAATGCTGAAACGTTTGACTCTAGCCGTTGTCTTACAGTTTAGTTTAAATTTGATTTGCAACTAACACTAGTAATGTCAACATTAACATTCCTTAATACGTCAATATTCTGCTTAGTACAAAGTACTGAGGCAGAGTCTTGTAAATTATAAGAGATTAATGTAGCAATTTGTCGTTTAGACTGGTATGGGAGGTACAAAGTATCTCCTGTCAATTTAAGTTTAAAAATAAACTTATTAATATATAATAAAAAAATAACGTCATTAAGACGGTACGTAGAATTGTACAAATGTACATTAAGGTCAAAGATGAGCTTATTTCTAGTATAGTCAGGGGTCTCTAAGTATGGAAAAGTACATATCATGTACTTACACTTAGTCTTATTATTTAGCTCAAGAAGCCTGTCAATACATAATTTGATGTCTTTTTAGGGATCCGTACCTCAATAAGAAAAAACGGAACCCTTATAGGATCACTCGGTTGTCCGTCTGTCTGTCTGTCTGTCAGTCTGTCAAGATCCCTTTTCTCAGGAATGCGTTAAGGTGTCAAGATGAAATTCATATCAAATACTCAGGTCTGCTGTCCCTTGCAGTTGTGAAAAAATCAAGCTTCTGAACTAACGCAATCAAAATATACAGCTGGTTATGTCGCAATTTTTCGTGTTTTTTCGACATTCGCAAGGAATTCAAAACCTACAGGGTACTTCCCGTGAACTCAGAATCTTGAAATTTGGTACGAAGCGACGTCTTATAGCACAGATATAGGAAAAATTGCGAACAGCATAAATTTTGAGTTACATCATATAAAAAAAAAATATTTTTAATAATTTCAAACTTATTATATATAATGTACGGAACCCTTAATGCGCGAGTCCGACTCGCACTTGGCCAGTTTTTTTCTTACAGAAGGACTATCACCACAATGTATTAAAATTGTGGTATCTTCATCTACGGAATCACACTTTATTTTATTAATTAAATTAATGAACGTAGCGCCTGGTGTACATGAATTATACACTGTACAACCACAGTTGAGAGTATTATACATAATACTGCTCAGACCTTGGCCCACCTCATCCGAATAAATTATCAATTTTTTACACGAAATTTTCTTATTAAAACAATTGTCAATAGTACTTATCTTTGTTTGCAAGCTACAATATCCACTTGGGCACACTTTTACGTCTAGATTACAGTCAATTAAAGGTGAAGTGGTGATTTCAGTACTGTGAATGTCACACGGTGTTTGAGATGCAGAATCACATTATACACTGTTACAGCTGGCCAAACCGATTAGTGCCTCAGCTGCTAAAAACTGTTCTCTATTCTCTTTTATGGATATCTTTGATTGGAGAAAAGATTCTCGTCGCTTTGTTTTAGTTGACTAACTAAACACAATTTCTCCTTCCATGGATAAGACTTTTATTACATTTTTGCTTTTGAGCAATTTCTTAGTACGTTAATTCATTTTGTTCATTTTTACATATTTTTTTATTAAGCTATGAACCGTTATTTGAAACCTAATTAAACAAACAATTAAGAGTAGCGAGCTTGACTTCCGGTAGCAGGTCGGCCGTTTTACCGATTTTCCCCTATGACGTCCGTCGACACCGGTACCTGGCGGTGGGGCGCGCGACGCGGCGCCATTGCTCTGAGCCTCATTGGCGTATTGATTGCCGTAGCAGTCGGTTGTATTCGGTAAGTGCACTTACTTACTTATTTATAATTTGTTTTTCAGATTACTGATTTTCCCCGAAACATGTTTTTCATGTTCATGTTTGAAAGAATTTAAACGATGTTATCGTTCGTTACTTATTCTATACCTATATTTAAAAAGTCCGTCTTAAATTGTTTAAGTGTTGGAATAAATACGATATAGAGGAATTGAGTGAAAAATGTTTGTGTTCAAAACGAAAAACTATCCAAAGCATCCTGAAAACGTTGTGCATATGCAGCGCACGTAAGTTACATTTATATTGATATACACACGTTGGCGTTGCTTTGCAATCTTTTTGACGTTAATTCCATTGCCTTTATAAGAAGTAACTAACGGTCAAGAAACTGATATTTATTTGTTTTTTGAAAATTGTTTTAACTTTGAGCAAAGCTTTCAGCAACATTAACATTAGATAATCTTTGATGATCTGATCTGATACTATCTAAAATAAAATAATACTATAATAGATAATCACCACTGCTCTTCTAAAGCAAAATGACCGTTAAAAAATTTTAAATGTATATTTTTTATTTATTTTATTTTATTAAATGGTTGGTAACATTGTGGCAAGTAAGATAAATAACTATTTAGCTAAAACAATGGCGTAGTTAAGGCTTAGTGGAAAATCCTTCTCATTTGCGAAGTTTTTCTCATTACTTTCCCTCGACTAGGTGAGGGTATAAGGATCAGTTCTAGATATTAATTTTGTTCTAAGGGTAACTTAGACTTCTAAAATATTAAGATTGGTATAACTTGTTGTAGAATGTAAATTATAGTAAGAACTTGTTAGTTATATAATTAATTTATATAATTTAATATTGCAATTTTCCTTGTTTTATTTCTTTATCAAGAAATTGTTTACCCAAACAAAATTTATGTAAGGAATGGATAATGGGTACAATAGTTTTATACTTAAGATCCATACGAAAAGAATGCCGCAGCGCCAGCACGGCTTAATGCGCAGGCTCGGGTCAAGCCCAGTCATGCTGCCTATTGTGCATCTTTTATTCATGTTATATGTTTTTCTGGTGCAATAAAGTGATATTATTATTATTATTTTTGTAAATTTTTTTGTTCTCAGCTCAAAGCTGGTTTATTTTTAACACTTACGGGCCAAGGCCAAGTAAGTGTCAAATAAGATTATTTACGTGTTGTTATCTAGTTTTATGGGGTCTGGCTGTTGATCTGTCTCTTCGATTTGCATGAATTTTCTTACTATGCGGCAAGTGTTTAAGATAGCAGCTTTTTGTAATTCTATATAAATTTGGGGCTGGAGTTGTAAAAGCTTTAAGCTATGGTGGAGGTGTTTAGGAATAACGCCTGTTGACGATAAAACTATTGGTACTATGTAAATTTTATCCTGTTTCCAAAGTCTTTGTATTTCTTCCTTCAGTTCTGTGTACTTGTTTATTTTTTCTGTTATGGTTTTGGTTATGTTGTGGGTGTTGGGAACAGCAATGTCTATTAAATATGTAATCTTTTCTTTTTTGTCCTGCAAAGTTATGTCCGGTCTATTATAATGTATCGTGCGGTCAGTCAATATTGCTCTATAAAAATACATTTTATGTGTATTATTTTCTAGGATTGCAGCTGGTGTGTATTTGTAATAGGGCATGCGCTGATCTTTAATAAGTCTATGTTGGTAAGCAAGTGCTTGATGAATTATATTTGCTATTTGGTTGTGTCTATGAGTGTAGTCTGTTTGAGTGAGTGTTGGGCAAGCTCCTGTGATATGTTGTATCGTTTCTGAATGTATTCGACATTTACGGCATTTATCATTAGAGGCAGATGGGTCTTTGATTATATGTTTTCTGTAGTTTTTAGTTTTTATAACCTGATCCTGTATCGCTATCATAAAACCTTCGGTTTCTGGGAACAGTGAGCCAATTTGTAACCATTTATTTGAAGCTTCTATGTCGATATGTGGTTGCTCCAAATCGTGTGGGTGTCTACCATGTAAAACTTGTTTCTTCCAGTCTTCTATTTTATGTTTTTCTTCATCAGTATCTATAGGTGTTTCAAAATGTTTATTAACTAACTTAAGGGGTGTACAATTAATGTCGTTATTAATTACTGCTGCGTGTATATTGCTATTTTGACTTTTACTGTAAAAGAAATTTCTTAAACTACTTATCTGTTTTTGCCACAATGCTTGAATATTTATTAAACCTCTACCTCCGTTTTGCCTTTTGATGGTTAACCTTTCTATTGCTGATTTAGGGTGTAAATTTTTGTGTTTAGTGAGAATGGTCCGCACGTTTCTTTCTATGCTAATCATATCAGTCTTAGTCCATTTAATTATTCCGAATGAATAAGTCAAAATTGGGATTGCATAAGTATTAATGGCTTTAATAAGTCGTTTGCCTGTAAGCAATGTATTACATATATTACTGACTCTTTGTTTAAATTCTTTCGTTAATGTCTGTTTAATGCTAATATGATCTAGTCCTTTTAATTGATGATAACCTAAATATTTATACATTTCATTGGGTTCTAAGGCTGATATAATTTGCGTTTCATTAACTGTGTATTCTCCTGATTGTACGTTTCCTTTGTTTATGTGTAAAGTTTTACATTTATCTAGTCCAAATTGCATATTTATGTCTTGACTGAATTCTGCTGTGGTGTTTACTAATTTTTGCATGTCTTTATCGGATCTGGCGTACAATTTTAAGTCATCCATGTAAATTAAATGTGATATAGTTGTTTGTGTATTAGTATGTTTTAAACTATAGCCTACTTTTTGATTATTGAGCATTTGTGATATCGGGTTGAGGGCTAGGCAGAACCATAAAGGACTAAGTGAGTCACCCTGATAGATGCCTCTCTTTATTGCTATCGGTTCAGTAGTTATTGACGTGTCATTTGTATTTAAATGTAATGAAGTTTTCCATAAACACATTGTATTTTCCAGGAAGTTTACTATTTTTGGGTTTATTCTATATATTTTTAGGATATGAATTAACCAGGAGTGCGGTATGCTATCAAAAGCCTTTTTATAGTCTATATAGGTGCAGTGCAGATTTCTTTTTTTTTGTGTTGCATGTTTATGAATTGTAGAATCAATAACTAATTGCTCTTTGCATCCCATGTGCCCTCTTCGACATCCCTTCTGTTCCTCGGATATGATTTTGTACTGTTCTATGTGTGTGCTAACTTTGTTAGTGATTGTTGCTGTGAGTATTTTGTATATTGTAGGGAGGCATGTTATTGGTCGGTATTTTGCAGGGTCATTTGTATGTTGTCCTTTCGGTAGCATGTACGTTATTCCTGTTGTAATGAATTGGGGTATATTTTGTTTACCTAATATTATGTCTGTGAAAGATTTGGCTATGAATTTATGGAGAGAATAAAATTTTTTATACCAAAAGTTATGAATTTTGTCTATTCCTGGGGATTTCCAGTTATGTAATTTGGATGTAATATGTGTAATGTCTGTTTCTGTTACTCCATCAAATTGCATCTCTTCTATGTTGGCCCATTTTTCTTCCTCCACTATAATCCATTGAGCATCGGATTTATGTTGTGCTTCTGATTCCCAAATTGCAGACCAAAAAGTCTTTAAATTTTCTACTGTCGGTGTTTCACTAATATTATTATCCATTTTATTTTTATTGAGATATCGGTAGTACGACTTTTCACTTGACTTGAAAAGTTGGTTTTCTAGTCGTCTTTGTAGAGATTTTTTGTAACGTAAAAGTCTATGTGCTTTTAAAGCTAATTTTTGTTTTAATGTATCTAAGAATTCGTCAGGTTTACTATTGATTTTTTCATGTTTAGTGTGTATAAAATAAGATCTGAATATTGATTCTACTTTGTTAACCAGTTTTGTGGATCTATTACCATTCACATATTGTGTGACTCTGCCTATGTTTGCTCTGAGATTTTCGATTGATTTTTCCAATCTAATTTGCCAACTTTGTTTGTGGTATTTTTTGCGGTGCGTGTTTAAGGTTTCATCGGTCACTTTGTAGCCTAATTCATCTGAAATAACTAGCGCTGAACAATACACTAAAGTATGTATGTCACCTAATACAGAATCCTCAGAGACAAACCGATCCAGTATTTTTTCATTAAATAAATTAATTAATTTGGTTAAGTTATTACTGTATTTTAGTTTTGGTAATTTAGATCGAATTGTAGGATTCATTCCAGCATATTTAAGAATAGTTGATTCTAACTTACTGTAAATATTTTCGTGAAATGTGTCTGCATATGGGATATCATCTAGAGTTTCTATCTCTGTTTCTAGGAGTATGCTAGTAAGTTGAGTTTGTGTTTGTGTGGATGTGTTAGCTGTTTGTGTGAGATTTACGTGTGGTGGGGAGATGACAGTTTGAGTGCTATATACGAGATGAGATGAGGGACCTTGATTTTCTATATTTAAATCCCTTTCTTCCTCAAGTTCTAATTCTACTCTAACTTCCTCTTTTATTTTTTTAAGATCTTCTTCAGATATCTGTTTGTTTGTGACTATTACACGCTTTTGATCCGCGATTCTTTGTTCCGATACGCTAACACCCGGATACTTTTGTAAGAATTTTTCATGCAAATACTTCCTCCAACAAGTTTTATTAGTCTCTAAGTTTGTTAATTGGTAGTATGTGCGCATGATGAATTTATTTACTTCAGGTGTCCATCTCATGCGCACTCTTGTTTTCCCAGCTTTAGTGGACGCAGTGTAATAAATAGAAATTTTACCCTAGTCCCAGTTCGGGCTCCAAGTAATTAATTTAAAATTTGTATCTTTACCTCAGAGAGGAGAAAAGAAAAAAACACAAGTATCTCGTAGCAAGGTTTATTTAGAGATCTTCCAATCACAACACTAACAGTTTAAGTTTGCTTCGTAAACTAAAATTTAGCATAAAGCACAAATTAAAAATAAAGGGGAGGGTTGTTGGTTCGTTTGGCTGGTCCGAGTAACTAAAAAAACTAAATGCACAAAATTCAGTCGTAAATACAGGGCAGCTTCGCGAACACCATCAATTCAATTGAAATAAAACTAAATAAAGTTGTTAACTAGCCTTACAAACAATTTTGGCTAATTAAAACGGCAGTATGCTATAAGAAGAACGTAGGAAAACCAACAGGCCGTAGCACAACCAGGAATTAAGCACCTTAAGTGAGTTTAAGAAAATTAATTAGTTTTAAGTTTTTTAATTACATTTACAAAATGACCAATTTGGGTTTGGCCCACTCGTAGTAACGCTAAACAGCTTATGCTGCAAGGCTACTCCTTGTTACGAGGTTTTTAACATTAACTTAAAGTAATAAAAAAAAAAAATAAGCTCAGGTAAATCCGAGCCTGACTTGCCAGCCCGTGTGGTCGAACCAGCCCGGAATCTGTAGCAGATACAAACGCCTCCTGCAGTAGACAAATTAAACACGTCTTAGCTTTTAAAACACATTATCATGCTAACATTAGCATGTACAGCCTTCAATCACTAAACTACACCTACACAGCATAAAACTGTCTACGTGTCTACATAGTATTAAACACAAAGCCAAAGACATCTATATCTAATTAAATACACAAGGACACTCAAGTGATCTAATTAAGGGAATATTCTAGCTACATCATTTACTAGTGTACTCTAAGAATAAAGTTGCTCACTCTAATCAGTTACAAAATAAATAAATCACACCCTCCCAGGCATGTGAGGTAGACGCTTCAGGGTTGGACGCTTACGATGGCGATGCCACCATGCGGTCACGCCAGAAAGCATCTCAGGGCGAACATGCTGAGACCTAACCATTGAAACATAGTTAGCCCTCTTTCTACAGTTCACAGTTAAAAGGTTTTTAACCTCAAGGAACGGCTATCGGTTACTTTAGAAAGTGAATTAAGTACACAAAGACTACTATACATCAGAGTTCACAGCGAGTGAGTGTGTCTGAGTTGGAAAGTATATAATACTCGACGTACCTTTTACGGAGGTGGTTTGGGGTTTATAGTCGAAGACACCAACACGAACAAAAATCCACACAGCCACACACAAGAAGCCTTAACACACCTCTTCACAACCACGTGCTGCCAACGCCCCGGTGGAACGACAGCTCTCCTGAAAATGTGTTTCGATTAGATACGAAAACCAAATGCCACATAGATCACACGTCGCACATAACATTATACTCACCAAAAGGAACCAAACACCAACAGCCACTATTTTTCCACAATTCTCCAGACAGCATGCGATGCGTCCATGCAGACGCCGGCGCACCAAAAAAAAGAAGCTATCCTCGCGTTTCGTTATACACAACACGCAGTCCATTTCACACACATCCACGGCATTCGAAGTTAAAGAAATTAATTAAACTTTTTATATTTAAGACTCGCAATATGACAAATAGCCAAAAGTAAACACATCCACTATTCAGCAACTATGAAATAACCTGAAAATCTACAAAACCAATTTGACAATCCTTTCTGTCAAGTCAGAACCAATGTCAACAAATAATCCAGTACGTGAAACTGAACACAACAGTGTGACCACTTGCAGTAGATTTCCACTTTTTGGTAGATTCGCAGCATTTTCGTCAAGCATTTAGTAGGTTATAGTAGTTTCCGTTTTAATAAATTACCCTACAGAACAACGTTTTGTATTTTGAAACCACATAATATTTTGAAATAAATTAATTTAAACACCTCACTTGACAAGTCACAAGCACACAAAAGGAGGCATTTAGATTTATTAAAACATAACCCTTTCCTTGCAGTCGGGTAATAATGTGTTTGGTAGATTCTAACAGTATTTTTTTTATATGGTCTCACTGACGCATAAATTTCTCTCGAACCAGCTGTCAAATCGAAATGTCAGTTTACCACAACAAACAATAACATAACCTAATTTATTATTTTAGATTTTTAAATATTTTAAGGATATTATTGAATAAAAATACCCTGTGGATGTGACAAATGCTATTTAGGATGTAGTACTCGAATGTAGGACATTGGAGACGCACAACCAACTGTCATTGTGGAATAATTTGGTAAGAAAATATTGACTCGAAAATAAAAGTGTTACAGTACCCCCTCGCTCGCCAGAATTTTGCGAGGTAACGAGAAAAATTCACGCTGGCCCTCCAGCTTCGCAGTAACCAAAATTCAATCCAAGCCTTTAATGTCTTTCACATGACATTCACTCCTCTTACCGTTCTCATCCTCCAACAAGTAAACCAGTTTAGACAACTTTTCCACTATCCTACCTTTCTCGAAACGTGGAGCTAATTTATAGGAGAAGTGCTTCGCAGCATCACTGCGCACATGCGTGCGACGCCAAACCACGTCGTTCACCTCGAACTCAACATCTCTCCTGCGCCTATTGTAGTATTTGGCATTTCGGGAGTGCGACTTCATCAACTCTTTATCCACCTTCAGGAATACCTCTTTCAATGTCCCCAACTTATCAACATACTCGATCCGAGAAGCGAACACAATGTCGTCTAAATCCTCACTGTCACCGTACAATTTTCCATCTGCAACCGCTTCACGTCCATACACAAGCAGAAAAGGCGTAAATGTGGTAGCATCGTTAACAGCAGTATTAACAGCAAATTGAATCTCACAAAGATGCGAATCCCAACTACGTTGATCAGTACCCACAAGTGCAGCGATGGCCGTAACGACAGTACGATTATACCGTTCCACGGTGTTCACCTGCGGACAATAAGTAGGAGTAAAATGTACTTGGGGTATCCTGTACTTCTCAAACAAAGCTTTCACGTCGCGTGATATAAACTGCGGTCCATTATCGACAATAACAGTTTGTGGAATCCCATGTACCAAAAATACATGATCTTCCAAGCGCTCAGCTACCACTTTACCAGTAGCACGCCGAAGAGGAAACAACATTACATACTTCGAAAAACAACACACAACCACGAGAAGGTACTCATTTTGCTGTCGAGACCTGGGCAGTGGACCAACTAAATCTACGCTGATACACTGGAACGGTCTACGGCACACCTTCGGATTTCCAAACAATCCAGGAGTAGCTTGGTTCGGATGCTTAAATGCTTTACACGTTGAACAGTTCGACACATAGTCCTCAACATCTTGGTACATTTTGGGCCAATAGAAACGAAGACGCAATCGTTTAAAAGTCTTTTCAATCCCCAAATGAGCACCCAAAGGAGAATCATGATTCTCAGTAATCAAACGTTGTCTTTCGTCCAAGGGAACGACTTCCTTCCAATCAAAATCTCCAGTCAACGAAGTTTTGCTTTTAGTGTAGCGGTACAACTTCCCATCGATAATTTGGTAGTTCGGACAGGTTTGGGGTCTCTCACAACACCTATCATATAAATTACGAAACCAGGGATCAGCTATCGCTGCATTTACAACAGATACTGGTATAGCACGAGACAGAGAATCAGGGATTACATGTTCCTTTCCACGCCGATGCTCTATCACAAAGTTGTAAGGAGAAAGTCTACAACCCCAGCGCTCCAAACGACCTGTAGGGTTCTGTAAGTTAAGAAACCATTTCAAGCTAGCATGATCAGTTATAATCTTAAAAGGTTTAGAGCCCTCTAGATACGGTCTAAAATGTTCCACCACAAGCACTACTGCTAGCGCCTCCCGTTCCGTAGCGGAATAATTGCGCTCTGGTCGATTTAAGGAACGACTATAGTAAGCAATTGGATGCTCCTCACCATCAAAAACCTGAGTCAACATTCCTCCAATACCGACATCAGATGCATCAGTATGCACAATAAATGGAAGTGAAAAATCCGGACACGCCAAAACCGGTGCAGACGACAAAGCACTTTTCAATTGGAGAAACGCATATTCAGCCTCGGGCGACCAAACAAACGGAGGCCGATTTTTTCGGGTAGACGTTAACGCGTTCAAAGGTGCAGCAATCGTACTGAACCCTCGAATAAAACGCCTATAATATGAAGCTGTCCCAAGAAACCGTTTGACGTCCTTGGAGCAGGTAGGTATCGGAAAATCCGTAATAGCCTTCACCTTCTCAGGGTCAGTTCTCAATCCCAAATCATCTACAACATACCCAAGGTACTTCAACTGCTTTCGAAACAGACAACACTTTGACAGACTAATCGTAAGATTTGCAGACCGCAGACGCTCAAATACTTTCTTTAGGAGGTCAATATGCTCCTCGAAAGTTTTACTAGCAACCACGATATCATCTAAATAAATAAATACACTACCACCAAATTCAGGTCCAAACAATTTATCCATGAGTCGTTGCTGCGTAGCTGGCGCAGAGGTCAGTCCGAAGCACATGACTTTAAATTGAAACAGTCCCCGCGATGGAACCGTAAATGCAGTCTTCTCTTTTGAAGAAGGAGTAAGAGGGATCTGCCAGAAAGCAGATTTTAAATCAATGGAAGAAAGAAAACATGAGTCCCGAAGTTGATCCAAGATGTTATTGATGTATGGAAGAGGATAGGCATCATGTTTCGAAACTTCATTAAGTTTCCGGCTATCCAAGCAAAAACGCATTTCACCATTTGCTTTAGGAACCATGGTGATAGGGTTGTTCCAAGGACTACAACTAGGCTCAACAACATCTAGTTCAATCATTTCGTCAAGTTGACGATTCAACTCACGAAGTTTATCAGGTGACATAACATAATATCGCTGCTTAATAGGAGCCGCGTCCCCTGTATCAATGTGATGAGATATCAAATGAGTTCGACCTAAACCCTTCTTTTCAGCCGAGATATCTTCAAACATTTTACACACATCACCCGCCAATTTCTTCTGCTCTTCAGTTAAAGCATCAAAAGGGTGTATACGATTAATTTGAGACACGCCCACTCCTGTAGGTTTCTGAAAAGTAAACAAGTCTTTTCGTTCAGTCAGACGCAAGATGTCCGGAGCAACCTGAAAAGCTTTCCAAAAGTTGATACCAAACAATAAAGACGAAGACACCCCAGGTATCACAAAAAACTTTATCACACGCAAAACGTCATTGACAACAACCGGCAAAAACATATACCCCTTCACGGGAGACGTAGACCCATTCGCCGTCACAACAGACTTTACTGTATCTGACGGATGCAGATCACCTAAATTAGAAAAATATTCCACTGCAGATCCACCAATAATTGAAATTTCCGACCCAGAATCCAACAATCCAGAAAACGGAACACCACCTATTTCTACATTCAAATAAGGACAAGCGTCCAGACAATCATTTGAACGGACCGTCGAAACATCACGTTTAGAATTTTGAAAAAACACACGCACATATTCACACCATTCACGCCACTCCTCAGGCGTAGTTAAACGACGGCCCACCTTTACTCGTTTTTTGAAACCGGAGCAGGATTATTCTTAGGCGCACACTTCGGACACTGAGCAATAGTAACACCTTTTTCACCACAACGGTAACAAATAAGGATACGGGGTGCCTTACACTCAAGGAGCGTATGATCATTCACCCGACATCTCACGCAAAACTTCTCCACATTCTTCTCACTAGAAACAGCATCACAACGTGGTCGATTCGTCTTCCACTTATAAGCAAGGTCGGGAGCAACAGCATTTTGAACATTCTTCGGCGGCTCCGTAAACGATTCCGCTCTCTGCTTGGCGGCTTCCAGCTGCCTACAATATTTCTTAAGGACAGACCAAGATTGAATATCCATTGTCGCTAGTGGAATAGAATATGACGGCCTAATGTTAAATTTCACGATACTCAGCTTTTCTTCTGTTCCTATAGGCATTCGCAATCGAGAAAAGTAGTTTTGCATGACACTTAAATAACTAGAAATAGACTCCTCAGGGCCTTGAGTCCTAGAGCGAATCTCTTGCAACAGGCGGTGATCATAATCATATGGAAGGCATTCTTCCATTAACAAACACTTCAAAGAATCCCAATCCGTAACCTCATCGCGCACACCACGGTACCAATACAAGGCCTCATCCGAAAACAACTCAGCAGCAGAATTAAATAATTTCCCTTTCGAAATATTCCGGGATAAACACAACTCCTCTATTCTTTGAATAAACGCCTGCACACTATCCTTTCCGTTAAATTTAAGATTCAAAGAGTGGACGTAAGAGGCACGATCACATGTCACAACCGGCTTTACTACCGCTGAACCAGTCTCAGCCATATCAGACTCGCCTGGAACCACATCCTCCGCTGGCTTGAAATCATAACTGCTACTAAACGTATGCGAAATTTGATCGATTCGTTTCAACAAAGGGAGAAGACGGTTCTCCAATTGATCTTTAAAAGTCTGATCCACTTCCGTCGCCGAATCAACACGACTTAGCCTATGAAAGATGTGATTACCTAATGATTGGATACGCTTAAACTTTTTTAATAAAAGAGCTTTCCCTCCTAGAAGCTCCTCCAATTCACTAATCTTGGAATTAATAGTTTTTAATTCCACCGCCACGTCTCCCTCAAACACACTCACTTCGTCGGTAGGTATTTCCTTCGACAAAAGCCTAATTTGAACACGTAACCGATCAACAGTATTCTCCGGTACACCATCACGCACAGTAACTTCGTAAAGTAACTCATCTTTATTTAACACATTGAAACAAATTGGCCGTTCCTCAATCATGATGAAGTAATATCTAAAGTATTATAACACTAACAATATTGTATTACGTCGGTATTGTTTACACAGTAACCTTAAATACTAGATCACTATTATATCATAATGTTCCCACACAATACAATACAAGCAGCAAAAAGGGAAAATGTAACACAAGTTACGGGCCAGCCAATCCGTCAGTGAGCAAAAGATCAATGCCGGGGAAAATGTCCACGAAACCAACAACGTCCCTGTTCGGGCGCCATGTAATAAATAGAAATTTTACCCTAGTCCCAGTTCGGGCTCCAAGTAATTAATTTAAAATTTGTATCTTTACCTCAGAGAGGAGAAAAGAAAAAAACACAAGTATCTCGTAGCAAGGTTTATTTAGAGATCTTCCAATCACAACACTAACAGTTTAAGTTTGCTTCGTAAACTAAAATTTAGCATAAAGCACAAATTAAAAATAAAGGGGAGGGTTGTTGGTTCGTTTGGCTGGTCCGAGTAACTAAAAAAACTAAATGCACAAAATTCAGTCGTAAATACAGGGCAGCTTCGCGAACACCATCAATTCAATTGAAATAAAACTAAATAAAGTTGTTAACTAGCCTTACAAACAATTTTGGCTAATTAAAACGGCAGTATGCTATAAGAAGAACGTAGGAAAACCAACAGGCCGTAGCACAACCAGGAATTAAGCACCTTAAGTGAGTTTAAGAAAATTAATTAGTTTTAAGTTTTTTAATTACATTTACAAAATGACCAATTTGGGTTTGGCCCACTCGTAGTAACGCTAAACAGCTTATGCTGCAAGGCTACTCCTTGTTACGAGGTTTTTAACATTAACTTAAAGTAATAAAAAAAAAAAATAAGCTCAGGTAAATCCGAGCCTGACTTGCCAGCCCGTGTGGTCGAACCAGCCCGGAATCTGTAGCAGATACAAACGCCTCCTGCAGTAGACAAATTAAACACGTCTTAGCTTTTAAAACACATTATCATGCTAACATTAGCATGTACAGCCTTCAATCACTAAACTACACCTACACAGCATAAAACTGTCTACGTGTCTACATAGTATTAAACACAAAGCCAAAGACATCTATATCTAATTAAATACACAAGGACACTCAAGTGATCTAATTAAGGGAATATTCTAGCTACATCATTTACTAGTGTACTCTAAGAATAAAGTTGCTCACTCTAATCAGTTACAAAATAAATAAATCACACCCTCCCAGGCATGTGAGGTAGACGCTTCAGGGTTGGACGCTTACGATGGCGATGCCACCATGCGGTCACGCCAGAAAGCATCTCAGGGCGAACATGCTGAGACCTAACCATTGAAACATAGTTAGCCCTCTTTCTACAGTTCACAGTTAAAAGGTTTTTAACCTCAAGGAACGGCTATCGGTTACTTTAGAAAGTGAATTAAGTACACAAAGACTACTATACATCAGAGTTCACAGCGAGTGAGTGTGTCTGAGTTGGAAAGTATATAATACTCGACGTACCTTTTACGGAGGTGGTTTGGGGTTTATAGTCGAAGACACCAACACGAACAAAAATCCACACAGCCACACACAAGAAGCCTTAACACACCTCTTCACAACCACGTGCTGCCAACGCCCCGGTGGAACGACAGCTCTCCTGAAAATGTGTTTCGATTAGATACGAAAACCAAATGCCACATAGATCACACGTCGCACATAACATTATACTCACCAAAAGGAACCAAACACCAACAGCCACTATTTTTCCACAATTCTCCAGACAGCATGCGATGCGTCCATGCAGACGCCGGCGCACCAAAAAAAAGAAGCTATCCTCGCGTTTCGTTATACACAACACGCAGTCCATTTCACACACATCCACGGCATTCGAAGTTAAAGAAATTAATTAAACTTTTTATATTTAAGACTCGCAATATGACAAATAGCCAAAAGTAAACACATCCACTATTCAGCAACTATGAAATAACCTGAAAATCTACAAAACCAATTTGACAATCCTTTCTGTCAAGTCAGAACCAATGTCAACAAATAATCCAGTACGTGAAACTGAACACAACAGTGTGACCACTTGCAGTAGATTTCCACTTTTTGGTAGATTCGCAGCATTTTCGTCAAGCATTTAGTAGGTTATAGTAGTTTCCGTTTTAATAAATTACCCTACAGAACAACGTTTTGTATTTTGAAACCACATAATATTTTGAAATAAATTAATTTAAACACCTCACTTGACAAGTCACAAGCACACAAAAGGAGGCATTTAGATTTATTAAAACATAACCCTTTCCTTGCAGTCGGGTAATAATGTGTTTGGTAGATTCTAACAGTATTTTTTTTATATGGTCTCACTGACGCATAAATTTCTCTCGAACCAGCTGTCAAATCGAAATGTCAGTTTACCACAACAAACAATAACATAACCTAATTTATTATTTTAGATTTTTAAATATTTTAAGGATATTATTGAATAAAAATACCCTGTGGATGTGACAAATGCTATTTAGGATGTAGTACTCGAATGTAGGACATTGGAGACGCACAACCAACTGTCATTGTGGAATAATTTGGTAAGAAAATATTGACTCGAAAATAAAAGTGTTACAGCAGGTAAGAGGGGATTAACCCCCTGCGTAACATCCAAAGTGGAAGTGGGACCTATCAGATCTCCCGGATCTTCATCCACAGAGGCTATTGATGGTGTATAAGATGCTGTACTAGGACTAAAGGGTTCGACTGCATCAGAAAGGGAATGTGTTGGTGATGTGCTTCTATACCTGTTGTAAGTTCTTCTGGCACTTCTTCTGAGTGAAATATTAGATGAACTCTGTGGATGATTATTTGTACAACTTGGGGTTGTTTGTTCTTCTACAGCAGCTGGAGGCTGGGTAGATAAATTACTTTTTGTTTTTTTCATTTTAACTTCAATTTTGTTCCCACGAACAGCTAGGGATTATAGACGTCGACCATGGCATTGCCCCGCTTACCATGGCAAGGGTACTTTAAACTGGAGGTCCCCCGGTATCCAGAGTCCGCATATTAAGTACTGTGCACTCCCACAGTCATGCAGCCTTCGGCATATGCTGTTCCGCGTTGGCTTGGATTGACCTGAACCTTGTTGGCAACATAAGTTTTGATTGTACGCGTGTCCGCCCCCCACGTGGCCAGATGTTCGGCACGGACGTAAGGTAGGATTTGTAGGGGGGCTTATTATTATTATTATTATATTATTATTATTGGGGTTATTAAATGAATCAAAAGAAATCACGTTGTGAGTTGTGGTATAATTGTTTTATATGACTGCAAATAATTAACGCCGCTGCGCCAGCATGGCTTAACGCGCAGGCTCGGGTCAAGTCATGCCCAGTCATGCTGCATTGGGGCATGCATTGGTATTATACAATAATGAATCAATAGGAATTTCGTTCTGAATCGTAATGTTATTATTTTAAGTGCAAATAATTATTACCGCTGCGCAAGCACGGCTTTACGAGCAGGCTCTGGTCAAGTCATGCCCAGTCGTGCTGCAACATTGGGATTATAGAATGATGAATCAAGAGGAATTACATTCTGAATCGTAATGTAATTATTTTGAGTGCAAATAATTAATATCGCTGCGCAAGCACGGCTTTACGCACAAGCTCGGGTCAATTTAAGCCCAGTCATGCTGCAATTATTGTTATTCAAGGACGAATGAAAAGGATTTACGATCTGTATCATTAGATGATTATTTTGAGTGAAAATAACTAACGTTTTGAAATGTGCAAGCTCTGCTTAGCGCGCTGACTCTGGTCAAGTCAAGCCCAGTCATACCGCATTATAGGGTTATTTGTTGACGAATTAAAAGAAATTACATTCTGCATCGTAACATACTTATTAAGTAATTGGCTGAATCACAAGCTCAGGCCAAACTTAGTCATGCTACCGTATGGATTTATGTAAATTATGTTGTAAATGAAACTACATTTTAGTTGAATAATTTTAGATAAGAAACATATAACTGCGGCGTAAACTCAGCTTACCACGCGGGCTAAGGCCAAGCTTAGTCCTACCGCAGAATTGGATTATTTTATTCTTGTAGTCAGTGGAAGTACAGACTAGCGATATGATATTATTTGACCAGAAATAAAACTGCCCTGAAAGCTCAGCTAAAGGCACAGGGTCAGTCCAAGCTTAGTTATTGCAAAATCTTGGATGTCTGCAAGGGCTTTAGGCCAAGCAAAATTAGCCATCCTGAAAATGTTGTAAGTTATTAATTTCCAACTACATCGGGCTATACTCGGGCCAAATGTCTATAATCCGGACTTGGCCATGCTACATACATAAACCTGCAGCGACAGTTTAACTTTACAGGCAGTATCGGGCCATGCCTAGTCCTGCTGCGGATACTGCTGATTTTCATTTTCATTTGTATTCTAAGCCACTTGGAATGCTTAGGATCATAAATGAATGCTGCTGCGCAGACTTTGCCAAGTATATGCGGACAAAGGTTAATTTAAATCATGCTGTGTCATCAAATAATTTAAGGTTTTATTCACCTTACCATCAATGTTAAGAATCGAATTAGAGTTGCCAAGTGTTTATTTTTAATAAAATATAAAATGTTTTGAATTGAATAGTATCCGTATCAAAATTGTTCGATAAAAAATGTATTCCGCGCGCGAACGCAGATATATTCGCCCACCTACATAGTTGAACAAAATTGACTCGATCGGTGTCGCGGTGGAATGCATCGGTATGCGCGGGCGCGCGGGGCGGAGGCATCGGTGTGTCGCGGTGTCGCGTCAGTCGCGTTCGCCATCTTGTAATTCCGGTTTGATCGTGTCATGGTGACATGTAGCCCGTTTAAAACGGAAGTGATTTAGACGGAAATCGAAAGGGATTGTGTTTGTTAAATGCCCTTGTTTGAGTTGACCTATTGTTTGTGAGGCAGTGTGCCATAGATTAAGTACGATATATATGTGTAAAATCAGTGTACTTGTCGTTTGTTTGCTGACCGCGTGGACGCGGAGCGGGGTCTTGTCGGGACCCCTAAGTTTGACTATTAAATGAAGTGAAGTGATAACTTTGTCAAATATATCATTTATGTTACGTTGGTGGAGTGTCAACTATCGTCATATTCGTTTGGGGGCGACAAATATGAGCTCAGGGGGGTTTTAGGGACCCAAGTTGTTCACTCCTGCCTTGAGACCGTGGAAGAGGTCCAAGGCGTCACCCACCTCGAAGGAAGCTTCGGGATCCTGCCGAACGAGGTCGTTGCATAAAGAAATATTGTCATTGCCCACCGCTTTGGTATTAATGCCCTTTACAATTTTTACTACCTCATCACTGGATATATTAGCGAAATCAAAGGAAGGAATAGAATAGAATAATTTTTATTTGCGTTTGAGAAGGGTATACAAGGATGTTAATAATAGTTACAGTTTCATACCTAATCAGCCATAACAATAGCATGCAAATATGTATATAAATTAAATTATTGTCAAGTTATATTAATTGAGTACAAAACAAATCCACTAATCAAAATCAAAATATAAATGTCAAATTATTTAAAAATTAATTATAGGCGTCATCAGAATAAGATTAAATATGCTAATTTAGATTTTTACTCAGGGCTTGAAATTGAGAAACTCTTGCACTGTATAGAATCCTTGTTCACTTAGCCAATTATGAATTTTTTTAAAACTATTAAATGTCGTGTTTTTTATGGATTCTGGTATCTTGTTATAAATTAAGATGCACATATAATAACAATTCTTTTTCATTTTTGCACTTCTAGGCATTATATTAACAACAAGCCTACTTCCATTTCTAGTATTTCTAGAAAACACATCTTTAGCCTCTTTAAACAAGTCATAATTAAGTTTTACAAATTTAGCGATTTCATAAATGTACAGGCTTGGTAATGGTAAAATGTTCAGGGACCTTAAAAGAGGCCTACATGACGTGTCAGGCGTAACTCCACATATCGCTTTTATACACTTTTTTTGAGCCACGAAAGCATTCTGCATATCATTACTATTTCCCCAAATTATGAGCCCATATCGCAATACGGATTCAGCATAGCCAAAGTATGCCGTAACAGCGGTGCTCTTCGTCGCTGTTTTTGCAAGTTTGGAAAGGGCAAAAGAGAAACTATTTAGATATATTGTTAGCAGAGAAGCCCGTGCGGGGGTAACGAGTGGTGGGAGCGTGTCTATATAAGCCACTGCACGCGTCAGTTGAGACACATTTCTCGTCGGAGCAACAACTATAGTAAAATCTATGCTGTATCGATTTGCCTTTTCTGTTTTGTTTTAAATTTGTATTTATGGCAAATTAATGCCAATTGATATTTCTGATGTTATGTATTTGTTTTTAAAATTAAAAGTAATTTCGGTTGTGTATAATTGTTTTTTTTAAGCACTCGCGTGTCGGGTTGCTAATATCAGAATTGGGATTCTTATCCCGTTCAGACGTCCATTTCCGCTTTGCTTTAATTTTGTAAAAAAAAAGGCAATTTGATAAAAAGGCAAAGGCTTTGTGAATTTGCACACTACTATAACTATGTCGAAGTTATAGTAGTGTGCAAATTCACAAAGTAACGGTTTTTTTGTGTTTGTGTCTGTTTTACAGTGAGATTATAGTGGTAAGCTTAGTGGTAAGGGTGGTATACCATTCCTAAGCTGTTTATTTTGGTGAGTACGTTCCAATTTGATTATTTAAAAGTGAACGTTATTATAATGAGCTAAAACAATTTAGGAGTTTTGTTTAAGTAATTAACTTTGTACTTGATCACTAAATTTTGGTTTTGCCTAACGTTTATTTGCCCTGGTGATAAAAGAAAAAGATACCGAATAAGCGTGCAATTAAAAGTCATTCTAGAAATCGCCATCACTGTTCTAGAAGTAGTTTCTCGCTCTTGTAGCCGCGACCTACGATCAAAAAATTGAGATTCCTGGTCAAGGATTCATTGTACTCGTTATAATCAACGTAATTCTCAACGTACTAACCGAAACAATTCATCAAATACTAGGTCATGTGACGTCATTGAAAGCCATCTTCATTGCGGAGCCGCGTGACGCGTGTATCTGAGCCTGCGGCTGAGCGACGAGATTCGGCGGCTGAGCGTCGCAATTCAGCGGCTGAGCGTCGTGAGTCAGTGGCTGAGCCTTGTCGTTGGCAGCGCGCTATGTGAGTGCTGTCATGGACAGCAAAATACTGCGGTGAGATCCAACCAAACTTACTTTATTTCAAATGATGATCGAAGCATCGCCGATACGAACACATGGTGCGGCGTAAACGGTAAACCGTGCTTAGTATTTATGCCCGGACCTGGTTAAATGAACTAGTTAGAAACCATCATAGTTTGGTCAATTTTAAGCAATAATCTCTGTGCCCTAAAAAGTAGGATGTTGTGAACATTCTGTACGATGTTATCGAGCAACAGTTTCGATAAATACCTGACATATGTTAATTGTACTCGCAGATCGTATCGTTAGGACGTCTAAGTGATGAGTGGATTTCAGCTATTGTTATTCTTACTCCCAAATTCATGCTTCAGTTAGTAATGCTTAATGATTTGGTCGAATTCTTTCTCATTTATATCCAAATCGACCAACAATTTCCTCTTTCTTATTAACTGTTCGCGCAAGCCTACATTTGGTATTTGAGAAGTATTTGAACTCAGACAATCGAGTCCACCTATTTTCGTAACATTGCTAATAAAATTTGTCCCTTAAGCTCATGAGTGCTGCCATTGCTGTTGGAACCAATGTGTAGAACGGAGTAGGTGTTACTTGTGTACGTACGCGTCACTATCAGTATCTTCCCTGCAAGCCTCGTATGGTGTATTACACTCCTTTAGTAGGCGATGATTTAAGAGATTCCGAATATGATGAACGATTTTTCAAAATCTTTTATTTCTGGGCCTGGTCAATACCGGTAACATGTTGATAAAGTTGAGAAGCAGTACACATGTCTGTTATATGCCGTTTAGTCTGTTGTTCGTAGAATTTGAAAGGTTGTGAGATTATCAAAGATCTCCGTGCAACGAACACTATACACGAGTCAGAATCTGTGACTGCGAGCCTAGTATTATTTTTGTTTTCTAGTCACGTCGAAATTATTTCATTTTTCCTTACCAGTTTTTGACCATGCTTGTCGCTGGTTTACCTTATTAGTTTTAACTGCCTCCTTCGTCAAGTGGTTAGGTTAGGTTAGGTGTGGTTCGATTCCTACGGGAAGCATACTTTGTTAGCTAGTTGTTTCCAGTGTGATTAGAACATTGCAGGCTATAATCACCTGACTGTTTGATAATAAAGATGATTCCGTGCTTCAAAAGGCACGTTAAGCCGTTATTTCCAGCCATCTGGTAGTCTTTAAAAGGAACCACATCAGACGCCGATAGGTGATTCCAAAGAACTGCCAGAGCCTTGGTGTACATGGTTGATTGACAGAGTCACCTACACTAAATGATGATGATGAAGATTACTTTATTAGTTAAAACAAATGGTACGAGTGCATATTCATTGATTTATTGAAATTGAATTCGGGCAAATATTGTTCTCCATTGTCAAAAATCTGGCAACAGAGATCCACTCTTCTTTTCCGAGTGTAAATGGCTCCGATTGGTCATAATTCCTTCGACCAGTGTTTGGCTACGCTGATCGCTTTATTGTTGGCCTCATTTAAGTCCTGTACCGTGCAACTAGTGGGGCAGTTGGGGCATGAAAGAAGGTGAGACATGGACTGATTGGCACCGCAGTCGCACAAATTGTTGGTAGAGAAACTCCACGTAACTCGTTTTGTCGACATCTCCCTACACCAGTCCGTAGTCGGTTACGGGACTTCCAGACTGTCCAGGAAAGATCTATTCCGGGTGGAAGCTTCTCGACAGGTGAAATATCAGACGGACACGGTGGGTACATTCTATCCCAACTCTATAAGCCTGGTTTTGGGGCTTCTTTGGTATCTATTTTGGGCTGCCTCATAAAACTGTTTCGGCTCTTAAGGCGCGATGGGGGTGGAATCTGTCCGTAGAGCAGGTGTCTTTTGTCTTGTTTGTATACTTCCACCCCATAGATTACGTCCCGTCGCACTTGCGGTGGGTCTATCCCAGATAGGGCATAAAGGTTCGAACACGTTAAACTCTCCATCAATCGCCAAAGTCTGGTGACGGTGAAGTTCTAGTGGATTTAGACTGTCTTGCTTGTCCATGATTACCATTGGGTAGGATGATTCTTCGGAAGTTGCTTCTGATTTAGTTTGATCCAGGCTGTTCAGTCATAATGTTTATTTTATGCTGTATAAGCAGATGGAATAGATAGTTTGCTGGGTGCAGATTATATCAATGGAAGGCGCTGTGTTGGATATCAGATGTATTATGAATTCACAAAAA
The DNA here is from genome assembly GCA_947532085.1 of Elegia similella. Lineage (NCBI taxonomy): Eukaryota > Metazoa > Arthropoda > Insecta > Lepidoptera > Pyralidae > Elegia > Elegia similella. The sequence goes on from OX383940.1 coordinate 26,406,644, forward strand.
TATGAAAGATAAAATGGTGTCATGCCGTGTCGATGGCTAGGTCCCAAAAGTCCTTCTATGTAGTGACATATATTCATGGCCCCGTACGGCACCACAACGTCCGATGTTGCCAGTGGCCGCAATACTACTCAACATGAGTATTTGGGTCGCACCAAGTACAGCGTATTTTATGGTCAGGTACAACCGAGCGAACAAAAGGTACAGATTTAGATAGCCTCTTGTATTTCGAAGGCCATAAAGTAAGTTTAAGCCAGTGCCTGGACTGGGCAAGTTATTAGTGACACCTGCTTCCATTTACGAAGCTGACTAAAGAAAAATTGCTGGACAAAGGACGGCCAAACGGTTGAAGTAAAATCCAGTTGCCTTTGGCTCCTGGCATGCGATGGTAAATAAAAATACGCAGGCTCCTTACACATAAAGATTTTTTATTTTTTTTTACATGTAAGGAGAGTGAGATGGTGTTCATCGTGAAGTATGTGCAGTCAGCAGGAAGTTAGATCACGGGATGTGACCTTACTGAGTTGTAAGGGTCATGTCCAATGATGGCTTATGGCTGGCACGAACCGGAAGCGAACGAGCACTGCTGTGCCATGTGGTGCCTTGGAGAGGTGAATGGACACCTGAGACATGCGCTTCTTTCTTTGAGAGTGAGTGCTGAAGTCTGTGCAGTATGCCGAAATACTGCCAGCTACTGGGAGGTATGCACACTTGGTGCCTATGCCTACAGTATGAAAGCTCGGGTGGTATGCTAACTTTGTGCCTATGCCAACGAGTCGCCGTGAGCTATGCTAACTGGGTGCCTATGCCTACGGTGGAAAATCTTGTGTGGTATGCTAACTTTGTGCCTATGCCAACAAGTCGCCGGGAGGTATGCTAACTGGGTGCCTATGCCTACGGTGGAAAATCTTGTGCGGTACGCAAACTCGTGAGCCTATGCCGACAAGTCGCCGGGAGGTATGCTAACTGGGTGCCTATGCCTACGGTGGAAAATCTTGTGCGGTACGCAAACTCGTGGGCCTATGCCGACAAGTCACTGTGTGGTACGCCGAAAGTCGAGCCTATGCCAACAGTGTTGCATTGTTCTTGCATGTGTCTTATCTCGGGTCGACCCATTCCCTGTCACTTTATTTATACGGAAAATGATAACTTGCCTGTTTTTATGTAAAGACTTGCATGATAATGTGAATGTTGTACTGTGTCTGTATATTGGTGACAACACTAATATCGGGTTTGTTTACAGAACAAAATGATGATGATACCTATGATGAGTTGGGTATGATGCCGACCCTCAGCAGTTCGAAGTATATATTCCTGTCGAGGACGACAGGAAGTCAGGAGAGGCCGTGTTAGCAGAGAAGCCCGTGCGGGGGTAGCGAGTGGTGGGAGCGTGTCTATATAAGCCACTGCACGCGTCAGTTGAGACACATTTCTCGTCGGAGCAACAACTATAGTAAAATCTATGCTGTATCGATTTGCCTTTTCTGTTTTGTTTTAAATTTGTATTTATGGCAAATTAATGCCAATTGATATTTCTGATGTTATGTATTTGTTTTTAAAATTAAAAGTAATTTCGGTTGTGTATAATTGTTTTTTTTAAGCACTCGCGTGTCGGGTTGCTAATAATATATTCATCATCATCATCATCAGGTCCTTTTTAGTCTCCACTACAGCAGCACGACCCTCTCTGTACTACTAGGGCCATACTTGGCCAGAGCAGCCAGAGGACTTGGCCTACACTCTCCACGCTGGCCAGACGGGTTGGAGAGGTGTCTTAGATGTTTATAAGCTTTGTTTAGCTTGTATTTCCTAAGTCGCCTTCTACGACATCCACGGGAAGACTTGGAGTGGTCCTATTCTACTCTGCCGGATACCACACGGCTAATTTTTATTACAAAGATATATATTACAATTATATATATATATATATTATTAGCACATACATTTTCTACATGCTTTTTCCAGTTCAATTTGCTATCAATATTTAAGCCTAGAAATTTTCCATTATCTGAGCATTTTAATATGTGTCCTTTATGATTTATGTTAAGTGTCTGTGTTAGATTATTAAAATTTATATAATAACAATAATAACAATACTCTTTATTGCACCATAATTTAGAAAGGAAAGAAATAACAATTATCCTTAAAAAAGAAAATTACGATACAAAGGCGGACTTATTGCTTGGCAATCTCTTCCAGCCAACCTTTGGGTAGAAAGAGATGTGAAATTGTAAATTTAGGCGGTGCAGCAATTTAAAATAATAATACATACATACCTACAAATAAATACGATATAATACATACATATTATAATAATATAAATAATAAATCACGAAAAAGTGCATGTTATGAAAAGCTACTCTTGTAAAGAAGAAATGCAATAAATATATTTTTAAAAATTTTAATTTATAAACAAAGGTAATGAGCTTTTAATCGGTTCTTAAAGCTAAATAGACTTTGAGCAGAGCGAATATCCAAGGGTAAAGAGTTCCAAAGGCGAACACCTTGCACAGAAAAGGACTTTGAGTAATATTGCGTGGAATGGACAGGAGTTTTTAGACAAAGGGTAGAGGAACTGCGTAGGGGTCGATTGGAATCCTCACTGAGAAATGTAAAACGCTCTTTAAGGTAGTAAGGGGTAGTGGGAATAAAGAGAATATTATAGAGAAGAGAAAGGATATTATAATTACGACGAAGCCTAATAGGGAGCCACTTGAGTTGTGCGCGGAAGCTGGAAACATGATCATATTTGCGTAATCCAAATATGAATCTAATGCAGAGATTTTGAAGACGCTCAAGTTTATTTAACTGCTCTTCAGTGAGGTCAAGGTAACATGAATCAGCGTAGTCAAGAATAGAAAGAAGTAAGGATTGGGAGAGTGAAATTTTAGTCTGGATTGGTAGAAAATTCCTGAGTCTTTTAAGAGATCCTGCAGCACTGAATACTTTCTTGCTGACTTCTGTAACCTGAGAGGACCACGACAAGGTTCTATCAAAAATGACACCCAGATTCTTAACTTTCTCACTATAGTCTATCCTGATGTCATTAAAAATAATAGGAGGAAGAGAAGACCAAACTATTCGCGAAATAAGCCAAGGTCTGCCTATAATTATGGCTTGAATTTTCACTGGGTTAACAACGAGGCCATGCGACTTAGCCCATTCAGATATACGACATAAATCTGTATTGATTTTATTTATACCGCTTGATAGGTCGTTAAAAGACGTGTGACAATATATTTGTAAATCATCAGCATACAAATGATAGGAAGTACAGAGCTGAAAAGTAATAGAGTTAATAAATAAAGCGAAAAGTAACGGAGAAAGCACACCACCTTGAGGGACGCCGGAAGTCACGTAAGACCAAGATGAGAAATGGTCTTCGATTCGAACTCGTTGCCGACGCCCATGAAGATAAGAGTGGAACCAGTCAATAACTGAAGGAGATATGTTCAATGTCCGCATCAGCCCCAGAAGCACGTCGAAGTCTACTGTGTTAAAGGCGTTACTGAAGTCGAGTAGAGACATGACAGTCAACTGTGTATTGTCCATGCCGTGACGAATGTCGTCAGTAATTTTAACTAATGCAGTAGTCGTACTATGTCCTGCTCGGAAACCGGATTGGAAAGGGTTGAGAAGGTTATTTATAATTAGGAAGGAATTAAGCTGGCTTTGAACTAACCGTTCAAGGACTTTAGATAGAAAAGGGAGTATGGAGATTGGCCGAAAATCGGAAAACGAGGAAGGATTACATTTTTTAGGCAGTGGAGTTATGTTGGCAGATTTCCAAGCAGATGGAAATATATTGTTTAAACGGAGTAATTCATAATAAAGGTAATGGTGGGCAGGATGATGTCAAGGATAGGCAGGATTATATTACGACTAATGTCATCTGTTCCGACGGCGTTCGAAGTCACTGATTGCAGACACTTCTGAACATCACTAGCAGTGACCGGATTAAATGAAAATGACGGACGATCAGGAGTCGGAAGTGAAGCAAGGTGGGTTAATGTATTAGCCTTATAATTGCCACCAAATGAAGATGAAGAGGAATGCTTATTAAGCTCATTAATATTAATATTCATGGGACTGTTTATATTCCTTTTTCCAACTCCGAGTGACTTGAGAAATTTCCAAACTCTAGCCGGATCGCCATTTTCAACGGATTTGTGGATGAGGTGGCGCTGTGCTTCCCTGCACTTCCTGTTGCTGGAATTACGGGCTTGTATATATTTATCCCTATATTTGTCAGGGTCAGTTTTAAATTTAGGATTGACGTTATGCTTTTTATGGATGGCCGCTTTAATGTCGTCAGTTAACCAAGGCGCCGGAAGATGCTTAAATTTAACCGGCCGGACAGGAGCATGTTTGTTGTAAAGGTCAATCAGCATCTTATTGAATAATTCAAACTGATCGTCTACCGAAGTCAACATAGTTACAGAGTTCCAGTCACAGTTCCCTGCATCTTCGCGGAGGAGATCAATGTTAATAGAACTAAAATTTCGCTGGAGGAGAGTTTTGGATCTAGCTTTAGGAGGGCGAAGATTAAATGATAGGAAAATAAGGTGGTGATAGAAAAATATATCGGCATTAAACTGTCCGTACTTGGTAACCAGATCTGGAGAGGAAACTAGGATATGATCAATAAGAGTAGGATTACAGTGAGGAAAGTAATGAGTGGGTTGGGAAAGTGGAAGAATGGAAAGATTGCAACCATCAACCAAAGAACGAAGGGCACGTGTGCGTTGGTCACCTTTGAGTAAACAAGTATTAAAGTCACCCATAATGATAGTCTGATTGAAGGATGGACTAAGATTTTCAAGAAGATTTTCTAAATGAGAGAAATAATTGATAGTGTCATAGGGGCTGTAGAAAACTCCTAAAAGAACTCTCGAGAAATGGTTAAGGGTGACCTCAATAAACAGATACTCGGCTTCTTGAGAAGGATTAGTAGATTGAGAAGAACAAACAACTTTATATGAAATATGAGATCGGAGGTAGATGGCAACACCACCACCTCCCTTACCAATACGGTCGTTACGAATGAGTTGGAAGCCAGGTAATGAGTATGAAGTAGAAGGAAGAATGGGCGACAGCCAAGATTCAGAAACAAGTATGGCGTGGATATAATTACTGTCAAAAGTCGTAAGTAGTTCCGGATAGTGCCCTGGAATACTCTGTGCATTAATGTGTATCGCGTTAAAACATTTAGGATGCTCTAAAAAGGTTTGATCAATTGTTTCATTGAGTGGGGTGGGAAGGGAGTGAAAGCTATCATCGGATATTACAGATACAATGCTTTCATCATGCTCTAAACTCATAAAATATATGAACTTAAAATAACATATAAATATATACTTAATATATTACTTATTATAATAATTAATTTTAAAAACTCTACTATTCCAATAAAACCAATCTACCCGCCAGCTGAGGAACCCAAATTACACAAACATTGATATTATTACAACTATTTTAAGCTAAATTTAAAAATGACAAAACAAAAACAAAAAATTGTATATGAAATACATAAACAAAAAGAAGACGAAATTGTAAGATATAATATGATGCCATTCCTGTGCCATACTCATGAACATTGAATCGAGAATTAAAGAAAAAAAAAATAACTTTGACAGCTGACAGGAGGCTGACATTCAAAGAGTCTGACATTCACATTGCTCTATTGACATTTAAGAAAAATATTTGTTGCGGGTTAACTAAAAACTAAACATTATGCGAAATTGGTGGGTCAACTTGACTACCAATTTCGCATATTATAATATGTATTTTCTATATTAATGTTCAGATTATTACTATTAAGCCAGTCTATTGTTTTGTTAATCGTATCATTAATGTCACTTTCATGTTCCTGAATATTGTATATAGTCTTATTATTCTTATTGGTTACTATAACAGAGATATCATCAGCAAATAATACACTCTTATGCTTTATCATGTTTGGGAAGTCGTTTATATAGACCAGGAAGAGCAGAGGTCCAAGAACGCTTCCTTGTGGTACGCCTAATTTATTCTCCTTGTAATCAGAACGGTATTTCTTGGAAAGTCTATTTTGTTCCAATTGTACTATTTCTACTGTTTGTGTTCTATTTTGAAGGTACGTTCTTATCCAGTTTAAAGCATTGCCTCTGATTCCATATCGCTCTAATTTCGTTAAAAGTAATGGATGAAAAACCAAGTCGAAAGCTTTTTTCATGTCGAAAAAAAGTACTGTTGTATGGTTGTTATCATTTAAACTTAGTAAAATAGTATTTATAAGATCAAACGCTGCAAGAGAAGTTGATTTCATTTTTCGAAACCCATATAGACTAGCGTTCAAAATATTATATTTATCGAAAAATAAAATAATTTTATCGTGTATTACTTTTTCATATATTTTCGATATGATTGGAATCAGTGTAATAGGTCGGTAATTGTCAAATGAAGTTTTTTCACCTTTTTTTAAAATAATGGTTTCAGGAATATCGAGAATAGGTCTTGAGGCGAGACCATCCAGCGTCCTTTGCTTTGTCCCGGCAGAAAGGTTCGCAGGAGGTGTACTAATATACCTGTTAAGTGCATCTAAATCAAAAAAAGAATTAAGACCAGACCTCTGCTTTCCTATACCTAGCCGTCTTAGAAAGTTCCACACTTTATTAGGAGGATTGTTCTCTACGTTTGAATTAACGTATTTCCGTTTGGCTCCACGACACTTCTTGTTACAAAGATTTCGTAACGCAACGTAAGCATACTGGTTAGATTCTGACGGGCATTGACGTAGCCTGATTTTTGCTTTATCTCGTCTAGCCATCATGTTTTTTATGTCTGGACTTAGCCAAGGGGCGGGAAAATGCTTGACTCTGACCGGATGTAAAGGCGCATGTTTATTGTAAATATTCAATATAACATTATTAAAAGCTGTCACCTTATTATCGACATCTTGGATAGCCAGCACGGCATCCCAGTCAGTCTCGACAATATCCGCAATTAGCTGCTCACGATCGATGGCTGAGAAATTCCGCAGCATCATAATTTTATTTTTCCTTTTTGGAGAGCGTAATTTAAAAGAAGCATATATACGATCATGTGCCGAGAAGCATGCGGCAATGTGTTGACCATGCACCGCTACAAGTTCAGGAGAGGAAGTTATGATGAGGTCAAGTAGGGATGGACGACCATTATACTTCAATATTACATCCTCGAGATTTAATACCATGTAGTGCGTCTTCCACGTACTACACCGTCATACGTTTAAAGCAATAAAATATATATATATATGCTTTTTTATTATTTTGTAATAGTAAATAAACAAAATAGAATTTTAAACGGCTATCGTTCGTTCACAAACCGCTCATTCGTTCACCGAGATGGAATTGTCTTCATTCGTGTTTCGTGTGCGCACCGTCACGCACGTCGCTCGTACTCAGTGCTTCTATAATTAAAAAGTAGTTTCGTTAGTTATTTTTCTATTTGTTTATGCAAATATGGGAAAAAGAAAGCGTAATAAAGATGATAGTGTTGACTCGATTCGTCGTAAACTTCGTCGGTTGGAGAAAAACCTGGAACGTTCCAAACAATACAAAGGTCAGAGATTCAATTTACTCACCGATATCTCATTTGCTTTTTTTTTCTCTCACAGTCATAAAAGTGTTTACATCAGAAATTTTACTCCCTCTACTGATCATCTTGACGTGGTAATACGAGATATTACCCTGATGGTCTCATTTTATTCCTTAACGTTGTAATACGAGATATTATCCAGGAATAAAGTAATATACTTTCCTAATGTGTGGTACGTGATGCCATCCAGAAAGTAAGCATATGTTATGTAACAGGATACCTGTTTACCTCTAACAGATCGCGAACACGGAAGTCAAAGTTCTTCTTCCTACACGGCATCAGAACGATATAGTGAAGACCGCGATTTAGCCGACATGGATTATGAATACTCGGACGAAAATGATGTGGAGCCAAACATGGCTTCCATTGTGAGTGCAGTAACCAATCCATTGCCGGCCTCGGCCATAGTGCCGGACCCTGACCTGGCTCAAGAGGTACCTGCAGCTTCGTCTGCTGATCCTGCGCCCACCGCGACTCAGCAGGTTTCCTCGGCCGTTCCGGATGCAATACTGCAAATATTGGGCCAATCAAAAGCCGTTGAAAAAAATTTAGGTCAAAAAATACCAACAGAGATCTCTGAACGTTGGGGAAAAATCCTACTATATGGCCTGGCCAAAGAACAGAAGGAGACTCTAATCGAAAAAATGCTCATACCGGAAAACTTTCTGCTGGCACGAGCACCGAAACTTAACCCAGAAGTGAACTCTGTTCTATCTGATGCCATCAAAAACCGTGACAAAAGATTAGAAAAGGCTCAGAATCAACTAGGCTCAAGCATCGCCGGAATTGTTCATCTCACAAGTGACTTTATTACTTCAGACTTAGAAAAAATTGAAATCATTAAGAGATTGTCGGAAATAAGTCAGGTTCTCCTTGACCTACATTATGAAGAGACAGTTAACCGGCGCAAGCTGATAACCCCACTGTTGGACAAAAACTTTTGGAACACTATACAAGGTGTTAAAAGAGAAACTTATCTTTTTGGCGATAAATTAGGAGAAAATATTAAGGCCTCCAAAGAAATTGAACGGTCTGGCCAACAAATTAAAAAACCAACAGTGAAACGCCCTTTTCAATAAAAACCTTCCACATCGGGAAACGCGCGACTTCCTCCTCGTCATCCCAACACATCCAACACGACGTCAGGCCCGAGCAACGAGCGTCAGACATCAGCGTCGACGAGGAGGAACACAACTGCGACGCATTCGCGAAACAGCCGGCAACCAGCGAGCAAGTCACGCTCGCATCGCCGTCGCTAAAGGTACACCTGCCACATGCAGGGCGCATTCAATTCTTTTATGAAAATTGGTTATTGATTACCAACGAACCTGTTATTCTCTCTTATGTCAGTGGATATAAGATTCCATTGTCAAAACTGAGACCACAAAAAATCACTCCTAAAAACCCTCCATTTCCAAAAGATGAAATGGCACCCGTTATAGATAAACTTATTAACCTTGGTGCAATATCACCCTGCCAACAATTACCAGATCAATTCATTTCCCCTATATTTTTGACACCAAAAAGTAATGGAGGATATCGATTTATTCTAAACCTAAAAAGTTTAAATAAGTCGGTTATAAATTCTCATTTTAAAATGGAAGACATACGTACAGTATCCCAATTAGTTTCTGGTAACAATTATATGGCCACGGTTGACCTTAAGGAAGCATATTTCTTAATACCGGTTCATCCCTCACACAGAAAATATTTAAGATTTAAATTCGACCAATTATATGAATTTAATTGCTTACCTTATGGCCTGAGCTCAGCTCCATATGTCTTTACTAAAATTCTAAAGCCATTTTTATCTTTTTTACGGAACCAAGGACATACTATAGTAGCCTACCTTGATGATATCATATGTATAGCACCAGACTATTTGTCTTGTAAAAATACAGTTGATGTAGTAGTGAGAAATTTAAAAAACCTAGGTTTTTTTATAAATTACGAAAAAAGTAATATGCAACCAAAACAAGTATGCAAGTTCTTAGGGTTGGAAATAAATACACGTTCTATGTGCCTCCAATTACCTGATGACAAAATTGAAAAAATCTCAAATCTTATAAAAAATATAGCGAGCAAAAAACAGGTTACTATCCGTGTTTTAGCCAAACTCATTGGCACATTGACAGCTGCGTGCCCCGCTGTCGCCTACGGCTGGCTATATACCAAACGCTTTGAACGTGAAAAGTACTTAGCGCTTCAAAAATGTAATGATAATTACGATTCACAAATGGTACTCAAAAGTTATTTACTTGAAGATTTTTCTTGGTGGTCGAACATTGCTAATAAAGCAAAAAACAAAATTCATAAAAATAATTTTGACTTGGAAATCTTTACGGATTCTTCTATGACAGGCTGGGGGGCAGCTTGCGATGGCGAAGTCACCAGAGGTCATTGGTCTGCTCATGAAATGTCATACCATATTAATTATTTAGAACTGTTAGCCGCCTTTTTAGGGCTTAAGTCATTTTGTATCAATCGCAAAAACATAAGTGTGTTGCTTAGAATAGATAACACCACCGCCATCTCCTATATAAATAAAATGGGTGGAATACAGTTTCTTCACCTGAACGAAATTACAAGAGAGATTTGGCAGTGGTGTGAAGCTAGAAATATTTTCATATTTGCATCTTACATACGATCATGTGACAACACAGATGCAGATAGGGCCTCTAGACATACAAATACTGACACAGAATGGGATTTGAATGCCAATAGTTTTCAAGATATTGTTGAACATTTCGGACAACCGAACATTGATTAATTCGCATCGAGACTAAACAACAAATGTGACCTTTATATATCTTGGAAACGCGACCCATTTGCATATGAAATTGATGCCTTCACAATTAAATGGGGTACATATTTTTTTTACGCATTTCCCCCATTTGCCCTTGTCTTGAAATGCCTTCGATAAATTATAGAAGACGAAGCCTATGGCATTATGGTCGTGCCTTACTGGCCTAGTCAACCCTGGTTCCCACTATTTAAACAGCTTGTAACCTCAAAAATCTTGTATATGGGACCTAACCAAAATCTTTTATTGTCTCCTTCCAGACAACAACACCCTTTATGGCGCAACCTTACCCTGGCGTGCGCCACATTGTACGGCAAGCGTACCTAAAACAAGATCTCCCTGAAGACGCCGTCGAAATAATTTTGAGTTCCTTATCAAAAAATACAATGAGCCAGTACAACGTAGCACTTAAACAATGGTTCTTGTTTTGTAAATTAAACAACCTAGATTTTTTTTCTACGTCCACTAGGGACATACTGAAGTTCTTGACCGACCAATTTCAGAAGGGTGCCAATTACGGTACTTTGAACTCCTTTAGAAGTGCTTTGTCTTTGATAATGGATAAAAGTCATTGGAATAACGATTGCATAAGTAGATTCTTTAAAGGAATTTTCAAAATCAAACCTAATTTCCGTAAATATAATTCAACTTGGGATCCTAACATTGTTCTACAATTCTTATCTAATCTTCACCCCTTAGATTCAATATCAAATGAATTGTTAACTAAAAAATTAGTAACTCTTCTCGCGTTATCGACAGGACAACGTGTGCAGACGTTATCTATGATTGATATTAATGGTATTTTTGTTAAAAACAATTGTATTACAATAACAATTAATGATATTATCAAAACCTTCACCCCTAATCGATGTAATCCTGAATTAAATATTCCATTTTACGTTAAAAATGAATCTGTTTGTCCAGCAAAGACGTTAATTTCTACATGGAAAGGACTTCTCAATTCAGAACACTTCCAAATACAAATCGATTAATATTAACAATTAAAAAACCTACCCACAATGCTACCTCTCAGACGATAAGCCGATGGATAAAACAGACCTTATGCGAAAGTGGCGTGAACGTGAACACGTTCACAGCTCATAGTACTCGTCACGCAGCCACGTCGGCAGCCAACAGGTCTGGAATATCCATCGACTTAATCAAGAGAACGGCAGGTTGGACGGGAAATTCTCTTTGTTTTGCGAAATTTTATAATTTACCTCTGCATGATTCAGAAAATACGTCATTTGCTGAAGCTGTTCTATCATTGTGATTAAATAAATAAATGATTGTTTAATCACCAGCCCTTTCATTCTGCAACTTTCGCTAAACATCTACATGGTATTAAATCTCGAGGATGTAATATTGAAGTATAATTTATGGTTAAAAGAACTTACCTAAGTGAATTTCTACCTAAATTATACGAAATATATTACATCCGAAGAGATTTAATCTCCCTCCCACCCTGTATGACATAGGGCCTGTGGAACACAAACACCAGATCATACATGCCCAGGGTTGCAGAATGCAGATTACCAACTCTAAAAAGAATGAAGACAATTCCAACTCGGTGAACGAATGAGCGGTTTGTGAACGAACGATAGCCGTTTAAAATTCTATTTTGTTTATTTACTATTACAAAATAATAAAAAAGCATATATATATTTTTTATTGCTTTAAACGTGTGACGGTGTAGTACGTGGAAGACGCACTACATGGTATTAAATCTCTTCGGATGTAATATATTTCGTATAATTTAGGTAGAAATTCACTTAGGTAAGTTCTTTTAACCATAAATTATGAGGGAAGTGAGTGGGACCAAGGGGTAAGGAATGCAGATTTAATGAGTCAAGGATAGTGAGGAGAGCATTTGTTCTAGAATCATTTTTGATAAGGCATGTGTTAAAGTCACCAAGAATTATTAGATGTTAGAATTGAGCACGAAATTCAGATAAAAGAGATTCAAAGGAGTTGAAGAAATTTATATGAAGAGAAGGGCTGTAATACACACCAAGAAGAATTTTAGTGACATTGAGGGTGACCTCGAGGAAAAGGTGTTCAGGCGTCTGAGATATAGAGGGTGACTGAGATAGAATTCGGCAAGGGATATCACTACGCAGATAGATGGCCACTCCACCGCAGTTAGCCATTTTAGGGACCCCGTTTCGATCTGCGATGTATGTCCTATCATTTCTGATAAGCCTATAGCCAGGTAGAGGAAAAAGAGTAGAGGGAAGAGAGGGCTTAAGGAAACTTTCAGAGATGAGGCTTGCATGAATGTTGGAGGATGAAAAGGTTACTAGTAAATCATTATAATGCGCAGGGACACTTTGGGCGTTGATGTGAGAAACATTAAAATTTTTGGCAAGTGTAGAGAAAGTGACTTTCAGACTGTCCTCAAGAGAGAATGAATCGTCCTCTTCAATACTTATAAAACTATTAGACGAAGAAGATAAGGAATAATATTCAGGGTCAGAATTATAACAAAGTACATCGGACATTGAGCAGTGATGGTTAATTAAATACAATACTATACAAATATATACACATATAATATACTAAATAATCTAACACTATTACTTATGCTGATAATAAAATATAAACCTATAATAGCAATTAAACACCGAAATATCTATTTCAGATACCTACTTGCCAGATATAGCTTAAATATATAAAGACGGACTTACTTAAGAGCCCGCCATATGCAAGTCGGCGTGGTGGTACAAACGCGGATGGTCTAAACGTGTTGGCTTCTTTGGATATTTTCGTTTTTTAGGAATATTCAAGGGTTATTCGAAAAAGAAAAACATATGATGGCTGCCTTATCTGTAATGCAATAAGAATCAAAAGTTTCAAGGTTAATTTTAATGTATTTGGTGAATAATGCTATATACCGAGTAAATTAGACGTGATTTGGAGGCAACTGACTGGACACTATTCCCGTTATGCCTCTCGTATATAAGGATATACGAGAGGCATAACGGGAATTTTGAAAGGTCAATCACTTGGTTGACTGGAAGAGATCCCTTCAAGGGATAAGTCCGCCGTTGTGCAAATTATCTTTTTTACTTATAAATGTTTTATTTGTTTTATTTAGTGTTAAGGTTTTTGTACAATAAAGAAATTACAAACAAACAAACAAACAACTTTGCAATTTTTTTCTATCGAGAAAATTTAACGCAGTCGTGTTTTTGAGTCATATAGTTACCAGAGTTAGTCTTGAACTTTGCTGCATTTTTATGTCAACTTAAGTATTTAATTATTATTGATATAACAGTCAATCATGCAAAGCACTGTGAGGTAGTACGGGCCCTTAAACCTTAAACTCTTAATCATCGTATTGTGAAATACTCATGGACTAATCAAATAATTCTTGAATTTATATGATTCATCGCAAGAGATGGAGAGAAGAAAACCAAGTCCAAACTAAATAGAGAAGTAGAAGCAAGGTAACTATAAAAAAAAATAGGTATAAAAATTTAACGCATTGCATGTTGTGAATGATATGTGGCAGAGTACCTAGTAATGCAAAGTAGTGTACACAAAGAAATTATAAAATAACAATTTCTTTGAGTGTACATTGTACAATGTTAAAAAAAAATGTATTAAGCTGCTGTCACTGTCAAACTCTGCCATGTCAATGTCAAATAATAGTCAATTCAAATAACAAGCAAGGTTTGCAATAGTGATAAGTGGTTGTAAAAACAAAAGAATTTAGGATTACCCTCAGAACAATAACGGATTACCTTACGTGCATTGAATAATTTATGTGATAAGAAAAGCTATAGATATAATGTCTACTTCAACACAAGAGATTGAAAAGATCTCACGAGGGAATAATACCAACTGAAAATGTCATTTTTTCTGCGCCCTTGTCTGAATTTTAGCAATACGGGCTCTAGTTTCTTTAGATTGGAGACGGTTGGAAGATCCACCCTCGGTCATTTCCCTCACCGAGGGGCTAACTACAGATCGCGTTTCCGAGCCACTCCGTCATCGTAGTGATTTTCTTGCGGAGACCATTGGCAGAAACGACTACAATCTTACCATCGCTGGTCCAGGAACCTTTAACGCCTAATGCTTTCCGTGCTTCAACAAATACGGCGTGACGAGTGGCTGTGAGAAACTCGGATATAGTTAGACCACTCCCTTTCAAGTTTTTCTTGTTGATCCATATGTTAGCGATTTATATGAAAACCCAGTATAAATAAACGTATTTTTGCGTATCTGAAGTATTATTTAAAATAGTAACACTTATATCTCAAAAACGGCAACAATGGCAACACTGGTTGTATCGAGTGTAATTATTGTTGGTACCCACCACTCCATTTTAGCGAGACGTCATGGAATGGCGGGGACGATCGCTCTTGTATGGTTAGATGTACGACTCGGGCATTCTGTTTGGCGCAGCTGTAACGTTAAGACGTAATTAACCTTTACTTATTGTGAAGTATTGTTTTAAATAGTTTTCCGCAAAGTGTGGAGATTGTATATTTAAGGTAAGATGTATTTAACTAATTTCGATATTCTGTAAAATGAGTGATTTGAAAATAAAATATTAATCATTAACGGAGTTTCCTTTCATATCAGAAGTGGTATCGGCGGAATAATTATCTTTTTTTCTCTTCTTTTTATACTTATTCCGTTAATCCCGCCCACAATCACAGTATTATATATTATTAAATATCATATTAACCATTACATTTTAATAAAGAAAGGCGACTCCTGGTAATGATATTACTATATTGCAACAGTTTTACATTTGATCTTGTCGTAGTAGTTTTCTGAGGTGAATTTTACGATTGCTTTATTGTTGGGTTCACGGTATATAGTTTATGGTATACAATTAGCTAGGGCACTCCTTCGGATTGTTTACCGTATATGTGGATCATTATGCTCATTATGCTGGAGCTACAATCTAGGAATAATCTTCAAACTGTTGCTATAGCATTTATAAAAAAAAGAACTACAAGTGACATTGCAATTTGCTAGGGCACCCCCTAGAATTGTTATGTGTGTACGACTTAATCAATTCATTGTCCAGGGCTACACTCTAGAATGTATTATTTCATTCGGAAATTTTATAAAATACATACGAACCGTGAACCTTCTGTATAAGCATACATATCGTTAAAAATATTAACGCTATATATATACATATATATATACGGTTGAATAATGTAAAACTGTTTTTATAGTGAAATAATATTGAACATGCACTATAAATCTTAAAGCCAATATCATGGCAGGCTATTTTAATAACATGTACAGTTTTGCAGGTGAGTAACCTATTACTGGTTACGGAATTATGCAGTATACTTATTTACTTTATTGTCTCATTCTGTTGGACGTGTGAGTACATTACATTAAAAGTAAAAAGACATTTCAATGTGACAGTAGCTAACACCCACAAAACTGTTTGTAGGTCCTGCTTGTGTCTGACAGAGATCTTGTATCAATTTACTGATACTATTACATCGCAACAGTTGATAACTGTTTTTACAAAAGAAAAATAATACTGTTCTCTGAGCAAAGAATAATATCACTTGATTACGACGTCAAATAAATTAACGTCATGATTTTAGACGTGGTTCCAAAACAATTTAAATAGAATGTAGACTAAATGTAATATAATAACAAATAGAATTGAATTTATTGTGAATAAGATTTAAATTTACGACGCATTGGTCATCGTACTAAAACTGCTATAATTGAATTCTGAGTTCGAACCCCACCTGAGCAAATATATACATTAATAAATATCATAAATCCGTGCCATTATTCAATACTGTTATATCATACTAGCATAACATAAATAATTCATCGTCATTTCGTGTATGTGTCGCGGTCAAGCGACCGTGCACGCCCTGTCGTCGGAGTTCTTCGGAACCCCCTCTCAGCCTCTGACGTGGTTCCTTTAACGACTGCCAGATGGCGGCCGGGACCAACGGCTTAGCGTGCCTTCCGAGGCACGGAACCGTCTTTGTTATCGGATGATCGGGTGATTTAGGCCTGTAGTGTCCTAACCAAACTGGAAACTATACAAAGTATGCTTCCCGTGGGAGTCGAGCCCTAGACCCCCGGGTCAGCGGGCAAACGCCTTTACCACTGTACTAGATAGATAATAAATTAAAAATAAAATATGTTATCTACATATTTTTATTTGTTCATTGTAACACACATAATAAAACAGAAAGCTACAATAAAACTTAATACATAACATAATATATGTATGTGTGCCATAATATCACAAAAAGGCTACAGCTCAGCGAAATGTTACTCTAGTGAGCAACTACTGATTTTCAGCTGTCACCTTAGAAGACGCGCACTAACAATTTCACAGAACAGGTTGTCTCACAAAGTGTAAAGTCAATGGGTGAAACACATAATAAATTAATCTACAAATAGCAGATAAAATACTAAAATACTTGTTATTAATACTAATTATTATTTAGGAAGAGCTCAGTTTAAGTTTTAGCTTTGCGACAAGCAAAGTGTTTTTGAATTAATGTCGGTTTTCTGAAGAGTAAGTAAATGTGATTTCAGTTGCTTTTTAAATGTAAATTTTTTATTTAAATTTCTTAAAGGAGCAGGAATATTATTCCAACACTTCGTTGCCGCATAAATGCTACTGTCCTGTGTCTTGTTATGACGTTCAAAAAGAGATACATGTATCCAATTTTGAATAATAAAAATCTTTGACTTTGACTTTTCTCTGTATAGAAAGTACAGGACGAGTGGCCCTCGGATGACGTTGCGAAGTGAACTGCAATTTCATGTAAAGATAGTCAGGTTTTTTTTTAAACCCTCATTATGTCAAAAAGTAAATTTGCGAGGTGCAACTGTTTACGAGCTTCCATATTGAGAAGAGAGGCTTTGTTTATGACTACGGAGGCAGTAAATAAATAATTAAAATATACTTTCTTCAAAACACTTCATCTATCAATCAATCATTTATTTGTCTAAAATAGGGTATGATATCGATATTACAAAAAAAAACTGCCTATTTAACTGTTGGAAACAGTAGACAAATATTTCATCAAAATAAATATTATTAATTTATAATTGACAATGTCATAATTATTTACTTTTGGGTTACACATGCATTTAATTGAACATTTCTTTATGTCAACATTAATATAAATTAAAATTACTTCATCTATAATTTCGTATTAATTTGTAAACTTTTCATACAAGTACAAATAAAAACAAAATAAAACACTAATATAATAAATCAATAAAAAGTATATTTATATGTCTCACACACATTCACATATACATATATACACCTTCATCTCTTACGCTCATATGCATAAACACGAACACATCACACTCACTCATACAATACAATACAATACTCATACACACTTAAACACACATTTACACCACAATATATTTTATTTTTACTAAATTGTTATCTGAATATAAATTTGCTCCACCTGCCGGCGTCTAAGTGTACTCCATCAGGAACAGCGATTATATGTTTAAGGTAACAACAGTAACCAGGCTACTACGATACAGGCACAGCCTAGCGTGGAAGCCACGAACGTAATGTCAAACTGTAATGTATTAAGTTAGTAAAGAAATTTATTATTATCATAAATAATAACAAAAAGATAACGTTACAAAACAATAACAATGATTGGAAACAGATTGGACTGCCCTTACCTCCGACATTGCAGCGATAGACATGTTGCTGTAATGCCTGAGGTGAGAAGGTATTAGAATAGGGTAATTTAATTATTGTAATTTAATTCAATTGTAATTTAGTAAATAATTTTTAATTTAATTGACTATTTGAATTAAAATGATTTTGTTTTTAAAAACATTATGGAATGCAATTTCTGAAATAATGATTATTATTATTAATATTATTAATGACAATTTAACATTCAGACATGGAGACTACATCTTCTGTTGGAGATGGGGTCAGCCGCTATAACGTGGAGGGTGAGCCTGCAAGCGTATGGCAGTCCCCACGGCAACGGCACGATAAGAACGAGGGAGCGGATGGGAGTCTGATAAGTAACAGGCAAGTCCGTAAACGTTCTTTAATTAAATCATACGATGGAGCGGCAGGGAGCCTGGTTAATAACAGGCAAAGCCGCAAGCGTATACCTATCCGATCATACGAAAGGGCGGAATAGCCTGGTTAATGATAGGCAAAGCCGCAATCGTACGCCTTGTCGATCGTACCTCCGCAAGTATCCAATAAGCAGATCAAGAAGCAGAGAGCCGATAATAGGGCTGACTAATCAGTCGCGAAAGCAGATCTCCAATAAAGTAGAGATACTACATCAAGTTATATATAGCTATAGAAGACGAATGTATGAGCTGACCCATTAATTATGCTTCAGACTTCGTCCTTCGAGATTAGCAGGAGATATTACACTTGTAGTAACGCCAGTACATACCGTTCCGACACATCTTTGAGAGTACCCACCTTTTTATTTTTAAATTTTTAATTTTTCTGTGGGTAGATGTAGCTTACCTAGTACTGTCACCAATAGCCAACTTCATTCGCTTTTTTGTGCTACGCCGTTCCACACGTCGCTCGCGTTAATTAAATACTTGCGTTTCGGTGTTTACTTTTTAAAGATTTTTCGCCGTAAAAATGCCTAAGAGGAAAAGTATTGATAGTTCTGATCGTATTAAACGTAAAATTAGGAAGTTAGAAAGAAAGTTGCGTCGTAAACGCCGTAGTGAGTGCAGATTTGTGTCCAGTGACTCGGAATATTCATCACATATTTCCGACGAGTCGCCGTTGCTCCAACAAGGTAAGATAATGATTTGGTGTTTTTTTTTCCAAATTAGGTGAAAAATAAAATAGCAATTCAACATCAAATCAGAGTGTAATTATTTATAGCACAATCGAGCGGTACATTTGGGACCGCTTAAAGTGCTCGTTAGATATTGTTTGCGAACAGTACGTGTTACGGTATGTAACTAGGGACTGTTTTTTACAATATAGTCATATTCAGGCAAACCAGCTAAGCATAGTCGACAAACACATTCGAGCAGTACGCATGGGACTGCTTATCGTGTTTATTGAAATCAACGTTTGCGGACAGTACATGTTATTATCATAACTAGGGACTGTCTCTTACGATATTTTAACAGCAAAAATCTCGAAGACCTGTCTGTAATTTTTTCAGGCAATGAGAATGAGGACTATGCATGGACTGAGGACGAAGAAGATGCTCAAAATAAGCAGTTGTTGCCTTCAAGGAATAGTGATTTATCTGTCCCTGGTCCGAGCAGACCACTGACGAGTCTCCCATCAGTGGTAACAATACCAGCAACCCGGGCAGCTACGCCGCCCGCCAGCCCCTCGCAGCCTGTAGATACGCAGCTACCCACTACGTCCTCGCAGCCCACGGCGCCCGATCCATCCTCCTTGACGTGTACCTCTGCTGTACCTGAAACAGAAAATATAGATAAGGAACTATTAGAGATTTTGGGTTCGGATCCTACTTCAGATAAAAAATATGGAAAAGAAGTAAACAACGATTTATCAATCAGACTTCAGCATTGGGTAACTAATGGTTTTAGTAAAGAAGTACGTAGTCAGTTTATGGAAAGATATTTAACGCCTGAAAACTGCAAATTGATTGATCCTCCCGCCTTAAACGCGGAGATAAAAGCAGCAGTATCGGATATTGTTATTAAACGAGACAAAGCTATAGAAAGCAAACAAAAGCAACTTACTCTGGCTATGACGAGCCTAAGTGAAGCAATCACCTTATTACTATCATCAAAAGAAAGAGATACCAACCTGTTGAAACTTTTGACGGACTCCGCTCGTATCCTCGCCGACTGCCAACATTCGGATACAACCACTAGAAGAAATTTTCTTCTTAATTCTGTCAAAAATGAGATGAAGGATCACATACAGAAAACAAAAGTTGACGCATTTCTGTTTGGTGAAAATTTACATGAGGTCTTGAAATCGGCCAAAGCCATCAACAAGACTGGAACTGAAATGAAATTGCCGCCTCCAAAGGCCGCTAATAAGAAACCGAATCCCAGCTTCTTCAATTCCAAGAATTTAAACTTGAAGAATCCGGGTCCGAGTCGCAGGCGGACGGGCCCACCGAGGATGAAGGAGCCTGCGCCGAGCTCGACGCGCAGTCGGCCCACCAGCTCCTCGAGGCAGTCGCAGCGTCATCAGCAGCGCGACAGGCAGAGTTACCGCCGCTAGAGGTAAACCCGGCAGGCAGATTATCCTTATTCTACGAACAGTGGTCTATGATCACTAACGACCCAATAATTCTTTCCTACATAAATGGTTACGCCATTCCTTTTAAAAAATTACCAATCCAGGAAAATCCTCCTACAGAGCGGAAACATTCCGATACAGAAAGGTCACATTTTGCCGATGCCATCGATAACTTATTATCGTTAGGAGCAATTTCAAAATGTCAACCTTGTAAAGGTCAATACATATCAACTATATTTTTGATACCAAAGCCGAATGGAAAGATGCGTTTTATTTTGAATTTAAAATCACTAAATAAGTTCATCGACACCAAACACTTTAAAATGGAAGATTTGAGAACAGTTTTAAAAATAATATCGAAAAAATATTACGTTAGTACGCTAGACCTGAAAGATGCCTACTTTTTAATTAAGATAAATGAAAACCATAAAAAATATTTAAGGTTCATTTTTGAAGGAAATTTGTATCAATTTAATGTACTTCCATTCGGCTTGAGCACGGCTCCCTTCGTTTTCACAAAAATCATGAAACCGGTGATTAAACTGCTAAGGAGCTGTGGTTATTTATCTACTATATATCTTGACGATATTTGTTTGATGGGATATAATTATCAGGCATGCCTTGAAAATGTGCACCAATCTAAGACTTTGTTAACATCTCTTGGTTTTATTCTTAATTTAGATAAAAGCCAGCTTGTGCCTTCGCAATCTTGTAAATTTTTAGGCTATATATTAGACACAAAAAATTTTATTGTCACTTTACCAAGCGACAAAATTAAGAAAATTATGAAAGAAATAGAAAAATTTTCTAACATTAAAACTTGCACAATTAGAGCCTTTGCTAGCTTTGTCGGGCTTCTCACCTCTGCTTGTCCAGCAGTGGAGTATGGGTGGCTCTATACAAAATTATTTGAAAGACATAAGTACTTAAATTTGAAAGACACCAATAATTACGAAAAAAGAATGTGTGTACCAAAGTGTCTTCATTCAGATTTTAAATGGTGGAAAGAAGCAATGAATAGTCCTACCTGTACAATTAAAAGCGATAGCTTTGTTTTGGAAATATTTTCCGATGCCTCAACAACGGGGTGGGGAATAGCGTGCGGGAATCGGAGAGCAAGCGGCCCATGGAGTGAGGATGAACGCCACCAACATATAAATTACCTAGAAATATAGGCGGCATTCATCGGCCTTAAAATTTTTGCAAAGTCCTTTTCAAACTGTCAGATACTTCTTCGTATAGATAACACGACCGCTATTTCCTACGTCAACCGAATGGGGGGTATCCAGTTCCCACATTTGACAAAGGTTGCAAAGGATCTTTGGCAATGGTGTGAACAAAGAAAAATATATGTTTTTGCGTCTTACATACCATCTTCGGAAAATTGCATCGCGGACGAAGAGTCCAGGCGTCCGCATCCAGATATTGAATGGCAACTCTCGGACTATGCCTATCAAGATATTTTAAACAAATTTGGCATTCCGGATATAGACCTTTTTGCCAGTCGACTAAATAATAAATGCAAAACTTATGTATCGTGGCATAGGGATCCAGATGCGTACGCCATCAATTGTTTTACCATATCATGGTCTACTTATTATTTCTATGCATTTCCCCCATTTCCTGTGATTTTAAAATCATTAAGGAAAATTATCTCGGATAATGCAACGGGTATCATGGTTGTTCCTTTATGGCCATCACAGCCCTGGTACCCGATATTCAAAAATCTCCTGGTATCAGAGTTGATAATTTTTGAAGCTAATGACAGTCTAATATTGTCAATTGATTCCAGCCACCGCCAGATGCACACCACGATTACCCTGGCGGCAGGAGTCTTGTCCGGGAAGCAATGTTGAGAAGAGGTATTCCTGACGCATCTACGGGTATTATTTTAAATTCACTCTCAGATAATTCTTATAAACAATACGAGGGGTGTTATAAAAAGTGGTTCATTTATTGTTATCAGAATAAATTGAATATATTTGAAGTACCAATTCCTGATATCTTGCAATTCCTTACAAATATTTATAATGAAGGAGCTCAGTACGGGACACTGAATTCCTACAGATCCGCGTTAGCTTTACTCTATGTTAGTATTTCTGGCAATGAGGATATTAAAAGATTTTTTAAAGGGGTGTATAGATCTAGACCTCCTTTACCAAAGTATAATGAAATATGGGATACTTCAATTGTCCTTAACTTTCTTGCCCAATGGTATCCTAATGAAAATTTAAATCTAGAAAAAGTAACAAAAAAGTTGGTTACACTGTTAGCTTTAGTTACAGCTCATAGAGTGCAAACTCTATCGAAAATTAGGATTTGTAACATTGAAAAGTTTGAATCCGAAATTAAAATAAAAATTCCTGAAATTATAAAAACATCTAGGATCGGATCGAACCAACCCATATTAGTTCTTCCTTTTTTCACGGATCGACCGGAAATATGTCCCGTGCGAGCTATGTTTTCATATCTTTGTAAAACAGAATCTATTCGTGGTGATCATGATTACCTGTTTCTGAGTTTAAAAAAGCCACACAAACCAGTTGGCTCCCAAACGATATCTAAATGGATAAAGTTTGTTTTGCATGAAAGTGGAATTGATACTGCTACGTTCACTGCGCATAGCACCCGGCACGCAGCCACATCAGCGGCGCGTCGCCTTGGGGTCAGCATTGACCAAATAAGAAACGCTGCAGGCTGGAGCTCTAGCTCACAGACTTTCGCCAAATTTTACAATAGGCCAATTACAAATATTTATGATGATGTTTTTGGTAAAACTTTATTAAGTGATTCTAGAAGGCAATAATAAAAATGTAACTTTGTAACTTAATAATTGTAAGTAATATAAAACAGTATCATTTATTTCCTTATACTTTCAACATAATATAGATGTGAAATTAATCACCATGCCTGTCTTTTCTTTAAAATTTCACTTCTCATATTTTACGAAACCTATCTCTAAAAGTCTACAAGTGTAATATCTCCTGCTAATCTCGAAGGACGAAGTCTGAAGCATAATTAGAGATTAAACGAACTTACCTGAAGTGAAGTTCTATCCTAATTATGCGAAGACTTCGTCCGAAGAGATTAGCAACCCTTCCCACCCCAACATTCAGTTCATCCCAATTATTTTCGTAAAATATGACTACAAAAAGGCATATCTCTAAACTAAATGAAGTTGGCTATTGGTGACAGTACTAGGTAAGCTACATCTACCCACAGAAAAATTAAAAATTTAAAAATAAAAAGGTGGGTACTCTCAAAGATGTGTCGGAACGGTATGTACTGGCGTTACTACAAGTGTAATATCTCCTGCTAATCTCTTCGGACGAAGTCTTCGCATAATTAGGATAGAACTTCACTTCAGGTAAGTTCGTTTAATCTCTAATTATTTGCATAAACATGTGTAAAATACATTAAATGGATATGTTATAAGAAGACCGACATGTTTACCATTACTGGTGTGCGAATGCATATAAGTTCAGAAGGCATGCAATTACTTAAATTAAAAAAAAAAACAATTAAAATAAAAAGGGAAAATAATGTTTTGGTATTTACAAAGAATCCATGTCCAAAAAAATACAATACTACAGATTGTCAGATAATAATTTGTAAATACTTTAATAACATTTTTCGCATAACAATATTTTAAGCTTTTTCTTAATAAGTATCAAGTTTAACTCCTTACACTGTTTTGATATTATATTAAAATCATTGGTACCATAACTAAGAATGGATTCTACTAAGCCATAATACGCTGTTAATAGTTCATCATTATCTACTTTTCTCGAAAGTCTATATAAAGCATAACTTGAAGTACTAAGTCATTTGCAAAGATTTCTATCTGTGGTTTCCAATTTAATCGAGAGTCGATTATTATGCCGAGAAAGCTGTTTGCATCAACACTATTTGCTATGCTGCCATGATATTTCAATTAAATAATTAAGTATTCTATTAAGGTCTTTGGCTGAAATGCATTATATTTGTTTTATCAAGATTTATTTTAAGTTATTATTATCTAACCACGTAATTATTGATGCCAATGTTGAATTTATATTAAAATTGTACGAATTGATGTCAGTGGTTTTAATAGTGACTGTGCTATCATCGGCAAATAATGTCATGCTATGTTCTATATTATTGGGAAGGTCATTTATATCAATTTTAAAAAGAAGAGGACCTAAACACTCCCCTGTGGAATACCATAGCGTTCGTCAGACGTGTATCTTTTTTTCTGTTTAAGAGTAAACATCCAGTTAGGTTATTTCTGTGATTTGACAACGATCTGATAAATAAGATTTGACCAATTGTAATACGTTACCTCGAATGCCATATACTTCAAGCTTGTCTAATAGTATATCATGATGCACATAATCAAATGCTTGCGTCATATCGCAATAGACGGCACAAACAGGTTTTTTTTGACCACTTCATTTAAAATATTTTTCAAAAACTTAATAAAAAAAAAAAATATATTAACTAAGAGCAATTGGTCTAAAATGTAACTCTCTATTGTTTTTGTTAAATGAAGGTTTTATTACAAGATATCCTTTGCAGATCTTGTGGAATGACGCCAGATTCTATACAAAGATTTATAATATGACTAAGATGACGGCATATATATAGTCATTTACTGCTTTAATTATTTAAGTTTAAATGCCATCGTTACCAACACTTTCAGTGTTGTTTTATATTTTTTGTCATTATCATTTAAATATCTTATGGTATACTAGGGGGCATAAACATAGATTGTAAACTACGTGTAATATTTGAGCTAATATTTAATCCTTAGTTCAGGAAGGGTTTAATTTCATATACAAAGTAGTCAATAAAAGCCTATGCTATTTTGATTGGATCTGTTATGTAATCATTATCAATTTTAAGACGAGTTATCGGTTCGCTATGTAAATGTGTTATTATTTATCATTTGCCATGTTGTTTTAAATTTATTATTTGAAGTTATTGTTTTATAATTATGACTTAAGTTTTGAATATCTATGTATTTAATTAAGATGGGTTTATTCTACATTTCTAAAGAAGTATTTTCTGCTCGCTACATTTTTTTTAAACCTTTTGATATCCATTTTATTTTATGATTAACTTTTATTACAAGTTCTTTTTGAGGGTAAAAGAAATCATAAAACATTTTAAACAAATTTATAAAATTATTGGAAGCTATGTTAGGGTCCTCAGTGTCATAAATTTCAGAAAACTAAGTTTTTTTTAAAACTCGATCACTCCATCATAATTACTATTTGAGTTCAGAATCAACACTGGCCCTGAAAAAATATCCTTAGTGAAGTAATAGATGATACTATAGGGACACGCCATTAGATAATTTAGATCAGGTTCGTAAAGAAGCATGCAAACGCATTGCAGGACAAATAAACTAAAGATAAAACTAGATTTGACTTGAAGCGGTTCAAGGTTGGTTATAACTGCGGCAATCTGGTGAACCTAAAACGAGAAATAACATGTCATGGTATATAAAATAAAAACTAGCTGTTAAATTCCAAGGCCTTTACCGGATCGCTAAGGTTTTACCGCACCGTAGAGGATACGCCATTGACTCGCAAGCGTAGCCTACGTCGGTATGAAAATGTAGCGGTAGGTAATCTGAAACTTTGGCCTATATTTAATAGAGATATCGTTACATCAGAATCTGATGCCGATAAATGTTCAGATAATAAATTTTATGAGAATTTAAGATAATTGTAATTTGAATTCGTTAACATTTTAAGTGCATGGTAAATTCTATATTTTATAAACTAGTACTCCTGTTTTTATTAGTATGTCATGTGAATCAAAATACTGCACTTGATCACGAAATTGAAACACCTATTAGTACCTTCATTAACCTATTGGGCGCCATTGACCTTTTTTTTTATTACTTTAGTTGCAAAACAATCGCGTGACTGAGACGCAATTGACAACTAAAGTTATTACAATTTGTACTAGCCTGGCGTCAGGCGTGAAGTAACGTAAACAAGCGCTGGTGTGCAAGGTTATTGTTTATTCTATTACTGTAAAATATTTGTTCAAGATAGGCAGTGCTTAAGTGTGTAAAGCTTCATATAGCGGAGGGACCCGCTATTGCAGGATGGCCGAGCTGTTAGCGATTTATATGAAAACCCAGTATAAATAAACGTATTTTTGCGTATCTGAAGTATTATTTAAAATAGTAACACTTATATCTCAAAAACGGCAACAATGGCAACACTGGTTGTATCGAGTGTAATTATTGTTGGTACCCACCACTCCATTTTAGCGAGACGTCATGGAATGGCGGGGACGATCGCTCTTGTATGGTTAGATGGACGACTCGGGCATTCTGTTTGGCGCAGCTGTAACGTTAAGACGTAATTAACCTTTACTTGTTGTGAAGTATTGTTTTAAATAGTTTTCCGCAAAGTGTGGAGATTGTATATTTAAGGTAAGATGTATTTAACTAATTTCGATATTCTGTAAAATGAGTGATTTGAAAATAAAATATTTAATCATTAACGGAGTTTCGTTTCACATATCTCACTGCGACATCGGATGTCAGCACAACGGATAAAGACAGGACGCGGCTTATCCTCCTTAACAGTCCTTCCCATACGCCAGCAACATGCAATTGACCCAGGTTGAAGTGAAATCTTCAGTTTATTATGACATATTGTCTGAATGTTCGATGTTAAGTCCTCTTCCTTGCTCTCACTAAGGCCATGAAGTAGAAGAATGTTGGCTCGAGATCTCATTTCATTATCATCTAGAGTGATAAACACCAGTTCCATCTGCCTGTTCAGGTTAGATACCGCCTTCCAAATAAATGTTTTAAAATTTTGGTACTCACTTAAGAGGACAGGATCATGAGCCTGGCTGCGACCACCAAGGGATTCCTCAAAGGATGACATCTTGGAAGCAAACATCTCTTTCATCTCGTCCATGTTCTTGCAAAGCAGTGCGAGTGGGTCCATTGTAGTGAAAAGTGAGTGATGAAGTCCAAACAGTGAAAGGAGTGGTGAAATTATTATCTGGCAGGTACTGTTATCTGATTATTTATATCATAAACTGGCAATATTTTTATATATATGTTTATTATAATTAATTTAAAATAAAGATAATCGGGAGCTACTAAAAGGCGTCAAACTTTTTCCTCAGCTACCCACAAAAAAAAAATCAAAGGTATTATGGCTATTTAATGTCTGTTTTTAAAATAATGTTACTGTTTATATTTTTAATTTTGATTGTATAAATTATGATTAAGTATATGAAATAAAACATATTTTGTTTTCTATATATATTAATGCAGAATTTTATTTATTTTACGTTATAGTACGAGTTATATGTCTGGTGGATGTTTATCTATATATGTATTTGTTATAAAATATAGTATCGTTGAGTTAGTATCCCATAACACAAGCCTCGAACTTACTTTGGGGCTAGCTCAATCTGTGTGATTTGTCCGTATATATTTATATATATATAAATAAATAAATAAATATATTTATTTATGTCTAGGTTAACTTGTTAGTTAAGGTGATATGGAGATTTCAACTTTTGTTGAGGTAAATAAATTCATCAATAAAATTGTTTACTTTATTAGCGTTCGATTTCTTAATTTCTTTGTTGCATATATAGATTTATTTCTTTAAGTAAAAGCATTTTTTTTCCTATTTAGTATTTATTTACAGTTCAGAGTTCTTATAACTCAATCTTGTCACAAATTTTAGTTTTTTATGTGATAATATTGGAAATTTGCTTTATTTAGAAAATTGGCCATCATTATATGGGCTTTTACCGGTACACCAGGCGATAACAGACAATCTCTCAATTGTTTGTTTAATTAGGTTTCAAATAACGGTTCATAGCTTAATAGTAGCGTTTTACCTAACAATAAAACGCTTATTAAGAATAACCTTATTTGAAACCTAATACACCATCACTGCCAGGTGTTTATTATGTGAATCAATTTCGAGATCCAATGAGGCTCAGAGCAATGGCGCCGCGTCGCGCACCTCACCGCCAGGTACCGGTGTCGACGGACGTCATAGGGGAAAATCGGTAAAACGGCCGACCTGCTACCTGAAGTCAATCTCGCTACTCTCAATTGTTTGTTTAATTAGGTTTCAAATAGGTTATGCTTAATAAGCGTTTTATTGTTAGGTAAAACGCTGCTATTTTGTTGTGGCTATTTAAAATAAAGAAAGTGGACTGCGGGGTACTCGCAGGTATTTCCACGTGCAGACCCGAGGCACATTGTACGAGTTCACTAAATAAAGCCAGTGTATTATTACACATTTCATCCTCTTTACGTTGTTCTAGTTCGAGCGCAGATCTATTTGCATCGTGTAAGCTATGTTCCAATTCGTTAAGAGCCCGCCATATGCCAGGCGGCGTGGCAATACAAACGCGGATGGTCTAAACGCGTTGGCTACTTTGGATATTTTCGTTTTTTAGGAATATTCAAGGTTTATTCGAAAAAGAAAAACATATGATGGCTGCCTTATCTGTAATGCAATAATAATCAAAAGTTTCAAGGTTAATTTTAATGTATTTGGTGAATAATGCTATATACCGAGTAAATTAGACGTGATTTGGAGGCAACTTTGCAATTTTTTTCTATCGAGAAAATTTAACGCAATCGTGTTTTTGAGTCATATAGTTACCAGAGTTAGTCCTGAACTTTGCTGCATTTTTATTTCAACTTGAGTATTTAATTATTATTGATATAACAGTCAATCATGCAAAGCAGTGTGAGGTAGTACGGGCCCTTAATGCGATTGAGGGCCTGTTCGTCTACCATACTGCACTGAACAGTCTGTTCTAATTATTCTTTTAAACTTATGTTATCATGTAGTAAATCAGTGATTTTAACATGCTGCATATTACATTTTTTTACATACTTTAAAAAGTATATACAGTCGAACATAGAACCTCCTCCTTTTCTGAAGTCGGTTGAATCCCAAGATACGGAAACCAGGATCTGATCAGAGAAGTCAGTTGTTTTTGTAAAATAAAAAGTATGTGAAAAACGTTATACGTGCCTTTGAAATTTGAGGGAGGATATTTCCGGTCACCGTGATGCTTTGGAGCATGGGAGGGGTGAAGGGCGGATCGAAGGGGTGAGGGGTGGATGATGCAGGGGGGTGGAGGGAGAATGATAGAGGGGAGTGAAGCGGGACGAATAGGGGCAGAGGGGAATAAAGGGGGATGGAGGGGAGATGATGTGGGGAGTAGAGTGACGACGTGGGCTTAACAAAACCGAAAGATACCAGCGAAGTCGTGGGATTCAAGTGTTCCTATGAAGCTTGAAAAGGAATAATAAAAAAAAATAAGTACAACAAAGTTGTCTAAATATAAAAAATGGATTTCCCTCGATTTTTATTTTAGGTACCTATGTTAAATTAATTTAAATATTTCATAATTTAATTTAAACAACTAACCTTGACAATTTTACTTGTTTGTAAATTTGCATGCTATAATTCAATGGCTGTATAGGAGAAAAATATATTGTTACCACCTACTGTATACTCTTTCCAAATGCAAATAAATAAATATTCTATCCTATTATATTCAGTCTTCTTCGAGAAGTCGGGTAACATACATATAAAAAAAAAATTCGACGAATTGAGAACCTCCTCCTTTTTTTGAAATCGGTTAAAAATAGTTGTACTGTGTGTTTCTTTTCACATAGTCACACGAACTAGACACTGATCGGTGCTCTCTTTACTTGTAGTCTAACTTTGTCTATTGTTGGCAGATTACGATAATCCGATGCAGGTGCAAGAGTGGTACTGTGACGAAAGGCATGATTACACCAAATAACAACGTTGAACAGAAAATCTCGATTTTGAGAGTCTATTAGAAATCTAAGGTACAGACATCCTTTCAATGATTTTTATGTTTTTTTCTGTCGTATTCACCTGTAATTGAGTTGCATGCTGGACTCAATATTGCATAATATTTTTTGTAATATGATCATGTAACCTATTGATGTACCTAATAAATAAAATTATAAATAAAATAAAATAATCATTTAATAAATAAAACTCCTTGTCCTTTCGGGGTTCCCCGTCCAGAACAATACAATACAATTATTCTTTGTTGCACCATAAACAATAAATACAAAAAACAAGAGAAACATTTAAAACAAATCATGCTACAAAGGCGGACTTATAGCAATAAGTCCGCCTTTGTAGCATGATTTGTTTACAACATTTATATGCGATTCCTTTGGCAAGATAGCTTGATGCTTCTGAGGGAATGGAATGTTGGAGTGATGTCATCTTCCACCTACTCGCAATACGCCCTTCTCATCAATAAAGGGACATAAACTTTGTAAGGAACCCTTTACACAATTATTTTTTCGTAAACATTCCATTTCGTCTTTAAAATATTAACCTGTGTGTTTATTTCTGAACTGGTGATATATTTATGCAGGATTTTGTTACCCATAGATTGTTTGTAAATCTTAAAATATAAGCTAACACACGTGTTATTTGTGGATGCTAGAATATTTGTGTAAACTTTCAAAAACATAGTCATTTGTTGGAGTACCTATAAGCGCTCGGCTGCTAGAAAATGCTGCGTCGAATGCCGTAGTTTTTATTTCGGGTAAGTCTGCAGGTAAGTCTGTAGATAAATCAAACTTGTACTTGCTATCATACAAGTAATCGGGCCCATGCCACCACATATTGCAAGCGCCAAGCTCCTTAGGACTAACACCTCTGCTGATGTAATCTGCAGGGTTGTCCTTTGTGTTAACATATAGCCAATGACAGTTAGCAGTGTTGTTGGATATTGCTGTCACTCTGTTCGCCACATAAGCCATTAATTTAGTCGGATCAGTATGCAACCACGCAAGCACGATTTTGGAATCGGTGAATAAGTATACCTGACTTATTTTTAATTTTAATTGTGGAGAAAAGCAAAGCTCCGTTCAACTCTTAGCGTGGAACTTTCTAGCCCTTTTGTCCAAAGGATTTATGCGTGATTTCGAACAAAGCAAGTGCACATCTATATTAGCTGATTGATGTATAACCTGTAAATACACGCAGCAACCGTATGCTAGAGTGCTGGAGTTGTACTGTGTCTGAGTCAGACACTTTAATATTCCTATCTATTAAAATTGATTCAATTTTTGCTAGACTGGAAGTGAATTCAAGCCAATGCTCCTGATGTTCTCATCACTTGAGGAATCCCAGTCTGTCTTAGAAGACCATAATTTTTGCATTATAGCTTTAGCTTGAACATTAGTAGGACTGATAAAACCCATGGGATCAAAAACCTTCCTTCCTATGTAAGCCAGAATTTTCCTTTTTGTAATATTATTTTTATTGAATGGTTCTGGGCATGTAAATTTGAATTTGTCATCATTAATAACTAACTGCAACCCTAAAGTTTTTATGCTGCAGTCATCCCTCTCAAGTTCCAAATCATCAAAATGCTGCTCCGCTGAGGTTAGTACTCTAGTGTCATTTGATGACCACTTATGCGTTTGAAAACTACCTAACTGTAAAAGCTGTCGCAACTGTGATTTTGCTTTCAGAATAGTATTTAAATCATTATGCGAGTAAAGGACATCGTCTACATAGGTACAGTTATCAATATTGAACGATGCTAGTGGCAAGTTGCTGTCATTCTGTACTGAGAGTTCTTTTAAGCAACGAGTGGCCAAATAACTTAAACTCTTTAAGCCGTAAGTAACTGTGTCAAGCCTCATGCACTGAACAGGCTCATCGGGATGATCTCGCCATAATATATTCTTATTACTAGAGGAATTGGATAAAGATGAATGCAACAGACATCCTCCTACGATGTACCCGAGCTGCGTGTTGATGAAACGCAGCAGTTGGGCGGCCGCAGTAGGCGCTGCTGGCGGCCAGTACTCTGGGTGGAACGCTGGGCGACTCCGACGGCAGCAATATCTGAAACACCACATCGGCTCCCAGTAGCAAATCAATATCGCTAGGCACATTAAAGGTTACATCTGCAAGCGTGATATCCTTTGGAATCTTTATGTTTGTCAGATCAAAGTTATGATCTGATATTTATGAAATTAATGAATCTGAGAAACAAAATAATAAATTTCGGGTTCCTCAGGCCAGTATTTTAGGTCCTCTTTTATTCCTTCTGTATGTAAACGACCTACCAAAAGTAACACATGAATGTTCCCTTTTTGCCGTCGACATAGCTTTGGTAATATCATGTACTGATGTCATGTCTTATAATAATACTGTGAATAATGATATAAAAAGTACAGTGCAATGGCTTGAAGCTAATAACCTCAAGGTCAATTCGACAAAAACTAAATTTATACAGTTTCATAATCAAGGTGGTAAGGATTATCCATTAACATTAACCCTCATAACGAAGCGATTGATGAGGTTGAGGACGCTGTATTTTTAGGAATCACTTTGGATAAATGTTGCACGTGGATAGAACATATTGGAAAATGATGCTCTAAACAAACATGTTTACTTATGCTTTGTTGCGTTTGACTAAAGCCAGTGACCACAAGTCAGCGATTCAGGCTTATTATGGTTACGTGGCGTCCAATTTGACATACTGTTGTGGGATCATAAACAGTTACATTTCAAATCACAGTCAAATTATCATTAATTGGTACATGATTGAATGCTTGCTTGAAAAGCGTTGCTTGAAAATCCTAAGCTACAGAAGAGGTATGGGTCGCAAATTACCATCTTATCATCATCATCATCAGGTCCCTTTTAGTCTCCACTACAGGAGCACGACCCTCTCTGAGGAACGCCTTTCATTCTTTAATATGTCCCCCTTAAACAGGCGTCGTGAATTCTTAAATCTTGTATACAAATTCTTAAATCTTAAATACTAATTCGTCCATGGCCTTATTGATTCTCCTGAGCTACTTTCATTGCTTAACTTCAACACACGGTTTAGATCGCGGAATCCTAATCATAATGCATTTACCCTCAAAGTTTACTCTAATAATATATCTTTTTATAACCCAATTGTTAGAATGTCGTCGCCAATATAATGAAGTCCCGTTGTCTGATAGGGACATTGTCATTTATCACCATTTATGTTGCTTAATTTGTGTTTAATAATGTTTAATTACTTCAAATTCTTTGCTAACCCATGCTTATAATTACTTTTATTTTTGTAAGATCGTAAATGTACATGCTGTCAAAGGAAAGAGACGTGTCAACTTCTGAAATCGTTGAAATAGCTTGCCAAACCGGTAGTAAATTCTTGGACTTCATGGACTTTTGTTGGAGACGAAAAATTATTCATAGCTTTGATTTAAATTAAAGGTTGGACACCTTCAGAGATAATATCATAACGAAGAATGTGAATTCAATGAATGAATATTATAATATTTTTTTTTAATATTTATTGTTATTTAAGCGTTAGCTACACTTAGATTAGAAACAAATTAAATGTCCTTTCAAATTTTTCGAGGCCTTTAAGAAATTCTTCTTAGTATGACATAATTAGGTTATCTAAAAAAATAAATTATTGATTGATATTTTCTAAGTAAAACTGGAAACTAGTTGCCCTAACTGTTTGCCGTGCCCTAGCAGGGCGTCACCTGTACTTGTGCTTGTGATTTGCAATAAATGTCTGAATCTTTATATGCCATAGATAATCCGGTACTATTAAGGGACACATTAAATATTTGGTACCTTTCAACTGATGTTCAATACGGAGTAAAAGGAAATGTTGTTAAATCGTTTAACAATTTAAAGATAACCAATGCACAAATGTTGCCTTCCTTGTGCATTGGTTATCTGTTATGTAAATGTAAAGGTGTGTAAATGTTGTGTTGTCATTATAGCAGAATAATACTGAAACATGAAGTGGTGATTTTTCAATTAGTATTCTTTATTTGCGTGTTTCCGTAACACATTTATAAAAATATCAAAACTTATTTTATACAGTTTTTCGCAAATATTACACCATGTGTCAATCTATATATAATATCCAATAAAACGATTTCGAATTAGTTCATTGTTCATTTAACCGTTTCATTCCTTTATATCCGAATCGAATATCCATCGCGGAAAACACATATCGGCAGATTAATAAGGTCTACTATTTCGAGCTCACAACTGGAGGCCGCTGGCACTGTTGAGCGACGTTTGTATTTCATTGACATTACCTTTGTCTATAAAAACTTTACTCCCTTATTACTTTTAAAGAGCAATTATGTTAAGATGGTACTGCACGAAATTGTGAAAACTGACGGGTTTACAAATCACTAGTACTATGCGCTGAATTAATTAAATACATC
This sequence comes from Elegia similella, assembly GCA_947532085.1. NCBI lineage: Eukaryota > Metazoa > Arthropoda > Insecta > Lepidoptera > Pyralidae > Elegia > Elegia similella. The sequence goes on from OX383940.1 coordinate 26,441,540, forward strand.
AAAAGTAATTGTATAATTTAGGTCGATCCTTGAACAAGATCGCCCCTTGTTGGAATTTGAAAGAGATTTTAAACGCAACTGCTCAGGATCAAAAAAAATCAATCAAAATCAAAAATCTTTTTATTTTCTCCACAATCTTACAGGTATTCTTAAAATAAATAATAAAGTTAACAAGTGGTATAGTTAAGATTGTGAGAGACTGGTGTCTGAACTAAGCAGAGCCTGTATCTCAGTACACCAGCCTCTCCCCATCCCCACATGGTGTGAAACATATATATTTTTAATTATTATATTATGATAATTGAGTATGTAAGTGCATATATAATTTTGGAGAAATGTATGTAATGATAAAGAGAAATATGTGCTACCGTGCAAATATGTAAATATGTATGTGTAGTAATCATATATATGTAGTCAAATAAATATAAGTATGTATGAATGTAATTGAATGTATGTATGTATGTATAAAATAAGGTGAGTTCAAACCATGGGCTGAATCAAATCTTCAGTCTCATGGTAGGTAAGACCATTTAAGTAGGTCGTGACCTTCTTTTTACAGCTGAAAGATAACAGTCCGAGTAATTGTAAAATGCGATTTGATTTATTATATAGGAAAGGGCCAAGAAAACAGTAAAAGCGATTGGAAAAACGAGTGTTCAGCGATAGAGTATTAACTGGGGGTGGGCGCCGGGTCGACCGTGAGGAAGTAGGTGTTGTTTTATATTCCCGATGCTGTTTGAGTATAGTATTCAGGATGAGAAGCTGACGGACGGTAAGTACTTGGGCTTGTTGGTAAAGAGCAAAAGTAGGGAAAAGAATGGGTTTGAAAAGGCAAACTTTAAGAACAGCCCTCTGAGCGCGTTCTAAGCATAGAAGATGGGTTTTAGCAGCACCTCCCCAGGTTGTGATAGCATATAGAATTATAGCTTGGCATAACGCTGTGTACATCATTTTTACTACGGAAGGTTGTGCGACATGGCGAATTTTCTTAAAGACAAACACGAGTTTACGAACTCTTCCGGTAGTGATTTTAAGATGATTCTCGAATGTAAGTCGATTATCCAGGGTAATTCCAAGGTATTTTACAGTATCGCTACGATGTAAGGTAGGGCAAGAACAAGAAATAGAAGATGTAGAATCATGTGTGTGGGCGGAGATATTATAGGGAATAGATTCTGCAGCAGGAGTATATATGGAGAACGTGAGATATTTTGTTTTATCTACGTTGAGGGTTAATCGATTCAATCGTAGCCAGTTCAAGACGGTGTCAAATCCTTTCTGTGCAGAAGTGAAAGCTTCTTTCCACGTTTTTGCTGAGAATAACAGAGCTGTATCGTCTGCGTAGGATACCAATTTGCAGCTAGGGATATTCAGGGAGCACAGATCATTTATATACACTAAGAATAGTGTGGGCCCGAGAATACTGCCCTGAGGGACTCCGTAATCAATAGGCAGATAGGAGCTAACGTGACCGTCAATAACTACACATTGACTACGGCCACTCAGGTAACTCTCAAATAACGAAAGCTGGACTCCCCTAATTCCCAAAGCCTCGAGTTTCTTCAAAAGGATCGGAGTCGAGACCGTGTCAAATGCTTTCGCGAGGTCTAAAAAGATGCCCAGACACTTTTTATGACTATCCAAGTTCCTGACAATATGGTCAGTAAGTTCATGTGCAGCATCAGCAGCAGATTTACGCGATCTGAATCCAAACTGATTTGGAGAAAGTAGTTGCATGTGTTCAAGATAACCTACAAGATGTTTGTTTATCAGTCGTTCAAGAATCTTAGACAGTGCAGATAAGATAGAGATGGGGCGATAGTCGTTGACACGGCGACGGTTTCCAGATTTGAAAATGGGACGAACAATTGCTTTTTTAAAAGCGGACGGGAAGACACCTGAAGTTATGCTAAGGTTGCAGATGTGAGCAATTGGAAGAGCCAATATTTTGTAATTACGTTTCAGTAAAGCAGATGGGATATCATCCTATCCTGCAGCACAGTTATCTTTTAGTGAAAGGATGGTGCTTTCCACTTCCTCAACAGTTGCATCCAGCATTACGAAAGATTTTAGGGAAGTAGGACTATTTGAGAGAGGAGGAAGAGAGTCATTATGGAGATTGGATTGAGTAGTCACTGCGAGTGATTTACCAATCCCAACAAAGAAATGATTAATATGATCTGTTGATTCTTTTGGGCTAGCCTTGCAGTATAGGAGGTCACTAGATCCGTCGTGGTCTTTATTGAGATTGCTGACGTTTTTAATAGCAGTCCATAATTTTTTTGTATTTGTTCCTGCATTTAACAGAAGACTTTTCTCGTAATTCTTTTTTAGTTTTTTAAGTAAAGAATTACAGAAATTTCGGTACCTATAGTACGTTGTACGCAAGATAGTATTATCAGGCTGTTTCTTTAATTTATTGTGCATTCTGTCTCTATTTCGTATGCATCTGAGTAAACCCGTGGTCATCCATGGTTTAATAATTTTATTACGACGAGAGCAAGTGATAGCTGAGGAATGCATTGTTATGGCTGATTGTAGGATTTCTATTAAATTATAAGTTGCTTCATCACAGTTGGTGCAGATAAGGACGGAAGAAAAATCTGTATTTTGAAGTGTCTGTGAGAGGCTATTATGATCCACTTTTTTGATGGTGCGAGGAGGAGAAAATATTTTCTTGAAATCAATGGACAGGAGTACTGAGCTATGATCAGTTATTGAAGATTGGATTACAAGCGTACGAGCAGTATGAGGTGATTTTAGCATGGCATGATCGAGACATGTAGACGATGGGAAGCGAGTTGGAAAAGTATGAGTAGGTAGAAGCCCATGATGGGCTATTACGTTCAAATATTCTTCAGCATCAAGATCAAGTTTTTCGGGGGTAATATCTATATTTATATCGCCTATAATAATAATGTTTTTGTATTGTTTAAGAGATTCTAATAAAGTGTTTAATGAATTAATAAAATTTGTTTTAGTTTTATAGGCGCTGGGTCTATAGATGCCCAAAATAGCCGTATCTACATTCGGTTTAATTAAGAGTACACTAGCATCTGCTACGCATGGTTCCTCTATAGAAAAGCCTGTCAAGTCATTTTTATAGTAAACCAGTACACCGTCATTTTTATTTGCTGGGTTATTAGAAGATACATTAGAGTAGCCTTGTATGGATGGGGCAAAAGGATTGCTTTCAAGATGGCATTCTGTGAGAATAATAATTTCCGGGAGGTTTTGGAAATTGGTAAATAGAATTTCAAGGCTCGCAAAGTTTGCTGATATACTACGGATATTTTGTGTAAAAATATTTAAAACTTTATTATGATTAGGTAAGTGGATTTGCACTTCGTGTGGATCGCAGATGAAACTTGAAGCAACAGAGATGTTGTCAATGTTGCTTATCAATTGATTATTACTTAAATCGAATTTTAAAACGTTGAAACGATGGAAACCGGTTGCTATTATTATTACTAGGAGGGGATCTAATTAGCAGGGAGGTTATATGTGCAGGCACAGAAAAACAAGCTTTATAGATGTGTTCACATTTTGAAGACGGGTTGGAATATAAGTAGAAAATTACAGTACAGTCAAAGATATGTATAAAAAATGTGTGTACTATAGCTACATACAAAATAAAACCAAAGAGGGTAACTCTATAGTAAATATCTTTAAATATATTTTTGTGTAAAAGATAAAAGGAACCAGATGTATTCGAAAAGCGGTAATGTAAAAAAATATAATTGTGTGAAACGTGTGTATAAATAAAATTTGGTGGATAAGGTATGCAAAAGTGTGTTAGCACGATAGCGCAGCTAATAAGAGATATTTTAAATACTAGACTAAATTCTAAAAACAAGAACGTATTTTCTATTAGTAAACTAAATCTATTCCCATATGAATGTAGAGATGCGTCGGGAAGCCCTAGTTTTTTGGCTGCGGGCCATCCAGTTGACTCTCGCTAGTTACCACGATGAGCTTAGTGTGTTCAGCCTGTCTCAGCAGCACCCTGCCTCCGGCGGTCCAGCAATACTTGTATTTTTCCGCCTTGGCGTACTCGCGTGCTAGGTAGTAAAGCCGCCGGGCCTGTGCCGTCAGGTGCTCGCCGATGTAAATCGGGTGGGTTGAGCCGCCTATGATGGAGGAGTTGTGTTTATTGCTACGCCTATTGTAGTCTCTAAAGGCCTTCAGGATTTTCCCTTTCAGTATGACTGAATTAAGGGTGCAAACAAGCGTGACGCTGTCGGACTTGGACGGAAGACGGCGGATGTCAAAAATATCAGACAAGGACACGTCCACAGATAACTCCTTGTAGATATTGGTGACAACCGAGAGCTGGTCTTCTCGAGAAGGTGTTTTATTTGATAGTCGGATGTTGCGTATTTCCAAGGAACTCAGTCTGGAGCGACGATCCATCTCCTCTGTCACGGCTTCGGCCTTAGTCACACGCTCGAGGAAAGATTGATTTTGTTTTTGTTGAGAGCTTATTTGGTGAAATAGCTCATCGTACTTTTGTGATAAAAATTCAATGGATTTTTCTGTCTCACTCTGGGAAACGAGTATCTCTGTGTTTTGTCGTACGACATCTTGCACATACGATTTTATGTCTGACAATTTCTCGTCAGTTTCCTGACGCCACAAAGTAATGGTGTTTATGAATTTGTCAATTTTGGACTCTTCTGAGGAACCCCCACATTCACACCGCTTTCTTTTCGAACGTTGGGTAATGTTGTCATCGTCGCTTTGGTCATTCAGTTTTAAGTTCGGAACAGAACCATAATGAGCGTCTTGCTTGCAAGGACTACGTATCATGTTGTTTACTTACAAATAGTATTTTTAGGAATCCGAAGGGAATTTAATTAAAAAAATATAATTCGGTACAAATTAAAGATTTTAATTATAAATAAAGAAATTAATTAATCACAAAATTATCCAACAAAACAAAACAGGAAAGAAAATGAATTTTAAAGATGTGAAAAAAAAACAATATCACCGAGTTGACGTCTTGACGAGTCGAAGGCCGGCAGCAAAAAGAAACGCTAGCTGTCCGTGCGATGCATTATAAAGGCGGTTGGGCGTATCCCCTCCTAGGGCTACTGTTATTGTTGGGGGATTCCTAACACGGCCTCTCCTGACGAAGGACGTCCTCGACCGCTTGTTCTTCCACAGGACCACGGGACAGAGGATGACTAGACCTTTGACCCAATTCTTCTGTAGAAGGTCCTGCTCCAGGGTCAGTTCCTTCGTCCGTATCATCTAGAATTCACAATCCATGATTAAAACACAGAAAACGCTTGATAATAATTAATCAAATAAGCTCATAAGCAAATACGTTCATATTCGCCTATGACAACTTAAGTAAGTTTAAGTTTATGGCCCGTAGCGCTACACACTCCAAAGATAACAACCCCGTGAACCACGTAGCTCTACGTCTGTTCACGCAGTCAGGTAAAATTAGGTTGCAATGCAGCACTACTTTGGCCAGAAGTAAAAACAAGGTCCTGTGAACCACGTAGCTCTACGTCTGTTCACACGGCCAGTGAGTAAAGTTATGCAAACCACGTAGCTCTACGTCTGTAGGCATAACAAGTATTCTGACAAACCACGTAGCTCTACGTCTGTAGGTCAGAATAAAACATTGGACCACGTAACACTACGTCTGTCCACTAGACCACGTAACTCTACGTCTGTCTATTTGGCAGTGAGGAAGGACCACGTAACACTACGTCTGTCCATAGCCCAGCAACCACGTAACTCTACGTCTGTCTAGGGCTCCTCTATGACCTGCTTTACTCCCCACAGTCATAACGTATTTGTCGTTAATATAAACCATGAAACGTCAGTTTTTTTTTTTGTAAGTCAGTATATTAGTCCTAAGATGAGGGATGGGGGAATTAAAAGTAAGTACTGATGCAAAGATTTTAAGAGAGAATTTACGATAACCCCATGAAAGAAAAGACGGCAAAAACGGTTATGATTGTTCTGTAGGATACAGGCATGATACAAAACTTACTTTCAAAGAAAGCAGCACAAGACTCGGGGCACCACTCGCCACGCCACGGCACCATATATTCAGCGGCAGCTTGAGTGGTCTTGCCGTAAGACCCAGCCAAGAGTCGCAGCTCATACCTTCCACTTGGCAGGACACGTGTTACTCTGTAAGGACCACGCATTCCGGGGTCCAGTTTCCCTGTGGACTGGGAATACTTAATTACAAAAACAAGGTCGTCTCGTTTGTACTGCTTAGGAGCGACTCTATGCTTGTTAACATAAGAGTCTTGCCAAGTACGATTGGACTGTAGCAGCTCGCTTGCTCTGGACCTGCTAAGTTCACGACGAGCCTCTCTATTCTCATTCGACTCTTCTTGAACCACATCGTACAGTAGAGACCTGATGATAGGAGTAACAGCCTCTATGCCTGTCAGCAAGTTAAGCGCCGACGATTGTGTAGTTTTCTGTTTTGATATGTTGAGAACGAGCTGTAACTTCCATAACATCTCGGACCAAAGCGTTTTCCGGTGATTTGCTTCTATGCGCAACATATTTAGGACTGTGCGCATGTACCGCTCCACTTGTCCATTAGATTGGTGCATTTCCGGTGTTATGTAGTGGATGTCACACCCAAGATCTTTGATAAAAGATACAAAACTTGCCGACTCGAACATACGCCCTCGATCACTAACAACTAGTTTAGGTACGCCAAAAATCGAGATAGCATTAGTCATTACTTTCTTAAGTTCCGTTGTATCTTGTCGATGAATAGGATATAGCAGGCAGTACTTAGTGAAGCTATCGACTATTACGAATACAAATTTGTTGCCATTTGACTCGGGCAAAGGTCCCAATGCATCCACATGAATAGTATTAAAAGGGATATCGGGCTTTTGCCAAGATGTCAACAATTGATGCGGTGCCCTAGGCACACGTTTTTGTGAGATACATATGAGACAGTGAGCCACGTATTTCTTCACAAACTGATGGATGCCAGGAAACCAAAAATGTTTAAGAACAAGATCAAGCGTCTTTTCGGCGCAGATATGCTCGTGTTCGTCATGGAATATCCTAAGTAAGCTGAGCCTAAAGCCTTTAGGTATAAAACACAGGAGTCTGGACTCTTGACCGACAGGAGAATGTCTATAATAGAGCAACCCATTTTGGTGAACATATCGATGTGGGTCTAACTGACCGTCTTGCAGTTTTTGCAGGAGGTTCTGTGTCTCATTATCGGCAGACTGGGCGATTTGAGCCCAGTTGCGGGGCTTAGAAATTTGGTTTACTGGGATTGGGGGGTTGCGACTAAGATAGTCTGCATGGGGCATTAGTAATCCCTTGCGATACTCAATGCTAAAATTAAAATCCTGAAGGTACACCCACCAACGGGCCACACGGGGTAATAGATCTTTTTTCTTCTGTGTGGATTTAAGGGCGTTACAATCTGTAACCACCTTGAATTCAATACCAATAAGGTAGTGGCGAAAATTCTGCAGTGCCTTTACAACGGCCAAAGTTTCCAGTTCGTAGGAATGGTACCTACTTTCGGCTCCCTGAGTTACTTTGCTAAAGTAACCAATGACAGCCTTTGCACCATTCCCACGAGTCTGCAACAGAACCGCTCCATACTCCGCGCTACTTGCATCGGTATGAATTTCGGTGGGGAGTGACGGGTCGAAAATAGACAGAATGGGTTCAGTTGTAAGAATAGTAATGAGTTCCTTCCGGACCATTTCTTGTTCAGAACCCCACTGAAACGGGACTCCCGTTTTTGTGAGTCTGGATATGCAAGCAGTTTTCGTGGCATAATTACGGATATACCGCCTAAAGTAGCCAGCCAGCCCCAGAAATTGTCGGACTTGTTTGACATTCTCTGGAGAGGGTGCATTCACAAGTGCCTGAATTTTATGTGGGCTCGGTTTTACCTGACCCCGACTGATTACGCGGCCTAAGTATTCGACCTCACTTGTCAAGAAAGTACATTTCTTGAGATTGATGGAAAACCCTGCGTCTGTGAGGGTTTTCAACACATCACCCAACAATTCTATTCCATGCGCTACATCAGAACTCATGATAAGGACATCGTCGATGTAGACAAGTACATATCCGGAATCGATTTGACGCCTGAGTGTGTTGTTTATTATGCGCTGATAAACAATCGGAGAATTGGCAAGACCATACGGCATCTTGACATACTCATAATGACCCTCCGTAGTTACGAACCCGGTTAGGTGAATTGATTCCTCATCGATTGGGATTTGGTGAAACCCCGTTGCCATATCTAAGCTTGTGAAAAAGCCGTAACTGCCCAGTCGATCGATATGATCGTCAATTAGGGGCAGAGGGTAACGGTCCTTTACCGTTAGTTGATTCAGCGCACGATAATCAACACATAAGCGATCGGTCCCATCTTTCTTTTTAACGAGAATCACCGGGCTCGCATACTCAGACTGGGATTCTCGGATGATGCCCTTATCAAGAAGATCCTGAATAATTCCACGTACTGTGCATTTTTCACGATAGGACAGTCTATATGGTCGGTACGTCACCGGGATGTTACTAGTGAGGTTAATATGAAACTTGCCAGTAGTAACAGTAGTGGTGGCAGTGCCACTAATGAAGAATTTGGAGTACATGTTAATAACCTTCATTAGAGCATCCCGGTCCACGCCTTGAAGAGGTGTATTTATTTGAGTGATATCGGTAACCGTACTTACAAGGGTTTTGTGCAGGAAATCACTCCGCGTTAAATATTGTTTGTTCCTAGACCGAACATACGTAATTCCGTCCCTGTTCAAGACATCCGTACCGATTATAATAGGTGTATTCATACAAGACGCAGGGACCACGACAAGATCCGCTTCGATAGAAATCTCATCGAATTCTATGGTTAAAGTTACATACGCAGTTGCTGGAATCTCTTGATTGCTAATCCCTTTCAAAATGCAGTTAGTAGACTTCAATGCGCATGAAAAGTACTTCACTACGTCCGATGAAATAAGAGAAACGTTAATAGCTCCGCTGTCGATGAGTACATCTATCGGTATGCCTTGTACTACCGCCGATACAACATCTTGCGTTTTATTCTTACTATCTAAGGATATTTCTGAACATAGGTTAACATTGTGTTTATTGCGCAACTCAGACCGTTCTTTAGCAAAACACTTGTCCTGAGTGTGGCCAGATTTTTGCAAAATGTACACGTGATAGCGGTAGATGCACTCGTTCCACTATCGGCGGGTCGTGGTTTTTTAAAGCAACGATTACTTTTATGTCCCATCTGGCCGCAGGAATTGCATTTAACAGACTGAAATTTATTATTGGATTGAGGGTAATCACGCTTTCTATTAAACAGTGAATCTTGTTTTCCGCGACCAGGTTTGACATAAATAGACAAAAATGAGACCAAATTATCTGGACACAAATTACCGTTGGCCGCAGCTGCCCGCACTTGAGCATCTGTTATACCTCTTATCGTTATTTGCGTCATTAATTCCTCACTCAAACCTTTGACTATTCTTAACCTAAGCAAAGTGCGGCGAGCATACTCGGCGTACGTGTTATATTTGTCAGATGTAGTATTCATAGTTTCGAATAAGATGTTCGCGTAATCTAATTTATTCGGACACAAAGATCTGAAGTCGAGCTTAAAATTGGACCAGGACCTGTCATTCGAACCCCATTCGTTCAGCCATACCTTAGCGTCGCCTTTTAGACACAAAGCAACACGTCACAAACATTCACGATCATCCCAATTGTTCACAAGTTTTGCTCGGTCCACCTCCTCAAACCACGCATCTATATCGTGAATCGCGGGATCAAAGTTCGACACATAGTACTGAGAACGCGATGGAGCTAATGTTTTGATGGCGTCGACCAGTGCTTGTGCTGTTGACAGGGTACTGTCGACGCGAGATTCGTTATCATCGCAGTCCACAGGAGTAGACTGACGTTGAGTATTTACGGGAGCACTGCACAGGTCCACGCCCCCACAACAGTCACGGTATGGTGCAGTTTGGTTCGGGTTAGGAATCGAACTTTTACTTGCGAGGGAAATACGAGATGTTTCGTTATTTTCTAACGCATCTAACCGTGACAGAATTACACTTAAACTCTGTTGAATCACATTATTCACATCGCTATTGCTTGTTCTAACCGGTGAGGGTGTGTTTCGGATCGGACTATGCGAGGCACTTCAGCGCAACGAACGCGATCTATTTTTAGACTTATGTTTACGTGACCTACTTTTAGAAGGATGCTTCCTAGAACCACCCATTATGCACTTTTGTTCGTTAATTCTCAAATCGCCCAGTCTGCCGATAATGAGACACAGGACCTCCTGCAAAAACTGCAAGACGGTCAGTTAGACCCACATCGATATGTTCACCAAAATGGGTTGCTCTATTATAGACATTCTCCTGTCGGTCAAGAGTCCAGACTCCTGTATACCTAAAGGCTTTAGGCTCAGCTTACTTAGGATATTCCATGACGAACACGAGCATATCTGCGCCGAAAAGACGCTTGATCTTGTTCTTAAACATTTTTGGTTTCCTGGCATCCATCAGTTTGTGAAGAAATACGTGGCTCACTGTCTCATATGTATCTCACAAAAACGTGTGCCTAGGGCACCGCATCAATTGTTGACATCTTGGCAAAAGCCCGATATCCCTTTTAATACTATTCATGTGGATGCATTGGGACCTTTGCCCGAGTCAAATGGCAACAAATTTGTATTCGTAATAGTCGATAGCTTCACTAAGTACTGCCTGCTATATCCTATTCATCGACAAGATACAACGGAACTTAAGAAAGTAATGACTAATGCTATCTCGATTTTTGGCGTACCTAAACTAGTTGTTAGTGATCGAGGGCGTATGTTCGAGTCGGCAAGTTTTGTATCTTTTATCAAAGATCTTGGGTGTGACATCCACTACATAACACCGGAAATGCACCAATCTAATGGACAAGTGGAGCGGTACATGCGCACAGTCCTAAATATGTTGCGCATAGAAGCAAATCACCGGAAAACGCTTTGGTCCGAGATGTTATGGAAGTTACAGCTCGTTCTCAACATATCAAAACAGAAAACTACACAATCGTCGGCGCTTAACTTGCTGACAGGCATAGAGGCTGTTACTCCTATCATCAGGTCTCTACTGTACGATGTGGTTCAAGAAGAGTCGAATGAGAATAGAGAGGCTCGTCGTGAACTTAGCAGGTCCAGAGCAAGCGAGCTGCTACAGTCCAATCGTACTTGGCAAGACTCTTATGTTAACAAGCATAGAGACGCTCCTAAGCAGTACAAACGAGACGACCTTGTTTTTGTAATTAAGTATTCCCAGTCCACAGGGAAACTGGACCCCGGAATGCGTGGTCCTTACAGAGTAACACGTGTCCTGCCAAGTGGAAGGTATGAGCTGCGACTCTTGGCTGGGTCTTACGGCAAGACCACTCAAGCTGCCGCTGAATATATGGTGCCGTGGCGTGGCGAGTGGTGCCCCGAGTCTTGTGCTGCTTTCTTTGAAAGTAAGTTTTGTATCATGCCTGTATCCTACAGAACAATCATAACCGTTTTTGCCGTCTTTTCTTTCATGGGGTTATCGTAAATTCTCTCTTAAAATCTTTGCATCAGTACTTACTTTTAATTCCCCCATCCCTCATCTTAGGACTAATATACTGACTTACAAAAAAAAAAAACTGACGTTTCATGGTTTATATTAACGACAAATACGTTATGACTGTGGGGAGTAAAGCAGGTCATAGAGGAGCCCTAGACAGACGTAGAGTTACGTGGTTGCTGGGCTATGGACAGACGTAGTGTTACGTGGTCCTTCCTCACTGCCAAATAGACAGACGTAGAGTTACGTGGTCTAGTGGACAGACGTAGTGTTACGTGGTCCAATGTTTTATTCTGACCTACAGACGTAGAGCTACGTGGTTTGTCAGAATACTTGTTATTTATGCCTACAGACGTAGAGCTACGTGGTTTGCATAACTTTACTCACTGGCCGTGTGAACAGACGTAGAGCTACGTGGTTCACAGGACCTTGTTTTTACTTCTGGCCAAAGTAGTGCTGCATTGCAACCTAATTTTACCTGACTGCGTGAACAGACGTAGAGCTACGTGGTTCACGGGGTTGTTATCTTTGGAGTGTGTAGCGCTACGGGCCATAAACTTAAACTTACTTAAGTTGTCATAGGCGAATATGAACGTATTTGCTTATGAGCTTATTTGATTAATTATTATCAAGCGTTTTCTGTGTTTTAATCATGGATTGTGAATTCTAGATGATACGGACGAAGGAACTGACCCTGGAGCAGGACCTTCTACAGAAGAATTGGGTCAAAGGTCTAGTCATCCTCTGTCCCGTGGTCCTGTGGAAGAACAAGCGGTCGAGGACGTCCTTCGTCAGGAGAGGCCGTGTTAGGAATCCCCCAACAATAACAGTAGCCCTAGGAGGGGATACGCCCAACCGCCTTTATAATGCATCGCACGGACAGCTAGCGTTTCTTTTTGCTGCCGGCCTTCGACTCGTCAAGACGTCAACTCGGTGATATTGTTTTTTTTTCACATCTTTAAAATTCATTTTCTTTCCTGTTTTGTTTTGTTGGATAATTTTGTGATTAATTAATTTCTTTATTTATAATTAAAATCTTTAATTTGTACCGAATTATATTTTTTTAATTAAATTCCCTTCGGATTCCTAAAAATACTATTTGTAAGTAAACAACATGATACGTAGTCCTTGCAAGCAAGACGCTCATTATGGTTCTGTTCCGAACTTAAAACTGAATGACCAAAGCGACGATGACAACATTACCCAACGTTCGAAAAGAAAGCGGTGTGAATGTGGGGGTTCCTCAGAAGAGTCCAAAATTGACAAATTCATAAACACCATTACTTTGTGGCGTCAGGAAACTGACGAGAAATTGTCAGACATAAAATCGTATGTGCAAGATGTCGTACGACAAAACACAGAGATACTCGTTTCCCAGAGTGAGACAGAAAAATCCATTGAATTTTTATCACAAAAGTACGATGAGCTATTTCACCAAATAAGCTCTCAACAAAAACAAAATCAATCTTTCCTCGAGCGTGTGACTAAGGCCGAAGCCGTGACAGAGGAGATGGATCGTCGCTCCAGACTGAGTTCCTTGGAAATACGCAACATCCGACTATCAAATAAAACACCTTCTCAAGAAGACCAGCTTTCGGTTGTCACCAATATCTACAAGGAGTTATCTGTGGACGTGTCCTTGTCTGATATTTTTGACATCCGCCGTCTTCCGTCCAAGTCCGACAGCGTCACGCTTGTTTGCACCCTTAATTCAGTCATACTGAAAGGGAAAATCCTGAAGGCCTTTAGAGACTACAATAGGCGTAGCAATAAACTCAACTCCTCCATCATAGGCGGCTCAACCCACCCGATTTACATCGGCGAGCACCTGACGGCACAGGCCCGGCGGCTTTACTACCTAGCACGCGAGTACGCCAAGGCGGAAAAATACAAGTATTGCTGGACCGCCGGAGGCAGGGTGCTGAGGTTAGGTTAGGTTAGGTTAGGTTAGGTTAGGTTAGGTTAGGTTAGGTTGGGGTGCTACGGGCAGGAAACCTCCTCGAGTGCCCGGTCCCTTGAAGGCTTTGCTTCTCGCATTTGATCCTTGATCCGGTGCGAGCGGCGGGCTGACAAGGGATTCGGGACGGTGCACCCTGGGCGGCAGCCAATAACTCTCCGGTATGCGGGGTCTTATTGGTTGTTGTCTGATGTCCTGCCGAAGACGGCGCTCTCTCAGGTCTGCTTTCAGACTTTGTGTAGATGTGTGAATGGGGGGGAAAAGCGGAGTCCCTTTTTGGACTTCCGCTCTTTTGGCTGCTGGTTGTTTTCAGCTGGCAGTGGGAATCGACCAAGTTTGACCGGGAAACCGGGCAGCTTGGACGATCTCGTAATCTCAGAGGAGACTCTGGGACCGAGGGGCTTGGCTTAACCGCCCGGCCCGCGAGGAAGACAACCTCTGAAAAAATCACCCTTAATCCCTTGCCTTGGAGGCGCTGCAATGGGATGCGTGGCTGAAAGGTAGATCAGCTAAAGCGTTACCCCCGCTGGGGCACCGGCCGACCCCTCAGTGGGTTACCCCGTAGGCTTCCTCGGGTGCAGGGGGCACCGCCCGAGGTGACCGTTTATTTCCCCCATACTCGTGGGATCAGTTATGGAAGTCTCAATTAAAAACAAATATAAAAAATCGACGTCAAGTAGGAGCGACCGAGAAGGTCAGAAAGAGGACAATGAAGCAGTAACAGACTGTGAGGAGAGGTCTGATTTTGGGTCTGCATGCTCTTTACAGAGCTTTGTTTTCGACTCAGATGAATCCGAGGGAGCATGGCGCAGCAAAAGGCCGCGCCGCACTAAACGTGGCGCTGACGGTAGCCAAACGGCCCCAGCTGTCACTAGCATCGAGAGTGAACCCCGAAGTCGTTCTGGCTCTACGGGTAGCCACATTGGTTTGGCTAGGACAAAGGCAGAACTGGCGGCAGCTAAGCGTGAGGCTGACCAAATAGTTGCCCAGAAAGAATTGGAGGAGAAGGCTGAGCAAGCTCGCCTAAGAAAGGTGACGCGCAGAAAGGCGAACCGAGTTGAGGTAGATGAGTGTCTACCTAGCGAGGCCTTGGCAAAACAAGTCCAGGACGCGGTGGACATCATCTTGGATATTGGACAAAAATCCAAGAATTTAAAAGGAGGCTTTGTCAAGTGCCTTAAAGAGGCTTCATCGGCAATAACAGAAGCGGTAGAGGTCATGCGAGGGCGATCAGAGTCTGAGGAAACCCTCCTACTACAAGCAGAGAACCGTCGCCTCAACTCAGAAGTGCAGGAACTCCGCAAGCAAATGACTGCCCTTCAAACAGAGGTATCCACCCAAAGGCAAGCTGAGGAAAGGAACCGAGCAGCTGGTGACCCTGTTACTCGAGAGGACCTAGAGAATTTTATGGCGGACCTTCTCAGAAAGACGGGCTTTATGGTAGATGCCAAACTAGAGGGTATACAAGATCGGCTGTTACCAGAGAAGCGCCTTCGGCCTCCATTAGCAGCCGATAGAAAGATGACATGGAGTGAGGCCCTTGCCGGTTACAGTATTCCAACCCAGCCAGCGGAAAACAGCCAGGTAGCTGCTGAACCTCCAACTCCATCTGCTGATACCGCTATAGGGAAAGGAAAAGGAAAGGGCAAAAAGTCCAACGGACAAGGCAATACGGAGGTAGTTACAGGTCCACCTCAACAGTCCAGTTCATCTTCTCCTGCAATCCAGCAGTCTGCAGTTGCAGGACCCTCGTCTCCCCAAGGACAACTGGAATGGACTGAGGTTGGAAAGGGAGGTAAACATAAAGTCAAGAAGGCGAAAAAGAGTCCAGGTCAGCCACAAGCTGAGGGCTCCAACCAAACTAGGAGGAGGAATAAATCCCGGACTGCAAAAGTGCGAGTGCCACAGTCCTCGGCTGTAATTTTAACCCTACAGCCGGAGGCCGAGAAGCGGGGTATCACGTATAAAGATATCCTAACTGAGGCAAAAAGTAAGGTGGGGCTGGCCGAATTAGATATCACGGGTCTACGTTTTCGCAGAGCGGCCACAGGTGCGGCCGTATTCGAACTACCTGGCACAACTAGTGGAGGTAAAGCGGATGCCCTTGCCGAAAAGCTACGAGGAGCACTCAACGGGACCGATGTGAAGGTTTCGAGACCTGAGGTCTGTGCAACCCTTATTATTAGCGGACTTGACGACGCGGCCAGTGCAGAAGACGTGCTGGAAGCAGTCGCCCGATTGGGCGAATGTTCAAGGGAGTCGGTCAGGCTGAGTGATATCCGGCTAGACCCGTTTGGGAGGGGCCGGGTATTTGTCAGCTGCCCCGTAATGGCGGCCAAAAAACTTACAGGTGAAGGAAGACTTCTCATTGGTTGGGTCACCGCTTCGGTGAGGCTGATTCACTCGCAGCCCAGGCGATGCTATAGATGTCTGCAGAGTGGGCACGTTAGGGCGCAGTGCACAGCCGAGACCGATCGCAGCGACACCTGCTATCGCTGTGGCAAAGCAGGGCACAAGGCTGGGAGATGCGAGGCCGTCCCTAACTGTGCGATTTGTGAGGCAGCTAACAAACCTGCGGATCACAGACTGGGTAGTAGCGCTTGTAAGGCACCAGTTGTTAAGAAAGGCAGAAAAGGTGGTTCATTGGGCCAGTCCCAGCAGCCAACTAGCCCCATGGACACAGATATGTTCAGGGCAGAGACGACGTCACAAATCGTCAATTAATAATATGGCCCCACTGAATTTCTTACAGGCGAATGTAAACCATTGCGCCGCGGCTCAAGATTTGTTCATACAAAGCTTGGCGCAATGGTCAGTACAAATAGCGGTGATAGCGGAGCCCTACTTCATCCCATCGAGGAACAACTGGATCGTCGACAGCTCCAACACAGCTGCCATAGTAGTGCTAGATGGGTCATTGATGGCACGATGCGTGATACGGAGGCCTGGTTGTGTCTCGGCACTGTTGGGAAATATTGTTGTTGTGTCAGTGTATTTTTCACCCAATAGACCCCTCGCAGAATTCGAGTCTTTCTTGGATGGGGTAGGGGCCGTTATAAGGCAGTACCATCCTTGTCCCATTTTGCTTGCTGGAGACATTAATGCCCACTCAATGGCTTGGGGATCTCGCAGTACAGATGACCGCGGTATAGTGGTTGAGCAGTGGCTTACGATGGTCGGCCTCTCAATTTTAAACAAAGGAACGAGACCAACATGCGTGCGCCCTCAAGGCAGTTCGAGAGTGGACGTAACGTTCTCCTCTCCTGCAGTTGCGCACCGTGTTCGCGATTGGGAGGTGGTGCCGGATGCGGAGACACTGTCGGACCATGAATATATCCGATTTAGTGTCTCCTCATCTGAAGTTACCCCTTCAGATGCGAGGCCAGAAAATGTTAGTAGAGGGGGGCCAAGGTGGGCCCTAAAACGTCTCGACAAAGAGGTTCTCGAGGAAGCAGCGCTGGTACAAAGCTGGTCGCCGATCCCCGACTCCCCAGAAAACATTGACGTGGAAGTGGCCTGGTTCCGGGAAGCTATGACAAGTATTTGTGACGCGTCGATGCCTCGGGCCAGGCCATTTACCCAAAAGAAGCAGGTATACTGGTGGTCCGTGGAAATTGCCGAACTGCGTTCAAATTGTAGCACGGCTAGACGCCAATATACAAGGCAAAGGAGGAGACGCCCAAGGAACGAAACGGCAGAGCAGCATTTGCAAATCATATATAAAGAGGCCAAAAGAGCCCTGCGTAAGGCTATTGCTGTTGCGAAAGACAAAGCCAGAGAGGAACTATTGGCTACGCTGGATAATGACCCTTGGGGACGGCCATATCGAATGGTGCGGCGAAAATTGCGCCCTTGGGCTCCCCCCTTAACGGAAACTCTTCCGCCTGAATTTCTGTGCAATGTGGTGTCGACGTTATTTCCAACAAGAGGTCCACACACACCCCCAGCAATGGCATGCACGCTAGGTGGCGTGATCACGCCACATAATGATGCATGTACGGTGACAGAAGCGGAAACGGGTGCAGCGATTCTTCGGCTCCGGTCCAGGAACGCAGCCCCGGGTTTGGACGGCATCCCAGGTCGTGCATTAGCGTTAGCACTGAAACACTTAGAGCCTAGATTTCGCGCACTACTGACGACTTGCATGGAGTTGGGGCAATTCCCGAGGGAGTGGAGGACAGGGAAGCTAATTCTTCTGGCAAAAGAGGGTCGTTCGCCAGATTCTCCGTCGGCGTTTAGGCCGATCGTACTAGAGAGCGAATTGGCAAAACTTTTTGAGGCGATTATTGCCGCCCGCCTTATCAAACATCTTGGTACGGTTGGTCCCGATCTGGCTGATAATCAGTTTGGCTTTCGGAGGAAAAGGTCCACTGTCCACGCAGTTTTACGCGTGAAAGGGCTGGTGGAGGATGCTAGGGCCCGAGGAGAAGTAGTGCTGGCTGTCTCATTAGACATTAAAAACGCCTTCAACACTCTCCCCTGGGCCTGTATCAAGGAGGCACTGCAGTTTCATAGAGTACCTACATACCTGCAGAATATCGTGGGATCCTATCTCTCCGAAAGGCAGATTGAATACCCTGGTAAAGATGGTTGGCACAGTTGGGCAATGTCGTGCGGTGTTCCACAGGGGTCGGTTCTTGGTCCACTCCTGTGGAACATCGGCTACGACTGGGTGTTGCGAGGGGCAAATTTGGCAGGGGTACACCTGACATGTTACGCGGATGACACCCTTGTGACTGTAAGGGGTAAAACATATAGAGAGGCATGTTTGCGTGCTACCGCTGCGGTGGCGCATGTGGTGCGGCGTATTAGGCTGCTTGGGTTGGAGGTGGCACTCGATAAGTCGGAGGCCCTTTTATTCCACGGAGCCCGTCAAGCGCCCCCATTGGGAACGGGTATAATGGTCGGTGGAGTTACCATCGACATCAAGAGGACTATGAAGTATCTCGGGCTAATCCTTGATAGCCGATGGGACTTTGCTTCCCACTTCCAGATGCTGGTGCCCAAATTGCGAACCACAGCGTTGGCCTTAGGAGGACTGATGCCTAATCTTGCAGGACCAAAGGCATCGTGCCGCCGTCTCTACGAAGGGATCGTTCGGTCGATTGCACTATATGGTGCCCCTATATGGGCAGAAACCTTGAACAGCCGAAATATCGCCCTCCTAAACTCGTCTCAGAGGGTGTTGGCAATCAGGATCATTCGAGGATATCGCACAATCTCCCATAGCGTAGCGTGCGTATTAGCTGGTTCGGTCCCTTGGGACCTTGAAGCGAGAACCCTTGCTTCCGTCTTTTTCTGGCGGGAGGAGGCAAAAGTGCGGGGCCATCGATTTGCGCCCAGAGAGGTGGCGGGGCGTCGAAGTCAACTCCGGCTAGACGCTCTGCAAATCTGGCAGGATAGGCTCGCAGAAACAAATTTCGGCCGCAAGACGTTGGATGCCGTCCGTCCAATTCTTCGTCAGTGGATGGATCGGTGTCATGGCGCCCTTACATTCCGGCTGACACAGGTCTTAACCGGGCATGGTTGCTTTGGAAAATACCTGTGTCAGGTGGCTGGAAGGGAGCCAACAACCGTATGCCATCACTGCGGCGGCGGCCTGGAGGACACAGCCGAACACACCCTCACGGCGTGCACGGCCTGGACGGGTGTACGTGCCGAATTAACGGACGTTATAGGAATGGATTTATCCCTCCGAGCCATATTCCTTGCGATGGTCTCGTCGAGGGATGGCTGGAATGCCGTGCGGTCATTTTGTGAGGAAGTAATGGAGGCCAAAGAATTGGCAGAGCGGGAACGAGAAGCCGCTACAACATTGGCCATCCGACGCCGTAGAGCTGGGCGGAGACGGCGGGATTATATCCGCCACATGCCGCCATGACAGTAGCCTCGGGCGGCAGACTCGGGGTTTAGTCTGCCGCTCCTTATGGGCGAAAGAGGTAGCGTGCGCGTGTACCCGCGCGCACTCACATGGCGGTACAATTTCTAAGAGGTACCTGGATGCAGGTGGTCGCAGCCGAGGCGCAGTAGAATACCAGACTTCGGTCAGGTGACCCTGCGCTCTCGGCATGAAATGCGACATGAGGTACACCGGGGTGTTTTTTAGTGGGTTCAAGTCCCACATAACCACTCTACCGTCCCCGCGGCAGAGTGGTATGCGAAGGCATTTTTCATCCCGTCCCAAAAAAAAAAAAAAAAAAAAAAAAGGTTAGGTTAGGTTAGGTTAGGTTAGGTTAGGTTAGGTTAGGTTAGGTTCCCCCCCCGAGGTGGTTCCCGGTTTGTCGTACCGGGGGGGCTCAGTACCCGTGGTTAGTCCTCAAACCACGGGGAAGCCAAGAGGAACCCGCGCGGGGGCGCTCCTGCTGCCTGACACACCAGCAGCGAGCGCCCACAATGGGGCGGCGGGGGAGTGGGAAGTTCTCCCCCCACCCGAGGAGGGGCGCTCCCGCGGGCTCGGCTTCGGCCTTGAGCCTGCTGGGATGCGCCCAATGGGGCGGCGGGGCAGTGGGAAGATCTGCCCCCACCCGGGGAGGGGCGCATCCGCAAGGATGCGCCCATTGGGGCGGCGGGGGAGTGGGAAGATCTCCCCCCACCCGAGGTGGAGCCGCCGGGAGGGGAATATTTTATTGCTCTCCCGGCGCTTCAGGCGGGGCCACACCGCCGTGGTTGTGGTCGGAGATCGGTCGCGGAGGAAAGGGAGTTTCGGTGCTGCGTTGCCGATCTCCCTTTCTTCCGCGGCCGAGCGGTGCCGCACGTGTTTGCGGCGAGAGGCAAGCGGCGGAGCCTTTTATCTTCTCCGCCGCTGGGAGCCAGTTTATCTGGCTCCCATGGGGCCACAGGCGGTGGACTGCGTGGGAGTCTGCCGCCTCTCAATTGGCCCAAGGAGGTACGGCGCGTCCGTGAGTTCCGGACGCGCCTACTTGGTGAGTCGGGGGGACGCTCAGACGTCCCCGAGGAGGGGCTGCTTTGGCGGCCAGCCGTGCCGGGGTTCGCGGTTGTATTTCCTTTCCCGTGTCCCCGGCAAAAGCGGCTGCGATGGAACTCCGAAGGTTTTTTAGTGGGTAGGCACGTCACTCTGGCGTGGAGTCCCACATAACCCGACAGCTTCCCCTGCAAGCTGTCGGGTATCCGTAACATGGATCTTTCCTTCGTTAAAAAAAAAAAAAAAAAAAAAAGGTTAGGTTAGGTTAGGTTAGGTTCTCTAGGTGCAGTAGAGGCCCTGGAGGAGTGACTGAGGGGGCTCTTCAACGCCTGTCTCGAGCAGGGGAAGTTTCCCAAGGCGTGGAAAGCGGGACGACTGGTCCTGCTGAGGAAAGAGGGACGACCGGCGGATTCCCCGTCTGGGTTTCGTCCTCTAGTCGTGCTCGATGAGGCTGGCAAATTGCTGGAAAGAGTCACTTGTGACCGCCTTGTCGTGCACCTCGAGCGAGTGGGTCCGAACCTCGCGGACTCCCAGTACGGGTTCCGCCGGAAGAGGTCCACCATCCACGCCATTCTGAGAGTGAAGTCCATGGCGCAGGATGCGGTCTCCCAGGGTGAGGTGGTCGTGGTGGTGTCTCTCGACATCGCCAACGCCTTTAACACCCTCCCCTGGCCTTGCATCTTGGAGGCACTCCGCTATCACGGGGTGCCACCATACCTGCGCCGGCTCATCCAGGACTACCTCTCAGAGAGGAGGGTAGTATTTCCTGCTCGAGACGGATGGAAGGAGTGCGCAATGACGCGCGGTGTTCCACAGGGTTCCGTCTTAGGACCGCTCCTGTGGAACATCGGGTACGACTGGGTACTGTGGGCGGTTAATCTTCCGGGCGTCGCGGTAGTATGTTACGCCGACGACACGCTCGTAACCGCCCGTGGTACAACATTCCGGGAGGCGTCATTGCTGGCGACTGCGGGAGTAGCGCAAGTGGTGCGCCGAATCCGCCGGCTGGGTCTGGAGGTTGCCCTTCAAAAATCCGAGGCGTTGTGTTTTCACGGCCCTCGGAGGGGGCCTCCGCCAGATTCTAGCCTTGTGGTTGGCGGTGTCCATATCGCCATCAAGCCGACGATGCGGTACTTGGGCATCGTCCTTGATGGCAGGTGGAATTTCGGCGCCCACTTTGCGGCGTTGGTGCCGCGTATTATGGCGGCGGCTGGTGCGCTGACGCGGCTCTTGCCCAATTTGGGAGGGCCAGAGGCGTCCTGCAGGCGGCTGTATTTGGGGGTCGTGCGATCCATGGCCCTCTACGGAGCCCCAATATGGGCAGAGGCCCTGAGTAACCAAAATATCGCCCTCTTGCGAAGACCGCAGAGGGTGATGGCGATCAGGGCCGCAAGGGGATATCGCACGATCTCCGCGGAGGCAGCGTGCGTGCTGGCTGGTAGTATGCCATGGGACCTGGATGCTGAGATCCTCGCCTCCCTTTTCAGGTGGCGAGAGGAGGCACTGTCCCGGGGTCACCGGCCGGCACCTAGAGAGATCGCAGGACGCCGCAACGAGCTGTGTCAGCGCGCCATCGAGGTGTGGAGCCAGAGGCTGGAGCAGCCCACTGCTGGGCGTAGAACCGTCGAAGCAGTCCGTCCAGTCTTGGGTCAATGATTGGCGAGGCAGCACGGCTCCCTAACCTTCCGCTTGACGCAGTTGCTCTCCGGGCATGGATGCTTTGGAGGGTACCTGTGTCGCATAGCGGGACGGGAGCCGTCGGCCGTTTGCCACCATTGTGACGGATGCCTGGACGAGGACGCCCAGCACACATTGGAAGTCTGCCCAGCCTGGGCAGTTGACCGCGCCGAACTACGCGCGGTCGTGGGGGACGACCTCTCGCTGCCGACCGTGGTCAAATGCATGGTCGACAGTGAGACGTCGTGGACAGCGGTGCAGGCCTTTGCGGAGTGCGTCATGCTCCGCAAAGAGGCGGCGGAGAGAGAGCGCGAGGACACAACTGACCTCGCCATCCGCCGCCGGCGCACAGGGCGCAGAAGGCGGGCTTATGGCCTGCACCATCTGCCCCCGTAACAAAGACCGGTCGGGTGGCGGATACGGGAATCCGCCATCCGGCTTAACGGTCCGGGTTGAAAGGCGCACGAGTGTCATGTGCGCCTTTACCGTCGCAGGTAGAGAGTAGTCCTGCTGGCCGCTCCGACCCTCTCGCAAAGAAGAGGCTGTTTGTTGAGCGTGCCGTGCCGAGGCCGCCGAGGTAGCGGCTGCCGCGCTGGGACCATGGGCGAGAATAGCCCACAGTCTCGGCCATATGCGGTAGGCGATGACACCGGGGTGTTTTTAGTGGGTTCAAGCCCCACACACCCGCTCTGCTGTCCCGCGCAGAGCGGTACGGTGCGAAGGCATTTTCACCCCGATAAAAAAAAAAAAAAAAAAAAAAGGTTAGGTTAGGTTAGGTTAGGTTAGGTTCCCCCCCGATTGGTTCCCATCTTGTCGCGATGGGGGGGCTCAGTAGCCGCGGATTAGCCACCCGCGGTGAAGCCAAGAGGAACCGGGCGGAAGGCGCTCCAGGTGGGTTTTCGGAGGGCACCCACCTCGGAGTTGCCTTACAGAGAGGAGAACACCTCTTTAAAAAATCTGTAGAGCGGGCCTCGTGCAGAGAAGCACATTAAAAAAACGGCTAGTTAGTGGGCGTCGAGGAGGACAACCTCGTTAAAAAACAGTGGATAGGGCCCCGAGGAGATGACCTCGTTAAAATAACAAACTAGATGAGGCCTGGCTGTGGGTGAGGGGGGTGGAATCTCTCCGCACTCACAGTCGTGGTAGGGGTCGCGGGGGAAGAGGAGTGTCGGTGAGTAGGTGCGCCGTTCTCCTTGTCCTCCGCGACCAAGCGCGGCTGTGGCGCTTGACATGGCATCGGTGGGGCCGCAGGGGAAGAGGAGTGTCGGTGATAAGGTGCGCCGCTCTCCCTGTCCTCTGCGGCCGACAATTGGTGGGCCTCTGTTACCTATGGTTAACAGAGGCCAAACTGAGGGCTGGTTGAGCGGCGGAAACGGGATTCCGTCTCGCTCGACAGACAGCCCTCCGAATTGAGACGTCGCTGGTGTCAAGACGTCTACCCCTTTAGGGCCAGACTGGCTGGCTGAGGGCCGCTCCTATCCCTCTCATTGGAGAGGGTACCGGAGCTGGATGGGGCTGCAAATTAGCGGCCGCCGCGCCGGGGCTGTGGAGCATTAGGAAGCACACGGCCCTGGCATTATGCGGATTGGGTAATGACACCGTGTGGTTTTAGTGGGTACGAGTCCCACATACCTGTCCGGCTTCCCGTGGCCGGATGGACGAGACATGAGTCTTTCCACACGTTAAAAAAAAAAAAAAAAAAGGTTAGGTTAGGTTAGGTTAGGTTAGGTTAGGTTAGGTTAGGTTTTTTTTTTTTTTTTTTTTTTTTTTTTTTTTTTTTCCTTTTCCCCCCATATATTTTGATGGAGACGGTATTTACAGTTTCTAAATTTTCCACAATCATATTTATTCATTCCATCATTCTTTTATATATTCCATTCATTCTTCACCTTTTACACTTTATTATATAACTAAACATATACTAATATAGTTAATATTTAATATAATAATTTAATACATCATTTATAATACTTGTAATCTTATAAACCGTCTATATATTTCATAACACTTTATTGTTTTCTTATTTTATAGTGTTTTACTTTTTACTTATTTCCACTTCGTACACTTTATAATTATTCCGAACTTTCCTACATAAAACAGCCTTTTTTATTCCTATTTCCCTTTTGTACTTTCCCATGTATTTTCCGATCCCTTTTCACACCATCTTACTCTTATCACTCAGCACATCGCACACTTCACATACACCGCATCCACAGTAAGGGCTGCCTCGCCCCCCTGACCCTTCCCGGCTCAACACAATAAGAGTAAACTTTTATGTGGTTGAATACATTTCTATTCATATTTGAACCGCAGAAGGGTGAAGGAAAGCGTGAGCCCCCACTTTTCTTTTTATACCAATGATCACGGCGAAGCCCTGTATGTTGGCTGAGTTTGAGGCTCGGGGGAGCCAGCGCGAAACTTATTCTCATCTCGAGTCGCCCCACACAACATTTTTGTGAGCGGTCGGTTCGCTTTTGAATTCTCAGCGCTCCATTGTACTCCCCCCAACCTCTCACCCCTCCAACATACGGTCCCCGAAGGAACGCCGTTTTCACTCTTCCTAGTGTTGACACTGTGGAGCCCACATTAGCCATTATAAAATAATTACTGTACGTAGCGGTGTTTGCGGCCATGTTGCCTTTAGCAATATGCCACTGCCGACCTGGCTATCGCGTCCCACCGTTTTTTAACTGGGCATTCATTATAAAATGCATTGTGGTCCACGATAGCCAGTCCGGCCCTCTTACAGTTTTGGCAACTAGGTGTGCCGCCCGCCTGCCAATCCGGGCACTCGGCACGCACATGTGTACCACCGCAATGGCTACATAGATCCGCAGGGTCCTTACAGAAGCGCCTGGTGTGTCCGTACCCTAGGCAACGCGAGCATTGCGCTAGGGGGGACTGGTCCTCTGCCAGGATTACCTGCAGATCTATGCGCAGACTTCCCGCATCAACCACTCGCTGCCATATCTTTGGTGATGTACTAAGTACAATGTGGCAGGTCAGGGGGTTTCGCGCCTTTTTGCGGTATTTTATCTCCACCCTGTTTTCCTCCGTGCTGAGGCCGACAAAAACAGCCCCATTCTGGCTTCTCATGGCCTTCAGGACGTCCCCGTCACTATGTCGAACAAGGACGCCCCTCAGGATGAGAAGCGGGTCTCTGTTTTTGACGTCCTCAACACGGAGGCCCCTATCTGCTTGTTCTATCCTATTTCGCACTTTCTTTCTTTCTTCCTCACTAGCACAACTCATGACAATTTTCTGGTCTTTGGCTTTCCGCACTTTCTCCACCGTGACCCACCCCTCCTTAGCGTCTACAGCATCCCTTATCTTCTCTAGCACCTGCTCTCCTGTGTCTCCACTGTCATCTGACGTGACCACCAGTGAGTGCAGGGCTAGTCTTCGTTGGGGTGGAACTTGGGGCTGTCCCACAACTGCTCCAGCATATGACTGTCTGCTTGACGTGTTCTCAACATGCTGTTTGACGACAAGGTCCTTCAATTCGTCGATCTTTTTGTTGTTGGCTTCTATTAAGCTCGCGTTTTTCTTGAGCTGTGTAAACAAGTTCTGTTCTTCTTCTTTTTGGACATCAGGTTGTGGGGTTTGGGTTTCTCGTGCAGGTTCTGGTTTAGATTTTCCCTGTCCCTCGTTTTCCTTGACCATCTGGTATAGCCTTTCTATGGCCTGGAGCACGCCGGCTTTTATATCCGATTTAAGGTTTCTAGAGTTGTTAAGCAACAGTTTTGCCTTAATAAAACAGGCCTTGGCTTCGGCAGTTTTATTTGCGTATTTTGCAACTGGGGGGGGACTTTGTTCCACCTGGTTCTGCCTCAGTTTGTCGTTCTTCTCTTGTGAGAGTATTTTCTTCGCTACAGGGCCCGTTTGCTTGGAGGTAACCGGGGAAACTTCAGCACCGGATCCCATTTCCCATTCGCCTATACTTTTCCTCACGGAGATGGTCACTGTCTTTGGGGGAGATTTGGCCCCCTCGTTGGGCTGTTTTACAGGTGTTCTTCTCATCATATTGGAGGGATGCGTTAGTTTGATAAAAATAAAGTTGTATAAGTGGTAAAATCAAGTAAATATAAAAACAGTAGGTTTGTAAAAGTTGTAAGTAATAATAATTTTGTCAAATATGTCACACGTTAAAAATTTTGTAATATCTTCGACTAGATTTGTTCTATCACTCACTATTTTAATCAACACAGCCTTTTAAACCGCACTGTAAGGTGCAATTCGTCAAAATCTATAAATAGCTCAGCCTTCCGTCTGTGCAAGTCGTCAAAAACGAGTTATCACTGTGTTTGGTTATAGATTTTATAACTGTCGTCTGTGTATATTTAGTTGCTTAGGCTGTATATCTTGTATATTCTTGCTGTTGATTTAGGCTATTGGTGTCTAAGTGATGTGTAGTCAAGATTTTTAAGATATGTAGTCGGAATAACACGTGTTTGTGGAAAATTTGGTTTTGTGTGTCGTTTATTAACACAACGTTAATATCAAATCGTATCAGTGCTTGTTTTAGAAAAACAATGTGGTCACAGTATAATGAGTGTTATCAATTTTTCTCCGTATATGGAGATCGTGGTATTTAGTGTCGTTTATCTTGTTTTTCAATAGATAACACTTTCAAAGATAAAGTAAAGCTGCGCTCTTGCGTTTTTGTCTATTTTCGTCGTAGGCACGTGGTGAACACGTGGTTTTTTATTTTCGTCAAAGCTTAATATTGATTATAATTAGGTATCTGTGACTCACTTTGAGGCTGTCTGCGACCTTCCGGCTGTTGGAATTGATGTTTTCGGTGGCTGCTTTCGTTGAAAACTGGTGTTTGTAGGTTTTCTTCGCTGCACTCCCGAAATTTGATTCCACAGTCACTGATGCTAGATTTCTCGAATAGGCAATCAGTTTCCGAGTCGTTTAATGCAATTTGCTCGTCAATAGCACTATTTTAAGAATTTTTATGAATTTTTTAGCCGGAGCGTCGAAAAACGTGACGTCTCGGTCGGCGGTCGGCACGATACTGGTTAGGTTAGGTTAGGTTAGGTTAGGTTAGGTTAGGTTAGGTTAGGTTAGGTTAGGTTAGGTTAGGTTAGGTTAGGTTAGGTTAGGTTAGGTTAGGTTAGGTTAGGTTAGGTTAGGTTAGGTTAGGTTAGGTTAGGTTAGGTTAGGTTTTTTTTTTTTTTTTTTTTTTTTTTTTTTTTTTTTTTTTTTTTTTTTTTACGTTCATCTCCAAAATGATCGGAGTCATTGGCTGCCTTTTATTAAATTATCTTTTCAATCAAGTTATTCATTCATCATCTATCAAATATCGTTTCGTTCATACGTCTTTTCATACATGCCTGGCGGTGTTTTTACCGCGTGCTATCACTGCATACTCGTACCGTGCGTTTTCCGTGTTGGAAGAATTTGGGTTGAATTTCTTTTATTTATGTTGAGTGTTAATTTTGAGCAATATTTAATGAATTTGTCCCTTTTGTTGTCATCACTCATAATTTCAGATATGTTATCTTTTTTCATTGCAATTTTGATTCTTTGCTCAATTTCATACCTTTCTTTGCCAAACACGGGACACTCCAGTACGGCATGCAGGATGTTTTCTGGGACATCCGGTCCACAGGCGCACGATGGGTCCCCCTTACATTTGAATCTGTGCAAGTATTCGGAGAACCCACCGTGCCCTGTTAGTACTTGCGCGGCTACACTGTTCATCGTCATTTTTCTAATTATTTTATAGGCCGTTGAAGCCGTGGGAAAAAACACTTTTGTTGTTGACGCAGTTTCGCCACGCTCGTACCTAAGATCCCATTCGCGAAGCGATTCCTTGCGAAGGTTTCGCTTCGCGAACGAGATAGGACACAGATCGTAATCCGGCTGCTTTTTTAGTCTCTGTGCTGCCTCTTTTGCTAATTTGTCCGCCCTCTCGTTTCCCTCCAGCCCCGCGTGCGCTTTTATCCAGAAGAGTGAGATGACTTTCTGTTGAGAAACACTATTCAAGTTTTCCCTGGCTTTAACCGCGAGGGGATGGAGGGAAGCGAGGTTTACAAGCGTTTGTAAGGCGGACATAGAGTCACTATAAATGCCAATGGCGTTTGCACTGCTCTTCCTTGCCCATCTTGTCGCCTCGTATATTGCCAATAGCTCCGCCTGGTACACCGTACAATACGGAGACAGACGGAGCTTGATTGCTCGAGATTCTCGATCTCCGACCCAGATGGACAGAGCGGCCCCCACCCCACCGTCAATACTACTGCCGTCGGTGAAGATCCTCACCTCATAGTTACTATTCGCCTCAACCTCGGCTTGGTTTTCTAAGAGAGTGAAGGATCTTGCAACGTTTGACGCTGGGTGGGGGGCCTCCAGTGCCGACACCATGGTCTCGATTTCCCCGTCCACTGGTCCGGGCTGCACCACCCCCTTTTTGATCTCGTACAGCGAAGCTGCTTCGCGTATACGGAGGTCAATCGGGAGCATTCCAGCCAGGACCAGTGCCGAGTTCCGAGAGACCGTACGATAAGATTTGCACATTTTCTGTGCAAATCCCCGCTGCACAGTGTTTAGTCTTTTCTGTATTCCGACTCTATTAGCTGCCGGCGCCCAGGCACTCGCGGCATACAGAAGTATGGGCTCGACCGCCGCGGTGTATATGGTTCTTATTACGTCTGGGTTGAGTCCCCAGTTCGCTTTTGCGGCTCTGGCCAGTTTTTGATAAACGTTCAGGGCCTTTTTACACGTGTTTTGAATATGTGACTTAAATGTTAATTTATCATCGATGGTCAGTCCTAATAATTTAATTTCATTGGTCATTGCCAATGCGACACCCCCCATGCTTAGGCGTGGTTTGTCGTATTTCAATTTTCTGGTTACAAGCATTACTTTTGTCTTGTTACTGGCAAAATTGAGTTTGTTAGTGACGCCCCACGCCCTCACACGGCTGAGTATGTCATTGGCTTGACTCTCTATTTGGATTGCAGTATCACCATCAAACGCCAGGACGACGTCGTCCGCAAAAGCTTGGGCATATACACCGCGTCGTTCGAGCTCCTTCAGGAGGGGATCTAGGAGTAGGTTCCATAAAAGGGGCCCAGCTATGGAGCCCTGTACACACCCTTTCATTGCTGCCCTGCGGGCCTCCTCTCCCCCATATCTAATAGTGACGTGTCGGTCTGTAAGGTAACTGTCGATAGTTCGTCTTATATTTACAGGGCATTTTTCTTCCGCCAGACGGAGTTTAATCATTGGCCACCAGGCTCCATCGAAGGCTCCCTCTATATCCAGCGACACCACTGTTACAAGCTTCTTTTGCTTTAGCTTGTCATGGATATGTTGCATTAGGGTATAGAGGGAGTCTTCGGTGCTCCTTTGAGGCATAAAGCCGTACTGGCGGATACTGAACCTTGGTAGGAGATGATACCTGAGCCGGGCAACCAACATTTTCTCATAGATCTTGCCTAATATAGGCAAGAGCCCTATGGGTCTGTATGACTTTGGTACTTTGTAATCATCTCTTCCGGGTTTGCGGAGTCCCACATAACCCGGCAGCCTCCCCTGCAAGCTGTCGGGTATCCGTAACATGGATCTTTCCTTCGTTAAAAAAAAAAAAAAAAAAAAAAAAAAAAGGTTAGGTTAGGTTAGGTTAGGTTTTTTTTTTTTTTTTTTTTTAATTGTAGGCGTGAGTAGTGGATGAAAATCCTTCATGGACATCTGGGAAGGGAGTGCCCAGATAGTGCCGGACTCCTACCGGCTAAAAACACCCTCTACTCATCTACCTTTACAGACTTTCCTCCGACTACATTTCTCGGAGTCTGTTTTTACATTGAATCATATTTTTACTATAATTATATATCACATTATTTAATTTATATTTATTTACAATTTTATTTACCACAGTATGGTATGCTACCACTATTATCTTGCGTTTACATTTCAATAGTCTTACTATATTAAATTATATATTATGTATAAATTACCATTATTCATATATTATATCTTTGAACTTATTTATTATTTTACTTTAACGAGCTTTACACTGCGTTTTATATTACATTTATGTATCATATTTAACATCCTTTTCCTAATCTTATACAGTTTTATTGTACAATGTCTTATACATTGTATATTATTATACATTAATATCTGTTTCTTATTATAGTTTTCTGATCTTATAATATTTATATTCTTTTACAAGTATGGTCATGTTTTTCTCTTCTTCTATATGCTTATTTATATGTGTTTATATTCACCAATTTCCTCATATCTATTGTTCTACTGTTGTTTCCTTCCAGGCCTCTTTTTATTTCATATTAGCATTAATATGCCGCGTAATTATTTTAATTACCCTACAAGGTGTTTCCGACTGCAGCGCACACAGCGCCCGCTGTGCCTCCATGCTTCCTCCTCTCCACTCTTATTTTATACAAAAGTACATTATTTACTTTTGCTGAGGAATGCACTGCATTCCTCTTTCTCTTTATGCTTGGGGAGGGAGCAGTGGGCGCAGAGCGGGTCCGCTGTGAGCTCCGCACTCGGTTACAACTTTTGAGGCCGTGGGAGGGGGGAACATCCAACATTAGTTTGCCTTTAGCAATATGCAACGGCCGACCTGGCTATCGCATCCCATTTTTGCCTTACTTGGCATACCGTGCTGAAGGCATTGTGGGCTACGTCAGCCATGCCGGCCTTGTTGCAATTATTGCAGGTGGGCGGGGCTTTGGCCAGCCACTCCGTGCATTGAGCCTTCAGGTGCTGTCCACCGCAATGGCTGCACAGGTCCTCTTCCTGCTTGCAGTACCGCCTGCTATGGCCGTACTCCAAGCAGCGAGAACACTGTACCAGCGGTGATTGGTCCAGCACCCTAATGGTCTGCATGTCTATTTGGACCGTTCCTCGTTCCAGAGTTCTGGCCCAAATAGACGGCGACACACTCAGCACGACGTGGCTCGTCAAAGGGTTCCTAGCCTTTTTCTTATACCTAATCTTTACCCTATCTTCTTCAGCGTTGAGGCCGCGGAACACGTCCCTGTTCTGATTTCTATAGGCCTTAATTATGTCTTCATCCGAATTCGAATTGAGGACGCCTATACAAATCAGAAGCGGGTCCCGGTTCTTCACTTCCTCGACGCTGAAGGAGTTTACACATTGCAGCTTTTCCTTCAACTTATCCCTATCCCCTTTTGTGGCCAAGCCAATTACTACCTTGGCGTCTTTGGCCTTTCTTACTCTCCTAACCTCCACCCATCCCTCCTTGGCGTCTACTACCTTCCTTACTTTTTCAAGTACATTCTCCCCAGTGTCGAATTCGTTTTTGGAGGAAACCACTATCGTGTGAAGGGTTTCTTTCCTTCCCGCGGTGACATTGGGGAGAGCAGGTTTGCCAGCGGCGATGCTGGCATAGGTAACGGCTTCACCGATCTTTTGTTGTTGTTCGAGCATATCTCGAATGTCTCTCATCTGTCGCGCATTTTCGTTCAGAAGGTCCTTGATCTCGTTTATTTGGCCGTGTTTGAGGGCTGGGGTAGAGGTCGGGGGTGGAGGCGGAGGCAGAGCGACATGTTTGAAATAATAAATGGTATCACGTCTCAACACTTCCTCTTCTTGTACCAAGTTGTGTAATTTGTTCAAGCACTCCAACACCTTAGATTTAATCGAATTTTTAATATTTCCTGAGGCCTGCATTTGTGCATAGGCCTCATCATAAATTTCTGTTGATTCAACAGCAAAAGTTTTATTCATGGCCTCTGTTGTTAGGCCATTTGGGTGTCTCTCGTAAAAAGTTTCCTCTGTCCGGAAATGCGGGGTTTTATTAGGAGACAGTTGTGATAATGATAATTCGTAGGAGATAACCTCACTTTCGGGTTCTTTAAATAGCACCCTACTTGTTTTTGCCGAGTGGTTTGGAGTCCTAATCATATTGGAGGTATGAGTCAAAATTTGTTAAAAGTAAAATTGTATAAGTTGTAAAATGGGATAGTATTTTAAGTTAAAATTTAAATTAATAATTAATAAAATCAAATTTCAATTAAAATCTTAATTAATAAATTAAATTAACACAATTTAAAAACTAAATATGATACAGGGTTTCCTGAACCCTGGTCTTGCTACTCAAGTACTGGAGAGAACTGATGAAGATGGGGTGGTTTCCGGATTTTCTCCTAGGAGAAAATCGTCGAACCGGGATAAAACGGAGCCTTGTTGCTCTTCTCCTCAGTTCTTTCCAATTTACTTAAATAGACTTTTCTTAACCTAATTATTTTGTTACAATTTAAAATGGTAGAGCTGTAAAGAGGCTCTACCTGTCGACTTATTAGCTAATATAGAGTATTTCGAGTAATTAAAATACGATCTCTGTCGAAATTTGTTTTTTTTTTTTTTTTTTTTTTTTGTAGAGACGGTAGGCTCTATCTAGAGTCGACTTGTTATTCCCGGCCTGGAAGCCGGCAGTCACTGGTTAAATCCGAATTTTGAAAAATTTCGGACTGTTAGTTCGAGTGTTACGGCTCTCTACAATATGACTCTATGTAGAGTCGTGCTGAATTTTTGAGAGATAGTCTCGGGGCCACTGATTCCTTTAAAGAAAACCGCGTTTTTGTAGAACAAACCGTTTAGGAGAAATAAATTTTTAAAATTTGCCAAAACTGAGCCCGGGGTTCAATTTTCCGGAGCTGAGACAGTCAATTTTGGTCCTAGGAGAACGCGGTTTTCGGCTTATTCGGGGTTGTCAGCGTGTTTGAATTTAATTTTGAAGTTCTGAGGAGTCTCCCGGAATTTTCCGGAAAATTTTCCGTGAAAATTGGAAAACTCCCGAGAAATTTTTTCCCAATAGTCCCAAAGACGCGAATGTCCAGGGTGAAAACCCCGTGTTCCTACGACCTCTGGTTCCGGAGCAAAAAATTTTTGAAATTTTGTAAAAATTGCCAAAAGTGAGATGCTACATAAAATGTCCAAAAAATGGAGGGGATCTCCGGATCCAGTGATCGTAGGAAAAAATCAAAAGTATCCCCAGGATCGGCTCGACGTCAACATGCAGGATCTGTGTCCAGAAAAACGATTTTCAGACTCCCTCGGGACCTGGGGTCCCGAATACTAAAAATGACGTAGCGTCTTTGTTTGTCGACCGATTCCGGAAATTTCTTTTGATTCCTATTTGTATTTCTAATGTCTAACTATCAAGCTATTCACAATTCCGGAAAATTTTCCGGAAAACTACTTAAAGAGAAAAAATAAAATTTTGGGTTTTCCGGGAATAATTCCTAACTTATGTTAATTAAAATTTTTCTTTTATCACAGCCTCAAAGAACTTGTTGTCCCGCTTTGTTCTGCAGCGTCAAATCCCACGCGTCTCCATTAGCACAGGAGTGGGGGGAAGTAGAAGTTTTGATTTTCTAATAAGAATAACTTCTTACCGGTAAGTCGGAAAATTCTTCTGGAAATGGTTTCTGGCAGCGCAAGAGAAGACCCTTCCAACGGTGTATCCAGATGTAGCCGCACAACGCTCCTTCACCCACCTCGTGGCCACGTGGTTTTTATTTTTCTGCTGATTTCTCAGCAGGGGGGCGCCGGAAAATTCTGGAGGGGGTGTCACTCGACGGGGCTTGTTAAGGGCTATCCGGAATCACAATAAAAAGTGGGGGTCCTCGATCTCGTTTGGCCGCCGCACGCACTTAAAGTTTTGAAAATGTTTCACTTTTCACTGTTTTCCACTTTTCACTACCGAAACTTTTGAAATTTGCAAGGAGGCAAACGGGAACACTTCGGGCGTATTGAGACGATTTCAAAGACGTATTAATCACTACTGTAGCTCAAAAATTGCCACTTTGGCGAATTTAGGTTAGGTTAGGTTAGGTTAGGTTAGGTTAGGTTAGGTTAGGTTAGGTTAGGTTAGGTTAGGTTCCCCCCCGAGGTGGTTCCCGGTTTGTCGTACCGGGGGGGCTCAGTACCCGTGGTAGTCCCGGCCACGGGGAAGCGAAGAGGAACCCGCGCGGGGGCGCTCCTGCTGTAGATACCAGCAGCGAGCGCCCACATTGGGGCGGCGGGGGAGTGGGAAGTTCTCCCCCCACCCGAGGAGGGGCGCTCCCGCGGGCTCGGCTTTGGCCTTGAGCCTGCTGGGATGCGCCCAATGGGGCGGCGGGGCAGTGGGAAGATCTGCCCCCACCCGGGGAGGGGCGCATCCGCAAGGATGGCCCATTGGGGCGGCGGGGGAGTGGGAAGTTCTCCCCCCACCCGAGGTGGAGCCGCCGGGAGGGCAATATTTTATTGCTCTCCCGGCGCTTCAGGCGGGGCCACACCGCCGTGGCTGTGGTCGGAGATCGGTCGCGGAGGAGAGGGAGTTTCGGTGCTGCGTTGCCGATCTCCCTTTCTTCCGCGGCCGAGCGGTGCCGCAACGTGTTTGCGGTGGGAGGCAAGCGGCGGAGCCTACCATCTTCTCCGCCGCTGGGAGCCAGTTTATCTGGCTTCCATGGGGCCACAGGCGGTGGACTGCGTGGGAGTCTGCCGCCTCTCAATTGGCCCAAGGAGGTACGGCGCGTCCGCGAGTTCCGGACGTGCCTACTTGGTGAGTGGATGGGGGGCGCTAGGACGTGCCCGAGGAGGGGCCGCATTGGCGGCCAGCCGCGCCGGGGTTCGCGGTCGTATTTCCCTTCCCGTGTCCCCGGCAAAAGCGGTTGAGATGGAACTCCGAAGGTTTTTTAGTGGGTAGGCACGTCACTCTGGCGTGGAGTCCCACATAACCCAACAGCCTCCCCTGCAGGCTGTCGGGTATCCGTAACATGGATCTTTCCTTCGTTAAAAAAAAAAAAAAAAAAAAAAAAAAAAAAAAAAAAAAAAAAAAAAAAAAAAAAAAGGTTAGGTTAGGTTAGGTTAGGTTAGGTTAGGTTAGGTTAGGTTAGGTTAGGTTAGGTTAGGTTAGGTTAGGTTAGGTTAGGTTGGGGTGCTACGGGCGGGGAACCTCCTCGAGTGCCTGGTCCTTTGCGGGCTCGTGTTAAACTCTGTCACTTGATCTTTGATCCGGTGAGAGGGACGCGGGCTGGCAAAGGATTCGGGACGGTGCACCCTGGGTCACAGCTAATAACTCTCTTCGGGGTCTTATTGGTTGTGGGCTAATATCCTGCCGACACGCGCGGCGTGTTCTGGATTTTCCAAACACGTCGGGCAACTCGTTTCCCCAAATTGATGGGGCCGAGGGTGCTGTCCGTTACAGGTCAGTGCCGCGAGGAAGAAAACCTCAATAAAAAATAACCCTAATCCCATACGGTCTGGCGTGCCGTAAAAAGGGATGAATGACGGGAGGGGAGTCCCGTTCCAAGCGCCCAAAAACATTATGATGGCGTCTCTACAAAACGTATTACCCCAGGAGGTTACCGGATATTCCGGAGAATCCCTCCCTGCGTCCTCGGGCGCAGGCAGCCCCACCGTATCTGGGGGGGGCAAGAACCGCCTCCGGGAAGAATTCCCGCACCCGGGCCAAGATGGCCGGAGAGAGATTGAAGGGGGTAATGTCTCCGATGCGAGCTCTCAAATGAGCTTCGAGTCGGTGACATCAGTCTCCCGCGATCCCAGCTTGGAGGGGCGCCGTAAGAGGTGCCTCGTAGGAGGAGAGTATGATGGAGCACCGTCGAAGGTAACGGCTGCGTCCAGGGGCCGTAGTCGCTCTAATAGTGACCGCAGGTCCAGGGCCGAGATAGCGGCAGCCCGCCGAGATGAGGCTGAGCGGCTGGTGCTAGAAATGGGCATGAGGGCAATGGCCCAAAAGGTCACCAGGCCTGCTGAGTCCACGGAGGCCTCGGAGGAAGCGCCGGCAGAGGCGCTCAAAAAACAGGCGGAGGCCAGCGTCTCCATAATTCGAGAGGTTGCGACGAAGTCCGTCAACCTTAAAGGCACCTTCGTCAAGAGCCTAAAAGAAGCGGCAACCTCCATAGAAGAGGCAGTGTCGGCCCTACACAGGCGGTCGACAAATGAGGAGACGCAAAGGCTGTATGCCCTAAATGAGCGTCTAGAGGCTAGAATTGCAGCTCTAGAACGCGAGTCGGCTGAGCTGCGCGCCTCTGCAGCTGAGCGATCTGGTGCGCCGGCAACAGTTCCCACGCTGGCAGCTTTGGCAGCTGGGTCTGAGGAGGAGATGGACGCGTTCGCCAACCTCATATTGAGGACGGTCGGCCCTATGCTGAATGCCCGGTTCGAGGGCATTCAGGATAGGCTGCTGCCGGAAAAGCGGCTGCGTCCCCCACTGGCGGCGGACAAGCGTAACCAAGTCGCTCAAATGCCCCTTCCGTCTTCGTCGGAGAGTGAGGATGAGAGTCCCCAGAATACAGCGGCAGTAAAAAGCAGGGTCGCTGAGTTCAAAAAGTCCCCTACCCCCGCTCAGGTCCCTGCTGGTAAAAAGGGAAAGAAAAAGGGTAAGAGGCAGCGCCGCGCAGCGACTCCAGGTCCGGGTGTTCGAACGTCCTTGGACCCTGCGACAGAGCCCCCTGTCGGGGCACCGGCGGTAAGACCTCAACCTAAGCCCCAAGAAGGCCAAGGCGCGCCTGCGGCGGCACCTAGCGCTGCACCCCCGGCATCGCGCCCTCTTCCACCGGCCCCTAAGTTGGTGGACGAGCCCTGGGTGCAAGTAGCTAGAAGAGGTGCGAAATCGTCGAGGTCAGCGGCAAAAACTGCTCCAGCGCAGGCGGCTCGACCTCCAGCGAAGCCCCAGCCCAGGCTCCGCCCACCGCGCTCGGCTGCGGTTCAAATTAAGCTGAAGCCGGGTGTGGAGGTGAGCGGCGTCACTTACCGGCAGGTACTCACCCTGGCGCGTGAGAAGGTGGACCTCCAGGGCTTGGGAATCGCTGGAGTTAAAATAAGGCTAGCAGCAACCGGTGCTCGAATTCTCGAGGTGTCTGGGGATGAGAGGGACGGCAAAGCCGATGCTCTCGCAACCAAATTGAGAGAGGTTCTGGATCCACAACTGGTGGAGATATCCAGACCTCAAAAAACAGCTGAGATTCGAGTCCGGGAGCTTGATGACTCGATTAATGTTGAGGACATCAAAGCGGCTGTGGCCAGGGTGTGTCAGTGCGCAGAGGACGAGATCAAAGTCGGAGAGGTCAAGGAGGACCACACCGGCACCAGGTCAGCACTTGTCCGATGCCCAGTGGTGGCGGCCAGGCGGCTCATGGCTGCGGGTGCACGCCTTCTAGTCGGCTGGTCTTCGGCGAAGGTTGTTGTGCTTCCGTCGAGGCCACTGCAGTGTTACCGCTGTTTCGAGGTGGGTCACGTCGGTCAGACGTGCACTGCAGAGGCCGACAGAAGTGCATTGTGCCTTCGGTGTGGCAAGCCTGGTCACAAAGCTGGGCAGTGCGTGAACGCACCCCACTGCGTCCTCTGCGCGGGCCTGGGGAAACCGGCGGGACATAGGGTTGGGAACAAGGCATGTTTTGCCTCCCAACCCAAAAAACGACGTGGACGGCGCACTGCGGTTAGGGCTACGGCCCAAACGCAGTCCGCCCAGCCGGCGCAACCAAGCGCCTCGGAACGGATGGAGGTTGGGGCCACTGCATAATTATGGCCCTAAAATTCCTCCAGGCGAACATCAACCACTGTGCCAGGGCTCAGGACTTGCTCTTTCAGAGCATGGCACAGTGGTTGATAGATGTGGTGGTTGTCGCCGAGCCGTATTTTGTCCCGCCGGCCGATAACTGGGTGTCGGACCGAGATGGCCTGGTGGCATTGATTTCTTCGGCGTACTCTTCGCCTCCATTAAATGTTGTGCGAGGTCATGGAATCGCCTCTGCTCTGGTGGGCGGCGTAGTCGTCATTGGGGTATATTTCTCCCCCAATCGGCCGCTCCATGAGTTTGAGGACTTCCTGACCGAAGTCGAGGCACTTGTGCTTAGGAGCCACCCCTACCCTGTGATAGTGGCTGGGGATCTCAACGCCAAATCAACGGCGTGGGGATCTCCCGCGACAGACCCACGGGGTCGGGTGATGGAAGAGTGGCTCATCACGCTCGGGCTCGCTGTGCTCAACCGGGGGACAGTCAACACGTGCGTGAGCTGGCAGGGCGGTTCAATAGTGGACGTATCGTTCGCTAGCCCTGCCATTGCGTCGCGTGTTCATGGCTGGAGGGTTTTGGAGGACGTGGAGAATCTGTCTAACCACCGCTACGTGCGGTTCGATCTCCACGCCTTCTCTGTCCCTCCGAGCGGCCCAAGCTGGACCCCGAGCGAGCTCGGCCCGGGGTGGAAGGTAAAGTGCCTTGACAAAGAGCTGCTGCATGAGGCGGCCATAGTCCAGGACTGGTTCCGTGCGCCAGTCAGTGTAGAGGTTGAGGGCGAGACCGAGAGGTTCCGGGGTGCAATGACCGCAATCTGCGATGCTTCGATGCCCCGGGCCAGTACTCGCCCTCCAAGAAGGTGGGTATATTGGTGGTCTCCGGAGCTATCCCGGCTCCGTGAGGCCTGCATTCACGCGAGACGCCAATATGCCCGCTACCGAAGGAGAAGGCGCCGGAACGAGGACGAAGAGGCCGCTCTGTGCAGAGCACTTGTGGAGGCGAAGAGTGCGCTGAGTGTACGCATTGCCGCGGCGAAAGAAGCGGCTAGGGAGGAGTTGCTGGCGACACTAAATCGCGACACGTGGGGACGGCCGTACCGGATGGTGAGGAAAAAGTTCCTGCCGTATGCCGCCCCCCTCACGCGGTGTCTCCAGCCGCAACTTCTGGATGATGTGGTGGCTGCTCTTTTCCCGCGGAATGCGAATTTCTGCCCCCCCAGCATGGCTCCGCCATCGGTGGTACAGAGCGGGGACATAATCGGGGAAATCCCCGAGATAACCGGGGGTGAGTTAGGCGCCGCTATTTTGAGACTGCGCGCCAAAAACACCGCCCCCGGTCCTGACGGCATCCCGGGGAGAGCCCTGGTTCTCGCTCTTGATGTTCTGGAGGAGCAGCTGAGGGGGCTGTTTAACGCCTGCGTTGCGCAGGGAAGGTTCCCGATGGCGTGGAAGACAGGACGATTAGTCCTGCTAAGGAAAGAGGGGCGACCGGCGGACTCTCCGTCTGGCTTTCGTCCTCTCGTGGTGCTTGATGAGGCGGGCAAACTGCTTGAACGCATAATTGCTAACCGCATCGTCAAGCACCTTGAGACGGTTGGCCCGGATCTTGCGGATTGCCAGTACGGGTTCCGCCGGGGCAGGTCCACAATCCACGCCATCCTGAGAGTAAAATCTGTGGCGCAGGAAGCGGTTTCCCGGGGTGAGGTCGTCTTGGTGGTGTCTCTTGATATCACCAACGCCTTCAATACCCTCCCCTGGGCTTGCATTATGGAGGCACTCCGCTTTCACGGGGTGCCAACATACCTGCGTCGCATTATTGGAGACTACCTCTCAGGAAGGAGGGTCATTTTCCCTGCGCAAAGCGGGTGGAAAGAGAAAGAGGTGACGTGCGGTGTTCCACAGGGGTCTGTCTTAGGACCACTCCTGTGGAACATCGGCTACGACTGGGTGCTACGGGGGACCAATCTTTTGGGTGTCGAGTTGGTCTGTTACGCCGACGACACCCTGGTGGTATCCCGTGGCACCTCGTTTCGCGAGGCGTCAATACTCGCCACGGCTGCTGTCGCTGATGTGGTGCGCCGGATCCGGCAACTAGGCCTTGAGGTGGCGCTGCACAAATCCGAGGCGTTGTGCTTTCACGGCCCTCGGAGAGCGCCACCTCCAGATTCTGGACTAATGGTGGGCGGAGTCCAGATTGCCATCAAGTCGTCGATGCGCTACTTGGGCATCGTCCTTGATGGCAGATGGAATTTCGGCGCCCACTTCGCGGCTTTGGCGCCGCGAGTCGTGGCGACGGCGAGGGCGCTGACGCAGCTCATGCCGAACCTTGGAGGACCTGAGGCGTCCTGCAGGCGCCTCTACATGGGAGTCGTGCGGTCCATGGCCCTATATGGTGCCCCTATCTGGGCCGAAGCCTTAAACCGGCAGAATATCACCCTCCTGCGAAGACCGCAGAGGGTGATGGCGATAAGAGCCGCCAGAGGATACCGCACGATGTCCTACGAGGCAGCTTGCGTGCTGGTCGGCTCCATACCCTGGGACATTGAAGCGAGTGCCCTCGCGTCACTGTTTTATTGGCGTGAGGAGGCGCTGGCCCGGGGTCACCGACCGGCACCACGTGAAATAGCGGGACGTCGCAATGAGCTGCGTCAGCGCTCAATTGAGGAGTGGGCCTTAAGGCTGGAGCAGCCCAGTTTCGGGGTCAGGACTGTTGAGGCGGTCCGCCCAGTCTTGAGCCAGTGGCTGGCGAGGCAGCATGGCTCGCTTACCTTCCGTGTGACACAGATACTGTCCGGACATGGTTGCTTCGGGGGGTACCTGTGTCGCATAGCGAGGAGGGAGCCGTCTGCTGTTTGCCACCACTGCGATGGCTGTGCTGACGAGGACGCCCAGCACACCCTAGAGTGCTGCCCAGCCTGGGCGGAAAAACGCGCCGAATTGTGCGCGATCGTGGGGGACGACCTTTCGCTGCCGACCGTGGTCAAAGCTATGGTCGACAGCGAGACGTCGTGGAATGCGGTGCAGGCCTTTGCGGAGCAGGTGATGCTCCGCAAGGAGGCGGCGGAGAGAGAGCGAGAGGATACCACCGATCTCGCCATCCGCCGCCGGCGCACAGGGCGCAGGAGGCGGGTCTATGGCCTGCACCTGCAGCCCCCACAATAAGAGCCGGTCGGGTGGTGGAAACGGGATTCCACTGCTCGACATAACGGCTCTTCGGGTTCAAAGTCGTGTAGTGTCACGACGACTTTACCCTTGCGGGTAACGAGAGTGGCCGATGGGCCAAACCTGCAGGCCTGCTCTGATACCCTCTCTCGACAGAGAGGGTCCCCAGAGCGGGCAGGGACCATCTAAGTGGTCGCCGTGCCGGGCTGTGGAGCGAGAATAGCACACGGCCCGGCTCAGAACGGCTGAGAGTGACACCGCGGAGTTTTTAGTGGTAACACCACATAACCGTACCGGCTTCCCGTAGCTGGTGCGGTATCCGAAGGGATTTTCTTCGCGTAACAAAAAAAAAAAAAAAAAAAAAGGTTAGGTTAGGTTAGGTTAGGTTAGGTTTTTTTTTTTTTTTTTTTTTTTTTTTTTTTTTTTATACTTATCCCTCCAAATATTTTCGGAGACTATATCCGCTTATATTTAAAATATTCACTCATAAGTTCATTCATCCATCCATCTTTTCCACTATTTCAGACACTCTTCATCAAACATTCACAGTTTTCTTCACTCATCATCAAATACTCTTAAATTAAGCTACTATGCATACTATATATAATTTTCATCCATATTCTGTACAATATCTGTCTCTCATCATCATCCTAGACATCTTCATATCAACATAGCTATAACAGGGTACGAGCTGTCACTTTTATTCTATATTTATCACTCTTTTATAATTTTCAGAACTACTTCCAAAACACAAAACTACTTTTAACACACACTGTTACTACTTACACACATCTCTTATACTAACCGATTGCTCAAATAATAATGCATACTTGCGTTACTTACGTGATTTGCTACCTTTCATTTTGTTTATACTTCACACTTTTACTCTAGCACACTTTCACTTTACTCGCTACATTTACCGTATCCACTGCAGGGTTCTATCGCCCCCCTAACCTCCGCCGTGTTTATAAAAATAAAATTGTTTTTGATTTCCGAAAATACAATTTTTTATTCTCATTTTTTTCTGGCGGAGGTGAGGGAAGCGGTAATTTACCACTTTTCTCACATACCAAGTGGTTACAACCGTTTTGCTGTCTGTACTTGGAGAAACGGGGGACCAGTGCGAGACTCCAGGTCACGCTCTGAGTCGCTCCCACAACATTGTTGTGGGTGGTCGATTCAAACAATAGGCCGGCGGCCGAGCCAGAGTCAGGAGTGGTCTTGCCCCCCCCGACCATGGCCCCGCCACTTTCCAAGCTCTGGTTTTCTCGCACTATATTAGGTCCCGAGCGCTCCAACCCTCCAGCACACGGTCCCTTTCTACACACTTCGACCACTTTTTCCTTTGTCACTGTATCACCATATTTTGTCACTTTTTGTTTTGATTGTGTAATTAGCACAACGCCCACAGCCTCAACAATACGCTATGGCCGATCTGGCTATCTCGTCCCACCGCCTTTTTACAGGGCATTCACTGTAAAATGCGTTGTGGTCCGCGACAGCCAGCCCGGCCTTTTTGCAGTTTTGGCAGCAGGGCTTACCTCCTGCCTTCCACTCTGGGCACTCAGTGCGCAAGTGGCAACCACCACAGTGGCTGCACAGATCTGCAGGCTCCTTGCAGAAGCGCCTGGTGTGTCCGTACCCTAGGCAACGCGAGCATTGCGCTAGGGGGGACTGGTCCTCTGCCTGGATTACCTGCAGATCTATGCGGAGGCTGCCGGCATCGACTACCCTCTGCCATACTCTGGGCGATGTGCTAACCACAATATGGCCAGTGAGGGGATTTCTTGCTTTTTTCCTAAACTTTATTTCAACCCTATTTTCCTCCGTGGTGAGGCCGTCAAAAACATGCCTATTTTGGCTTCTCATGGCCTTCAGTACGTCCTCATCGCTATGGCGGATGAGGACGCTCCTCAGGATGAGAAGCGGGTCTCTGTTTTTGACGTCCTCAACACGCAGGCCCCTACCCTCTCTTTCCAATCTATCCCTTACTTTCTTCCTCTCCTCTTCACTTGCACAGCTCATTACGATCTTCTGGTCCTTTGCCTTTCTTACTTTTTCGACTGTCACCCACCCCTGTTTCGCGTCTACTGCCTCTCTAATTTTTTCTAGCACTTGTTCCCCAGTGTCTTGGCTGTCCTCTGAGGTGACCACCAATGAGTGAAGGACTCCCCTTTTTTGATGGGGAGGTGCTGTCGGCGGTCCCGCAACTGCTCCAGCGTAAGAAGGTCTTAACCTTTCTTCATTCTGCTTCGCGAGCATTTCTTTCAACTCTTCCATCTTCTTATTATTCTGTTCGACCAGCTTCGCATTTGTTTGCAGTTGGTTTAACAATTTTTCTTCTTTTTCCGACTTATTTTTACTTTCTTGCGTTTCAGTTTCGGGTTTCTTCTGTTGTTGTGTAGATTCTGGTACAGCTTTCCCTTCGTTTTCGCTGTCTTTAACCAACTGGTATAACCTTTCTATGGCTTGGAGGACTGCAGCTTTTATGTCAGTCCTCAGGTTTCTTGAGTTGCTTAAGTGCAACTTGGCTTTGGTAAGGCAGGCCTTTGCTTCTGTCGTTCTGGTCTTAT
Source organism: Elegia similella (assembly GCA_947532085.1). NCBI lineage: Eukaryota > Metazoa > Arthropoda > Insecta > Lepidoptera > Pyralidae > Elegia > Elegia similella. The sequence continues at coordinate 26,484,959 of OX383940.1, forward strand.
ATACAATGTTTGGGGAGCTATTTTTCTCCACTTCGGCCTTTTTCGTTTGGTTTTTCTTGTCATTGGAAAGAATATTTTTTGCCACGGGTCCAGCCTGTTTTGTTGTAACAGGGGATGTGTCCATACTTCCTCCCGTCTCCCATTCCCCTATACTCCTTCGTACAGATACTGTTACAGTTTTGGGGGGAGATTTTGCTCCGTTGTCTTGTTTTATTGGCGTTCTGCCCATCATTTTGGAGGGAAGCGTCAAAAGGTAAAATTAAGCTTGTATAAGTTGTATAAGTGCGTACAAAACAACGGTCAATTTGTTTAAAATAAGGTTTGTAAAAGTTTAATAAATCGACAGTAGAAAATCGCACGAATTGTAGGAATTGTATAAGTTGTAAAGATGTCAGGTAGATTAAAACCGGTTTTCTGCGATTTCCAGTCAATAAAATATAGTATAAAACTAATGTTGCTGCTTATTCCAGCTTTGTTTAGTATATTTTGTCAGTTTAATTTAAGATATGTGACTAGAATATTAAAATTTTTGTCGTTGTCGTGTTTTAAAATCTTTGTATCGTGTCAATTTTGGGGTAATTAACACCCGTTCGTCTTGCTTATAATAGTGTCGTCTTAATTAGGTGAATGGCCTCAGTTCTTAGTTTATTCAAACTAAGGGTCGGTGAATAATTTTAAAATTTTTTAAAATTTTACGTTTTCCACTCCGTGTAAGAGTTTGCTCAATTCCAGTTGTGGCAGTCGGTTAGGTTAGGTTAGGTTAGGTTTTTTTTTTTTTTTTTTTTTTCTTTTTTTTTTTTTTTTTTTTTAATACTTTTCCCCCCATATATTGTGATGGAGACTATGTCCACGTTTGAAGTTTCTACACATTTACATTCACCCATCCTTCTGTTTCTTTCACTCATCATCATACATTCTTATTTATTACTATTTTGAATCATTATGTTTTCATACTTCTTTCATTCTTATATATTACTATTTCTACTATTCATAGTCACCATACTTATTAACAAATTTTAGTTTACATTCTATTTCATTTCATTCGATCTTTATCTCCGTATTTACTCTTATATAAACTCGATATTTACTTTAATATATACATCGTCTTTTATTTCACCAGGACAACGAATTCCATTTTGTTATAGCATTGAAAAGTGTAAGACTTTTTGTTACTTCACCAATACTGACACATACGCAACAACACTGCACATACAACACTTATAACACGCACATTTGATACACGCTTCCACTTTATTCATTCATACTAGTCACGCTCACTAATAATAATCGTTTCTACTTACTTTTCTCACTCGTTCTTACATGCCATATTACTTTCACTTCATCACCGTATCCAACTGCAGGGCACTCGCGCCCCCCAGCCCCCCTTCTGTTTTACTGAAATAAATGTTTTATTTATTTTGTAGAATACATTATATTCTTGCTTAACCGAAAGGGGACAAAGGGAAGCGGGGGCCCCCCTCATCTCTTTACATACTAGGTGACTCCAGTGCCAGCCGTTCCGCTGGCTGGGCTCAAAGTCATGAGGGAGGAGTGCTAATCTCCATTTCTTACTACAAGTCGCCGCCACAACATTGTTGTGGGCGGTCGGTTTATTTAACTGGGTTATTCGCACTTTATGACCCCCCATGTCTTCCGCCCCACCAGCACACGGCCCCCACTGAAGCACTGCATCCATTCTCACATCCTTCTCTTTTTTAGCAATAAGCTATAGCTGATCTGGCTATCGCGTCCCACTTCCGCTTTACCGGGCAATCGCTATGGAATGCATTGTGGTCCACGACAGCCAGACCAGCCTTTTTACAATTTTGGCAGCTGGGCGTACCCCCTGCCTGCCAGTCGGGGCATGCGGTGCGCAAGTGGTCGCCCCCGCAGTGACTGCATAGATCTACAGGGTCCTTGCAGAAACGCCTAGTGTGTCCGTACCCTAGGCAACGCGAGCATTGCGCTAGGGGGGACTGGTCCTCCGCTTGGATGACCTGTAGATCTATGCGGAGGCTACCGGCATCAACTACGCTCTGCCATATTCTTGGCGATGTGCTAATCACTATATGGCAGGTAAGGGGGTTTCTAGCTTTCTTCCTATATTTTATTTCAACCCTGTTGTCCTCCGTGCTGAGGCCCTCAAAAACATGCCTGTTTTGACTTCTCATTGCCTTTAGGACGTCCTCGTCACTATGTCGGACTAGGACGCTCCTCAGGATGAGAAGCGGGTCTCTGTTTTTGACGTCCTCAACGCGCAGGCCCTTGCCTTCTTTCTCCAGTCTGTCTTTTACTTTCTTCCTTTCTTCCTCACTTGCGCAACTCATCACGATCTTCTGGTCTTTTGCCTTTCTTACTCTCTCCACTGTGACCCACCCCTGCTTGGCATCTACAGCCTCCCTGATTTTTTCCAGTACTTCTTCTCCGGTATCACCAGTATCGTTGGAAGTAACGATCAGGGAGTGTAGTACTCCTCTTTTTTGTTGGGGAGGTAACAGTGGCAATCCCGCGACTGCGCCAGCATAAGTTGGTTTTAATGAGGCTTCGTTTTGCTTCGCCAACATTTCTTTTAGCTCCTCAATTTTCTTGTTATTTTGCTCAACCAGGCTTGCATTCTTCTCTAATTGACTTAGCAGTCTTTGCTCGCTCTCTATTTTGTTATTGTCCTGTGCTTCGGGTTCTTGAGTTGTTTGCTGCGAAGCAGGTTCTATCGAGGATTTTCCCTCCATCTCGCTTTCTTTTACAAGCTGGTATAATCTGTCGAGTGCCTGCAGGACACCAGCTTTTATATCGGCCCTCAAATTGCGCGAGTTATTTATATGTAATTTAGCCTTTATGAGACAGGCCTTGGCTTCCGCAGTTCTACTTTTGAAAACCTTTTTTGGGGAGCTCTTTTGCTCTGTTTCGGCCTGCTTCATCTTATTATTTTTCTCATGTGGAAGAATTTGCTTCGCCACGGGTCCCACCTGCTTAGTTGTGACAGGGGAGATGTCGGAGCTAGTTCCCGTTTCCCACTCGCCTATGCTTCTCCTTACCGATATCGTCACTGTTTTAGGCGGCGTCTTCTCTCCGTTGTCCTGTGGTTTTATTGGGGTTCTGCCCATCATTATGGAGGGATGCGTCAATTTATATAAAAGTAAATTTGTAAAAGTGGTATAAATATTGTAGATAAAATGGTAAGTTTGTAAAAGTTGTATATAACGTGTTAATTAAATAATAAACAAATCAGTCAGTGTCTATCCTAACCTAACGGTCAAGTTTTAAAAAGTTTGTCAGAAGTGTTTTAATCAACGATGGAAAATTGTACGAATTGTACGAATTGTACGAATTGTACGAATTGTATCGATGTCAGGTTGATTAAAACTCGTTATCTACGTAGCTTGTCCGTTGGTAGCTTGATTTATATTGCTGCTTGTTTGTTGTCGTTATAGTTTCTTATGTGTATAGTTTTCTTGCAGCAATCTTGGCTTAACCAGTTGTCTCACTTAAAATTTTTTGTGTTATCACAGGTCGTCTAGGGTCGTATCCAGTTAAAATAAGTTTGTAGAAGTTGTATATAGGTCTGGTTTAAAAAGTTTTAGGTTGTGAATAAGTGATAAAACATTCAAAGTTTTAATCGTAGCTAGGACGTAAAACTTGGTCAAGCGTTGGGGTTGGCAACCAGGCCAAAGAATTGTGTGTTCGTACCGCTGCTCTTTTGTATGCTCGATTTGGGAGGCTCTCAAGTGGTATTTTTCGTCGTAGTTTTAAATTCCTTCCGTGTTGGAAGTTGTAAGATTTATTTGTTAAGTATTGTCAAATACCGGGTAGTTTAGAACCCTTGTGTCCTCTATTAGTATTCCACGTGGTGTTTTGTATGATTTGCACTCGTATTCAGTCGTTTTATAAGCAAAAGTGACTCACGTGGTGTTTTTGTGAGAGCGTATTTCGACGCTCCAGTGGCTGGAATCGATGGTGATCGTGTTCTTTGGGGCTGAATGCAGCGTAGGCAAGTTTGTTTCTTGCTCCTCGTGGTATCCAAGCACTGCAATCCAAGAATTTTTATTTCTCTTACACTTTGTCACTTTTTCCACTGATTTTTTGGTTTTTTGAAAAGATTTTCACTCTACGCGTCGTATTAGGTTTAAAGCTATGGCTTTAGGTCACTTTTAGAATTTTTTGGAATTTTTATTTCGGAGCGACACAAAAACGATGCGTCTACGTTGACGATCGGCGCGGTACTGGGTTAGGTTAGGTTAGGTTAGGTTAGGTTAGGTTAGGTTAGGTTAGGTTAGGTTAGGTTAGGTTAGGTTAGGTTCCCCCCCGATTGGTTCCCATCTTGTCGCGATGGGGGGGCTCAGTAGCCGCGGATTAGCCACCCGCGGTGAAGCCAAGAGGAACCGGGCGGAAGGCGCTCCAGGTGGGTTTCGGAGAGCACCCACCTCGGAGTTGCCTGACATAGAGGAGAACACCTCTTTAAAAAATCTGTAGAGCGGGCCTCGTGCAGAGAAGCACATAAAAAAAACGGCCAGTTAGTGGGCGTCGAGGAGGACAACCTCGTTAAAAAACAGTGGATAGGGCCCCGAGGAGATGACCTCGTTAAAATAACAAACTGGGATGAGGCCTGGCTGTGGGTGAGGGGGGTGGAATCTCTCCGCACTCACAGTCGTGGTAGGGGTCGCGGGGGAAGAGGAGTGTCGGTGAGTAGGTGCGCCGTTCTCCCTGTCCTCCGCGACCAGGCGCGGCTGTGGCGCTTGACACGGCATCGGTGGGGCCGCAGGGGAAGAGGAGTGTCGGTGATAAGGTGCGCCGCTCTCCCTGTCCTCTGCGGCCGACAGTTGGTGGGCCTCTGTTACCTATGGTTAGCAGAGGCCAAACTGAGGGCTGGTTGAGCGGCGGAAACGGGATTCCGTCTCGCTCGACAGACAGCCCTCCGAATTGAGACGTCGCTGGTGTCAAGACGTCTACCCCTTTAGGGCCAGACTGGCTGGCTGAGGGCCGCTCCTATCCCTCTCATTGGAGAGGGTACCGGAGCTGGATGGGGCTGCAAAATAGCGGCCGCCGCGCCGGGGCTGTGGAGCATTAGGAAGCACACGGCCCCGGCATTATGCGGATTGGGTAATGACACCGTGTGGTTTTAGTGCGGTTCGAGTCCCACATACCTGTCCGGCTTCCCGTGGCCGGATAGACGAGACATGAGTCTTTCCACACGTTAAAAAAAAAAAAAAAAAAAAAAAAAAAAGGTTAGGTTAGGTTAGGTTAGGTTAGGTTAGGTTAGGTTAGGTTAGGTTAGGTTAGGTTAGGTTAGGTTGGGGTGCTACGGGCGGGAAACCTCCTCGAGTGCCCGGTCCCTTGAAAGCTTTGCTTCTCGCATTTGATCCTTGATCCGGTGCGAGCGGCGGGCTGACAAGGGATTCGGGACGGTGCACCCTGGGCGGCAGCCAATAACTCTCCGATATGCGGGGTCTTATTGGTTGTTGTCTGATGTCCTGCCGAAGACGACGCTCTCTCAGGTCTGCTTTCAGACTTTGTGTAGATGCGTGAATGGGGGGGAAAAGCGGAGTCCCTTCTGGACTTCCGCTCTTTTGGCTGCTGGCTGTTTACAGCTGGCAGTGGGAATCGACCAAGTTTGACCGGGAAACCGGGCAGCTTGGACGATCTCGTAATCCCAGAGGGAACTCTGGGACCGAGGGGCTTGGCTTAACCGCCCGGCCCGCGAGGAAGACAACCTCTGAAAAAATCACCCTTAATCCCTTGCCTTGGAGGCGCTGCAAAGGGATGCGTGGCTGAAAGGTGGATCAGCTAAAGCGTTTACCCCCGCTGGGGCACCGGCCGACCCCTCAGTGGGTTACCCCGTAGGCTTCCTCGGGTGCAGGGGGCACCGCCCGAGGTGACCGTTTATTTCCCCCATACTCGTGGGATCAGTTATGGAAGTCTCAATTAAAAACAAATATAAAAAATCGACGTCAAGTAGGAGCGACCGAGAAGGTCAGAAAGAGGACAATGAAGCAGTCACAGACTGTGAGGAGAGGTCAGATTTTGGGTCTGCATGCTCTTTACAGAGCTTTGTTTTTGACTCAGATGAATCAGAGGGAGCATGGCGCAGCAAAAGGCCGCGCCGCACTAAACGTGGTTCTGACGGTAGTCATGCGGCCCCAGCTGTCGCTAGCATGGAGAGTGAATCCCGAAGTCGTTCTGGCTCTACGGGAAGCCACATTGGTTTGGCTAGGACAAAGGCAGAACTGGCGGCTGCTAAGCGCGAGGCTGACCAAATAGTCGCCCAGAAAGAATTAGAGGAGAAGGCTGAGCAAGCTCGCCTAAGAAAGGTGACGCGCAGAAAGGCGAATCGAGTTGAGGTAGATGAGTGTCTACCTAGCGAGGCCTTGGCAAAACAAGTCCAGGACGCGGTGGATATCATCTTGGATATCGGACAAAAATCCAAAAATTTAAAAGGAGGCTTTGTCAAGTGCCTTAAAGAGGCTTCATCGGCAATAACGGAAGCGGTAGAGGTCATGCGAGGGCGATCGGAGTCAGAGGAAGCCCTCGTACTCCAAGCAGAGAACCGTCGCCTTAACTCAGAAGTGCAGGAACTCCGCAAGCAAATGACTGCCCTTCAAACAGAGGTATCCGCCCAAAAGCAAGTTGAGGAAAGGAACCGAGCTGCTGGCGACCCTGTTACTCGAGAGGACCTAGAACAATTTATGGCGGACCTTCTTAAAAAGACGGGCTTTATGGTGGATGCCAAGCTAGAGGGTATCCAAGATCGGCTGTTACCAGAGAAGCGCCTTCGGCCTCCATTAGCAGCCGATAGAAAGACGACATGGAGCGAGGCAGTTGCTAGTTACAGTATTCCAACCCAGCCGGCAGCAACCAGCCAGGCGGCTGCTGACCCTCCGACTCCACTTGCTGATTCCGCTAAAGGAAAAGGAAAAGGAAAGGGGAAAAAATCCAACGGACAAGGTGAAAATGAGGTAGTTACAGCTCCACCTCAACAGCCCAGTTCATCTTCTCCTGCAACCCAGCAGTCTGAAGTTGCAGGACCCTCGTCTTCTCAAGGACAACTGGAATGGACCGAGGTTGGAAAGGGAGGGAAAGTCAAGAAGACGAAAAAGAGGCCACGTCAGCAACAAGCGGAGGGCTCCAACCGAACTGGAGGGAAGAATAAATCCCGGGCTGCAAAAGTGCGAGTGCCACAATCTTCGGCTGTAATTTTAACCCTACAGCCGGAGGCCGAGAAGCGTGGTCTTACATATAAAGATATTTTGACTGAGGCAAAAAGTAAGGTGGGGCTGGCCGAACTCGATATCTCGGGCCTCCGTTTTCGCAGAGCGGCCACGGGTGCGGCTGTGTTCGAACTACCCGGAACAACTAGTGGAGGTAAAGCGGATGCCCTTGCCGACAAGCTACGTGGAGCACTCAACGAGACCGATGTAAAGGTCTCGAGACCTGAAGTCTGTGCGACCATTATTATTAGCGGCCTTGACGACGCGGCGAGTGCAGAAGACGTGCTGGAAGCAGTCGCCCGATTGGGCGAATGTTCGAGGGAGTCGGTCAGGCTGAGTGACATCCGGTTGGACCCGTTTGGGAGGGGCCGGGTATTTGTCAGCTGCCCCGTAATGGCGGCCAAGAAACTTGCAGGTGAAGGAAGACTCCTCGTAGGTTGGGTTACCGCTACGGTGAGGCTGATTAATTCGCAGCCCAGGCGATGCTATAGATGTCTGCAGAGTGGGCACGTCAGGGCGCAGTGCACAGCCGATACCGATCGCAGCGATACTTGCTACCGCTGTGGCAAAGCAGGGCACAAGGCTGGGAGCTGTGAGGCTGTCCCTAAATGTGCGATCTGTGAGGCAGCTAAGAAACCTGCGGATCACAGACTGGGAAGCAGCGCTTGCAAGGCGCCAATAGTTAAAAAAGGCAGGAAAGGTGGTGCGTTGGGCCAGTCCCAGCAGCCAGCTAGCCCCATGGACACAGATATGACCAGGGCGGAGGCGACGTCACCAATCGCCAATTAATAATATGGCCCCACTGCATTTTCTCCAGGCGAATGTAAACCATTGCGCTGCGGCTCAAGATTTGTTCATGCAAAGCTTGGCGCAATGGACAGTACAAATAGCGGTGGTAGCGGAGCCCTACTTCGTCCCATCGAGGGACAACTGGATCGCCGACAGCGCCAACACTGCTGCTATAGTAGTGCTAGATGCGTCACTAACGGTACGTTGCGTGATACGGAGGCCAGGATGTGTCTCGGCACTGTTGGGAGATATTGTTGTTGTGTCAGTGTATTTTTCTCCCAACAGACCCCTTGCAGAATTCGAGGCTTTCTTGGATGGGGTAGGGGCCGTTATAAGGCAGTATCATCCTCATCCCATTTTGCTTGCTGGAGACATTAATGCCCACTCAATGGCTTGGGGATCTCGCAGTACAGATGACCGCGGTATAGTGGTTGAGCAGTGGCTTACGATGGTCGGCCTCTCAATTTTAAACAAAGGAACGAGACCAACATGCGTGCGCCCTCAAGGCAGTTCGAGAGTGGACGTAACGTTCTCCTCTCCTGCAGTTGCACACCGTGTTCGGAATTGGGAGGTGGTGCCGGATACGGAGACACTGTCGGACCATGAATATATCCGATTTAGTGTCTCCTCATCTGAAGTTACCCCTTCTGAAGCGAGGCCAGATAATGTTAGTAGAGGGGGGCCAAGGTGGGCCCTAAAACGTCTCGACAAAGAGGTTCTCGAGGAAGCAGCTCTGGTACAAAGCTGGGCGCCGATTCCCGACTCCCCCGGAAACATTGACGTGGAAGTGGCCTGGTTACGGGAAGCTATGACAAGTATTTGTGACGCGTCGATGCCTCGGGCCAGGCCATTTACCCAAAAGAGGCAGGTATACTGGTGGTCCGCGGAAATTGCTGAACTGCGTTCAAATTGCAGCACGGCTAGACGCCAATATACGAGGCAAAGGAGGAGACGCCCAAGGAACGAAACGGCAGAGCAGCATTTGCAAATCACATATAAAGAGGCCAAAAGAGCCCTGCGTAAGGCTATTGCTGTTGCAAAGGACAAAGCCAGAGAAGATCTACTGGCTACGCTGGATAACGACCCTTGGGGACGGCCATATCGAATGGTGCGGCTAAAATTGCGCCCTTGGGCACCCCCCCTAACGGAAACTCTTTCGCCCGAATTTCTGTGCAATGTGGTGTCGACGTTATTTCCAACAAGAGGTCCACACACACCCCCACCAATGGCATGCACGCTAGGTGGCGTGATCACGCCGCATAATGATGCATGTACGGTGACAGAAGCGGAAACGGGTGCAGCGATTCTTCGACTCCGGTCCAGGAACGCAGCCCCAGGTTTGGACGGCATCCCAGGTCGTGCATTAGCGCTGGCACTGAAACACTTAGAGCCTAGATTACGCGCTCTACTGACGACTTGCCTGGAGTTGGGGCAATTCCCGAGGGAGTGGAAGACAGGGAAGCTAATTCTTCTGGCAAAAGAGGGTCGTCCGCCAGATTCTCCGTCGGCGTTTAGGCCGATCGTACTAGAGAGCGAATTGGCAAAACTTTTTGAGGCGATTATTGCGGCCCGCCTCATCAAACATCTTGGTACGGTCGGTCCCGATCTGGCCGATAATCAGTTTGGCTTTCGGAGGGAAAGGTCCACTGTTCACGCAGTGCTACGCGTGAAAGGGCTGGTGGAGGATGCTAGGGCCCGAGGAGAAGTAGTGCTGGCTGTCTCATTAGACATTAAAAACGCCTTCAACACTCTCCCCTGGGCCTGTATCAAGGAGGCACTGCAGTTCCATAGAGTACCTACATACCTGCAGAATATCGTGGGATCCTATCTCTCCGAAAGGCAGATTGAATACCCTGGTAAAGATGGTTGGCACAGTTGGGCAATGTCGTGCGGTGTTCCACAGGGGTCGGTTCTTGGTCCACTCCTGTGGAACATCGGCTACGACTGGGTCCTGCGAGGGGCAAATTTGGCAGGGGTACACTTGACATGTTACGCGGATGACACCCTTGTGACTGTAAGGGGTAGAACATATAGAGAGGCATGTTTGCGTGCTACCGCTGCGGTGGCGCATGTGGTGCGGCGTATTAGGCTGCTTGGGTTGGAGGTGGCACTCGATAAGTCGGAGGCCCTTTTATTCCACGGAGCCCGTCAAGCGCCCCCATTGGGAACGGGTATAATGGTCGGTGGAGTTACCATCGACATCAAGAGGACTATGAAGTATCTCGGGCTGATCCTTGATAGCCGATGGGACTTTGCTTCCCACTTCCAGATGCTGGTGCCCAAATTGCGAACCACAGCGTTGGCCTTAGGAGGACTGATGCCTAATCTTGCAGGACCAAAGGCATCGTGCCGCCGCCTCTACGAAGGGATCGTTCGGTCGATGGCACTATATGGTGCCCCTATATGGGCAGAGACCTTGAATAGCCGAAATATCGCCCTCCTAAACTCGTCTCAGAGGGTGTTGGCAATCAGGATCATTCGAGGATATCGCACAATCTCCCATAGCGTAGCGTGCGTATTAGCTGGTTCGGTCCCTTGGGACCTTGAAGCGAGAACCCTTGCTTCCGTCTTTTTCTGGCGGGAGGAGGCAAAGGTGCGGGGCCATCGATTTGCGCCCAGAGAGGTGGCGGGGCGTCGAAGACAACTCCGGCTAGACGCTCTGCAATTCTGGCAGGATAGGCTCGCAGAAACAAATTTCGGCCGCAAGACGTTGGATGCCGTCCGTCCAATTCTACTTCAGTGGATGGATCGGTGTCATGGCGCCCTTACATTCCGGCTGACACAGGTCTTAACCGGGCATGGTTGCTTTGGAAAATACCTGTGTCAGGTGGCTGGAAGGGAGCCAACAACCGAATGCCATCACTGCGGCGGCGGCCTGGAGGACACAGCCGAACACACCCTCACGGCGTGCACGGCATGGACGGGTGAACGTGCCGAATTAACGGACGTTATAGGAATGGATTTATCCCTCCGAGCCATATTTCTTGCGATGGTCTCGTCGAGGGATGGCTGGAATGCCGTGCGGTCATTCTGTGAGGAAGTGATGGAGGCCAAAGAATTGGCAGAGCGGGAACGTGAAGCCGCAACAACATTGGCCATCCGACGCCGTAGAGCTGGGCGGAGACGGCGGGATTATAACCGCCACATGCCGCCATGACAGTAGCCTCGAGCGGCAGACTCGGGGTTTAGTCTGCCGCTCCTTATGGTCGCAAGAGGTAGCGTGCGCGTGTACCCGCGCGCACTCACATGGCGGTAAAATTTCTAAGAGGTACCTGGATGCAGGTGGTCGCAGCCGAGACGCAGTAGAATACCAGACTTCGGTCAGGTGACCCTGCGCTCTCGGCATTAAATGCGACATGAGGTACGCCGGGGTGTTTTTTAGTGGGTTCAAGTCCCACATAACCACTCTACCGTCCCCGCGGCAGAGTGGTATGCGAAGGCATTTTTCATCCCGTCCCAAAAAAAAAAAAAAAAAAAAAAAAAAAAAAAAAAAAAAAAAAAAAAAAAAAAAGGTTAGGTTAGGTTAGGTTAGGTTAGGTTAGGTTAGGTTAGGTTAGGTTAGGTTAGGTTAGGTTAGGTTAGGTTAGGTTAGGTTAGGTTAGGTTAGGTTAGGTTAGGTTAGGTTAGGTTAGGTTAGGTTAGGTTAGGTTTTTTTTTTTTTTTTTTTTTTTTTCTCTTTATTCTAGTGCCTCCAACCATATTGGAGTCTGTTTTAGCTGTTCTCTATTATTTCTTATTTTCATACGTTCCTTTCCCCGGCGCAGGTGCCCCCCTCTTAATACTATACAGTGAAGATGCTTCACGCACGCGTAGATCCAAGGGAAGCAAACCCGCTAGAACCAGGGCCGAACTCAGGGAGGCCGTACGATAAGCCTTGCAAATTTTTTGCGCGAAACCACGTTGAAGCGCTCCCAATTGTTTTTGGACGCCGATTTTATTAGCCGCTGGTCCCCACACACTAGCTGCATAGAGGACTACTGGCTCGACTGCGGCTGTGTAAATTGTGCGTGTGACCTCGGGATTCAAACCCCAACTAGCCTTGGCTGCTCTAGCAAGTTGCTTATAAATACCAATGGCTTTATTGCAAACATTGCTCACATGCCGGTTGAAGGTCAGTTTGGAGTCGATGGTCACACCCAACAATTTGATCTCCTCCACAGTTTCAATGGCTATCCCGCCAATGTTCAGTCGTGGTGTGTCATATTTTAATTTCCGCGTAATGACCATTGCATTCGTTTTACTTGCGGCAAATTTGAGTTTATTACTGACACCCCACTCCCTGACCATTGCCAGTATGCCATTAGCCTGTCCTTCAATTGCCTGGGCTGTATCTCCGTCAAAAACCAGTACAACGTCATCGGCGAAGGCTTGGCAGTACACACTTCTACCCTCGAGTCCCCTTAGTAACGGGTCCAATAACAAATTCCAAAGGATCGGACCTGCTATCGATCCCTGGACACATCCCTTGCTGGTTTTGGTTTTCGCCTCTGCTCCGCCGTACCGCACGGTAACAGTTCTATCTGTCATATAACTGTCCATTACCTTCCTAATGTTAATAGGGCATTTTTCCTCAGCAAGTCTAAGCCTTATTGCCGGCCACCAAGCGTTGTCGAAGGCTCCCTCTATGTCCAATGATACCATAGTGATTATCTTTTTTTGTTCAAGTTTGGCATTAATGTGCTGCATTAGGGCATAGAGGGAGTCCTCAGTGCTCTTTTGTGGCATAAAGCCGAATTGCCGAGTACTAATTTTAGGCAATAGACAGTGTTTTAACCGTGCGACCAGCATTTTCTCAAAGATTTTTCCAAGGATCGGTAACAGTCCGATGGGTCTGTAAGACTTGGGTAATCTGTAGTTGTCCTTCCCAGGTTTCTTTAATATGACGACCACAGCCTCTTTCCATTGGCTGGGAAAACAGTGGCACTCTAGGCATTTGTTCATGAGTCCCAGGAATAGTTCCGGGTCATCTTCGATGGCTTGGAGGCAGATATCGGCGGTAAAACCGTCCATCCCGGGGGCTTTTTTCGGGTTGAAGGACCTGGATGCCGTTTTAAGCTCTATCATTGTGAATGGTGGGTCCCATATTTCATTATGGTTACCTTCATTCACTTGCTTCGCTTTTTCTCTTGCTTCTCGATGAAACGAGTTGTCGCTTTCCTCTGAGTCCCCCGGATAAAATGACCCCGCTAGATATTCCGCTGCGCCTTGCGCATCGAGCGTTTTCCCATCTCTTACCAGTGGGGTGTCCTCTTCCCTGTTTGTGGTTCTCATGAGCACCCGGTAAATGCCTTCCCATACGCTTTCCTTCTCCTGTTTCTCACAGAACTCCTTCCAGCTCTTTGTCTGGGCCTTCGCCGCCTCAATCTCATATTTTTCTTTTTCTTTCAGATAGTCGTCGATCACCGCCGCCCTCCGGACCGGTGCTGCACAGCGGATCCTACGCTTCTTTGTGGCAACTTGTGCTTTCATCGCTGCGAGTTCTTCGGACCACCACGGCATGGTAAGTTTTCCTTTCTGTTTTAATTTAGGGATTGCGTCAATACACGCTTCCGTTATTATATTTGTGATGTTTTTTACAGTCATTTCTAGTTCTTCTTTAGTTTTTATCTTTTCTATCTTTGCTTTTGTGATTTCTTTATTCTCTTTTAACTCTTTTAGGTTTTCTTTAAATTTACTCCAGTTTGCCTTTTTTGTATTATACAGTCTAGTCGTTCTTTCAATTTTTATTCCTTTAGACTTTTTAATATTTATATCAAACATTATGCCGTTGTGGTCCGAGCTGGTCAAACTTTCATCAACTCTCCAATCCGATATATAGTCCAGCATACTTGTCGAGCATGCGGTGACATCGACGCGGCTTTGGTATCTTTTTCCCCCTCGAATTGTGTCGAAAGTTGGAACATTACCAACATTAAGGATATGAAGGCCCAACTCATGGATTGTCCCCGCCATGTCGTCCCCTCTTTCGTCTCTTGTCAAACTCCCCCACCATGCGCTTTTGGCATTTGAGTCACCTCCTATAATTAGATTTTTAGGCTTTAGCACTTGTGCAATTTTCCTTAAATCGTCAAGATACGGTTGGATGGGGTCATCTGGTTCAAAATAATAGGAGACAAGTGTGAGGCTCCATTCCCTTGTTTGAACCTCCACCACAACAATGTTGTTAGTGGTAAGTTCAGGGTACTGAACAACGTTAAGGTCCTGGTCCAATATTACTATGGCCGCTTTTGCTACACCGTCACCGTTTTCGATGCACTGGTAAATTCTCACGCCACTATAACTCCTCATATTTTTCGCCCCACCTACATAAGGCTCCTGCACAAGTGCTATAGCCACTTTGTTTTTAACGGCTTCAATGAGGGCTTCATTGGTTGCCAGCTTTTTCTTTTTTAGGTTAGCCTGTAATACACGGTAGGGAAGTTGGGTGCCTGTCTCAACTTTAGCAATAGGCGATAGTCGATCTAGCTATCTCGTCCCAACGCCTCCTAACGGTGCACTCGTAGCTAAATGCGTTGTGTTCTACATTAGTGAGCTCAGCCTTCTTACAGTTGCGACAGGTGGGTGCACTGCCGGCGAGCCATTCGGTGCATTCCGTTTTTAAGTGGGGCCCACCACAATGGCTGCATAGATCGACGGTTTCCTTGCAGAAACGTTTGCTGTGGCCATATCCAAGGCAGCATGAGCATTGTACCAGGGGGGAATGATCAGCCACCCTAATATGCTGAAGATCTATTCGCAGGGTGCCTGCATCCACCGCTCTCTGCCAAATTTTTGGTGAGGTGCTTATAACAATGTGATTTTGATGTGGGTTACGAGCCTTTCTCCTGTGTTTAATTTCTATCCTATCTTCCTCTTTATCCAGGCCGTGAAAAACAGCCTGATTCTGTTTCCTCATTGCTTTCTTTATGTCCTCATCACTGTGTTGCGATATGACGTCCCTGAGAATGAGGAGAGGATCCCTGTTTTTCACGTCCTCGACAGTGAGATGCTTGTTAGCCTTTTCTATCCTTTCCCTTACTTTTCTCCTTTCATCCTCTGTCCCACAACTCATGATTATTTTCCTGTCTTTGGCCTTCCTCACCTTTTCGACCTTTACCCAACCTTCTTTGGCGTCGACCGCTTCTCTTACTTTTGTAAGGACCTGTTCTCCCGTATCCCCCTCGTTCTGTGACGTTATGACTAGGGAGTGCAGCGCGCTTCGTTTGGTTGAGGGAGTTCCCATTCGGCCTGCAGTTATGCTTGAGTATGTGGCACCCTTTGTGACTTCCACATGCGAATCCAGTGTTTCCTTGAGGTCTTTCATCATCTTATTATTTTCTCGTATGAGTTCAGCTTGCTCCTCTAATTTCATAATTATGTTTTGTTCGGCTCCTTTTTCTTTTTCCTGTTCTTGGGAACTGACATTTTGTGTTGCCTTATCGCTGTCCTTTTTTCCTTTGTAGTCTGCTTCAAGTTCTTTTACTATTTTGTATAGTCTGTCTAAAGAATCTATGACTCTGGCTTTTATATCAGTCTTTAGGTTCCTGGAGTTGTTCAGGTGGAGTTTCGCTTTGTTAAGGCAGGCTCTTGCCTCTGACGTTTTATCTTTGTATACGGGTTTTGGAGAGGTTTGAGGATCTTTTGCTGCCTGTTTGGTAGCCTTAATATTGTCTTGTGACAGTATTTGTCTCCCTCTGCCTGCTTCTATAGAGCTGGCTTGTGATATTTTGCTTGTAACAGGGGATGCATCGAACGTATTAGCCCTTGTCGCCTCCCATTCCCCGATACTTCGTCTTACTTTCGAGTCCAAAGTTTTAGTCTTTGGCGGTGTCTTTTGTATACCAGTGTCATCTCCAGCCTGCTTTACAGGTGTTCTGAGTCCGAACATAGTGTGGGGCACACGTCAACAATCAAAAATAATAGGTCAAATTAGAAAATGGAAATATTAAGAATAATTTTGTATAAGTTGTATATATAAAGTGTAAAAGTGTATAAGGAAATAAATGTCCTTAAACCACGTCAAGTCAAACACAATTTATTTCTTAGACAATCAAACTTAATAACTAAGACAATTGGGTTAATACGATCTACGTATTTGGTCAAACAAAAATAATATTTAAAAAGTTCATATAAAACGCTTGTTTTTAATTGTTGTAAGCTTATTTTTAGTCTGAGTATTCCATAAAATGTATCTTTAGGCTCACAACAATAGTAGAAAAGTTTAAAATGATTTCCTTTTTTTTTGGTAATCGAAAACTCAATTTGGCCCTGTTGGCTGCCGAGTTCACATGCCTGATGAAACCAGGGTGGGCGGGAGGGCGATTTTTTGCCGATTTGCGGCAGAAACGCTACAAATCGACGCGGGGCGGTGAGGAGTAGACGAGAAAAATTTAAAAACAAGAAAAAATTTGAAGAAATATATGTTAGGAGCGAAAAAGTGATGAAAAAATGTCCAAAATTGAGTTATATGAAATTTGGTAAGTAATAGGTGAGTTTACAACTGAATCTACTTTTAATCTTTTGCAAAGCTATTATTTTGGGATAAGTAAATGTATTTATAAGCGGCAGCAAAATCAGACTAAGATTTGGGAACCCAAAATTTTGAATCTATATACGTAATTTCGGTATAAGGTAAACTTTTGGTACCTCAAATTTAGAAAAATGAAAATAAAACCAAAAGTACTGAGCCGATTTCTACAAATCAAACGTCAATCGACGCGGCGCGACTGGAGGAGTCAAAAAGGTAAGTAAACTAAATTAATTTTGAAGAAAAATTTTTGGTAAAAAATAAAAATGTTAAATTTTGATGTTTTAAATTGACTACAGGTGGCCTGGAGAGCTGATTTTTTGCCGATTTGCGGCGGAAACGCTACAAATCGACGCGGGGCGGTGAGGAGTAGACGAGAAAAATTTAAAAACAAGAAAAAATTTGAAGAAATATATGTTAGGAGCGAAAAAGTGATGAAAAAATGTCCAAAATTGAGTTATATGAAATTTGGTAAGTAATAGGTGAGTTTACAACTGAATCTACTTTTAATCTATTGCAAAGCTATTATTTTGGGATAAGTAAATGTATTTATAAGCGGCAGCAAAATCAGACTAAGATTTGGGAACCCAAAATTTTGAATCTATATACGTAATTTCGGTATAAGGTAAACTTTTGGTACCTCAAATTTAGAAAAATGAAAATAAAACCAAAAGTACTGAGCCGATTTCTACAAATCAAACGTCAATCGACGCGGCGCGACTGGAGGAGTCAAAAAGGTAAGTAAACTAAATTAATTTTGAAGAAAAATTTTTGGTAAAAAATAAAAATGTTAAATTTTGATGTTTTAAATTGACTACAGGTGGCCTGGAGAGCTGATTTTTTGCCGATTTGCGGCGGAAACGCTACAAATCGACGCGGGGCGGTGAGGAGTAGACGAGAAAAATTTAAAAACAAGAAAAAATTTGAAGAAATATATGTTAGGAGCGAAAAAGTGATGAAAAAATGTCCAAAATTGAGTTATATGAAATTTGGTAAGTAATAGGTGAGTTTACAACTGAATCTACTTTTAATCTATTGCAAAGCTATTATTTTGGGATAAGTAAATGTATTTATAAGCGGCAGCAAAATCAGACTAAGATTTGGGAACCCAAAATTTTTGGGTTAGGTTAGGTTAGGTTAGGTTAGGTTCCCCCCCGATTGGTTCCCATCTTGTCGCGATGGGGGGGCTCAGTAGCCGCGGATTAGCCACCCGCGGTGAAGCCAAGAGGAACCGGGCGGAAGGCGCTCCAGGTGGGTTTTCGGAGGGCACCCACCTCGGAGTTGCCTTACAGAGAGGAGAACACCTCTTTAAAAAATCTGTAGAGCGGGCCTCGTGCAGAGAAGCACATTAAAAAAACGGCTGGTTAGTGGGCGTCGAGGAGGACAACCTCGTTAAAAAACAGTGGATAGGGCCCCGAGGAGATGACCTCGTTAAAATAACAAACTGGATGAGGCCTGGCTGTGGGTGAGGGGGGTGGAATCTCTCCGCACTCACAGTCGTGGTAGGGGTCGCGTGGGAAGAGGAGTGTCGGTGAGTAGGTGCGCCGTTCTTCCTGTCCTCCGCGACCAAGCGCGGCTGTGGCGCTTGACATGGCATCGGTGGGGCCGCAGGGGAAGAGGAGTGTCGGTGATAAGGTGCGCCGCTCTCCCTGTCCTCTGCGGCCGACAATTGGTGGGCCTCTGTTACCTATGGTTAACAGAGGCCAAACTGAGGGCTGGTTGAGCGGCGGAAACGGGATTCCGTCTCGCTCGACAGACAGCCCTCCGAATTGAGACGTCGCTGGTGTCAAGACGTCTACCCTTTAGGGCCAGACTGGCTGGCTGAGGGCCGCTCCTATCCCTCTCATTGGAGAGGGTACCGGAGCTGGATGGGGCTGCAAATTAGCGGCCGCCGCGCCGGGGCTGTGGAGCACTAGGAAGCACACGGCCCCGGCATTATGCGGATTGGGTAATGACACCGTGTGGTTTTAGTGCGGTTCGAGTCCCACATACCTGTCCGGCTTCCCGTGGCCGGATAGACGAGACATGAGTCTTTCCACACGTTAAAAAAAAAAAAAAAAAAAAAAAAAAAAAAAAAAAAAAAAAAAAAAAAAAAAAAAAAAAAAAAAGGTTAGGTTAGGTTAGGTTAGGTTAGGTTAGGTTAGGTTAGGTTAGGTTAGGTTAGGTTAGGTTAGGTTAGGTTAGGTTAGGTTAGGTTGGGGTGCTACGGGCGGGGAACCTCCTCGAGTGCCTGGTCCTTTGCGGGCTCGTGTTAAACTCTGTCACTTGATCTCTGATCCGGTGAGAGGGACGCGGGCTGGCAAAGGATTCGGGACGGTGCACCCTGGGTCACAGCCAATAACTCTCTTCGGGGTCTTATTGGTTGTGGGCTAATATCCTGCCGAGTGGAAGTGCGGTCCAGTAGTGGGCCGCTCTCGTGTGGTGGGCACTCTCCCCGTCTGCTTTCAGACGGTGGGTAGGAGTGCGTTCTTCGCGCGGCGTTGCGTTGTCATGCGGAACGTCGGGCAACTCGTTACCCCTTTTGGGGCCGAGGGCACCGACCCATTCGTGGGCGGTGCTGCGAGGAAGAAACCCTCAATAAAAAATAACCCCAATCCCATGCAGTCTGGCGTGCTGTGAAAAGGGATGAGTGGCGGGAGGGGAATCCCGTTCCGAGCGCCTGGGGGGGAATTTCGGGGACAGGGACCTCACCCTTCAAAGGAAATAACATGAAAATGGCGAGTCGAAAACTTACATTACCCCAGGAGGGTACCAGCTCTGCTGGAGAATCCCTCCCTGCGTCTTCGGGCGCAGGCTGCCCCACCGTATCTGGGGGGGGCACGAACCGTCTTAGGGACGCAAGTCCCTCGTACCAACCTTCTTGGATGAGCAAAAACTCGTTCAAGAATCTAGAAGTGGACTGCGAAGGTCCAGAAGTTGAGGGCCGAGAGGCCCGTAATGAGGCGGAGCCGGGAGACATTAGCCGGCGTATGTTGAGAGGGAGTCGGGACGGCTCTCGAAATCAGTCGCCGAGGCTGTTCGAGAGTTTAGAGGACCCTGTTTCTGACCCTGAGTCTGAAGGGTCCCTGGTAGATGTGGCGCTGGATAGCAGCCAACTATCGCGGTTGTGGGCGAAAAAGAATAAGCGCCGGTGGGAGTCGTCGCTGGATGACGATGAACAGGCTGAAGCAGCGAGCTGCGCTAAGGTGTCGACTGCTGTCCGAGGCAGAGCTCGCTCAGGAACAAGCAGCAAGGCGGTCCTCTCTCGCTCGGATGCTGAGTACCGCAAGGTTGAGCGTGAATCTGCGGCAGCGGAGGCTGAGGCTGAAGTCGCTGAGCTGGCGCGACAAGCTGAGGCCAAGCGTGTCACCAGCGGCATCGAATCCGAAGAGACTGAAAAGTCGGCTGCGGACCTGCGCGAACAGGTGATGTCCAGCCTTGCGGTTGTAAGGACGGTGGCGGCCAAATCGGGCCATTTAAAGGGCACCTTTGTAAGGAGTCTTAAAATCGCCTCCAAAAATATTGAAGAGGCCGTCTCTGTACTGCAGAACCGATCGATGACGGAGGAGGCGGAGCTGTTGCAGGCCAATAACCGCAGCCTGCAAAAGAAAGTAAGTGCACTGGAGAAGGAAATGGCCGAGCTGCGGGCACAGATACGTGCGCCACCTGCCCCTTCGTTGTCTTCGGCAATTACTGCCACGCCGGAGGAGCATGAGGCCCTGGCGGCCATAATAATGAATACCGTCGGGCCGATGATAAATGCTCGGTTCGACGGTATCCAGGATAGGCTCCTGCCAGAACCAAGAATGCGGCCACCGCTGGCGTCGGATAGGCCTCAAGGAGAAACTGCGCCCGCACAAGTTCAAACTCGTGGCACTCTGGAACCTCACTCTAAAGGGAAAGGAAAGGGGAAGGGTAAAGGTAGGGGCAAAATTTGAATAGTGCACCTGCAAATGCAGTAGGAGCCACTTCCAGAGTGGTGGCAGAGGCAGCAACTTCCGCATCGGTTGCCCCCCGCTCTTTGCCCCCAGCCCAGACATCCATGACGGAGGCTTGGACCACGGTGGCCAAACGAGGCCGGAAAAACAAAAAAGTGGCTGCCCCGGAGCAGGCCACGGGTCAGAAGCCCACTCGACCTCCGGTTAGCACGCAACCCCAGCAAAAGGTGCAGCAGCGGGCTCAACAGCCCAAACTACGCCCTCCGCGCTCGGCTGCTGTCCTAGTTAAATTGAATCCTGATGCGGAGAAACGAGGCATCACGTACGCCTCGACCTTGAAACTGGCCCAGGCGTGCGTGGACATAACCTCAATGGGCATCAACAGTGTCAAAATTAAGAAGGCGGCAACTGGTGCACGTATCTTCGAGATTGTGGGCACCGACCGAGATTCGAAGGCGGACGCGCTGGCTGAGAAGCTACGGGAGGTGATGGACCCGGAAATCATCAATATATCCAGGCCCCAGAGGTGTGCGGAATTGCGGGTCTTAGGACTATGTGACTCGGCGACACCCGAAGACGTTCGAACAGCCATTGCACGCATTGGACAGTGTGCCGAGAGTGACGTCAAAACTGGCGAAATAAAAGAAGACCACTCCGGCTCACGAGGATTGTGGGTTCGGTGTCCCGTTGCGGCGGCCAAAAGGCTCACAACTAGTGGCACGCGGCTTTTGGTCGGTTGGGTGTCCGCGCGAGTCAAAGTACTGCCGAATAAGACCCAGTACTGTTATCGGTGCTTGGAGGTTGGGCACGTCAGTCAAATGTGCACATCGCAGACTGACCGTAGCACACTCTGCTACCGATGCGGAGAGCAGGGCCATAAGGCTGCTACTTGTAACGCCACCCCAAAATGCGTTATTTGTGCAGAGGGTGGAAAGCCAGCGGGCCATAGAGTCGGGAGTAAAGCCTGCCCGGCATCCCGCCCTGGCAAAAAGAGGAGGCGTGCTGTGATTGTGGCTACGGCTCAATCGCAACCTGCCCAGCGGGCGTCAGAAAACGCCGCCGCCGAGATGGATACTGGGCCAAGTACTGATTAATATGGCCCTTAAAATACTTGAGGCGAACATCAACCACTGTGCCGGAGCACAGGATCTGCTCTGCCAGAGCATGGCACAGTGGTTGATTGATGTAACGGTTGTTGTGGAACCATATTTCATTCCACCCAGGGAAAACTGGGTGCCGGATTTGGAGGGCCATGTGGCTCTGGTGTCGTCGGCGAATATTTCGCCTCCTTCGGGTATAGTTCGAGGCCATGGATTTGTCTCAGCTCTGCTGAGTGGCATTGTTGTGGTTGGGGTATACTTCTCGCCCAACCGGCCGCTCAGCGAGTTTGAGGCATTCCTGGCCGATGTCGAGGCGTGTGTACTCAGGAGCCATCCTCACCCCGTACTTGTTGTTGGGGATCTCAACGCTGAATCTCCGGCGTGGGGATCCCCAGCAATCGACAGACGAGGTCGAGGGAGGGTGGTGGAAGAATGGCTGATCACCATCGGGCTAGTGGTGTTGAATCGGGGTTCAGTTCCGACTTGCGTGCGCTGGAACGGCAGCTCCATAGTTGATGTTGCTTTTGCGACTCCGAATCTGGCCTGCCGTTCCCACAACTGGCTTGTGATGGAGGACGTGGAGACGCTCTCTGATCATCGATATGTGCGATTTGATCTCTCCCCGTCCTCGACAAATCCAAGCAGCACGAGCTGGACCCCGAACGGGGCTGGCCCGAGGTGGCAGCTAAAGCGCCTCGACAGCGAACTGTTGCATGAGGCGGCCATAGTGCAGGAGTGGTTCCGTGCGCCGGTAGAGTTGGTGGTAAAGGACGAGACAGAATGGTTCCGGGGTGCATTGACAGCGATTTGTGATGCGTCAATGCCCCGGAATAGTACTCGTCCTCCCAAGAGATGGGTGTATTGGTGGTCACCAGCACTTTCGCAGCTTCGCGCTGCTTGCATAGCAGCGAGACGCCAATACGCCCGATCCCGTAGAAGGCGGCGCCGGAACGAGGTTCATGAGGCCGCCCTGCTCGCAAACCTGACGGAGGCGAAGTCTGCCCTTAAGGCGGCAATTGTTGAGGCGAAGCAGATAGCCAGACAGGAGTTGCTGGCTACGCTTGACCGTGATCCGTGGGGACGGCCGTATAAGCTGATACGTAAAAAGATCCGCCCGTATGCCGCCCCACTGACACAGAGTCTACAGCCGCAGCTCCTGGAGGAAGTGGTCTCCAGCCTGTTTCCCCAGAGAGCGGAGTCTAGCCCCCCTGCATCCTTGGTGACTCGGGGCGAGGACCGAGAAGGGATCCCTGAGATTACCCGGGACGAGATGGACGATTCAATACAAAGGATGCGCGCAAAAAACACCGCCCCGGGTCCCGATGGAGTGCCGGGTCGAGCTCTTGTCCTCGCTCTGAGCCACGATGGACTGGAGGAGCGTTTTCGAGGCCTTTTGTATGCCTGTTTTGTGCAGGGAAGATTTCCCCAGGCGTGGAAGACGGGACGCTTGGTTCTGTTAAGGAAGGAGGGACGACCGGCGGATTCCCCGTCTGGTTTCCGACCTCTCGTGGTGCTTGATGAGGCGGGCAAACTGCTCGAAAGAGTCACTGCAAACCGCATCGTCAAGCACCTCGAAACTACTGGTCCGGACTTGGCGGATTGCCAGTATGGGTTCCGCCGGGGTAGATCGACGATCCACGCCATCCTGCGGGTAAAGACGTTGGCGCAGGAAGCGGTTTCCCAGGGTGAGGTCGTCTTGGTCGTATCATTGGATATTGCTAATGCCTTCAACACCCTCCCCTGGGCTTGCATAATGGAGGCACTCCAATTCCATGGAGTGCCAACATACCTGCGCCGCGTGGTGGGCGATTACCTGTCTGGTAGGAAGGTCGTCTTCCCTGCACAGAATGGGTGGATGCAAAAAAATATGTCATGCGGTGTTCCTCAGGGTTCTGTCTTAGGGCCGCTCCTGTGGAACATCGGATATGACTCGGTGCTGCGGGGGGCCACCCTACCGGGAGTCGAGGTGGTGTGCTACGCTGATGACACACTTGTCACAGCTCGTAGCACCACGTACCGTGAGGCGGCGATGTTGGCGACGGCGGGCGTTGCGCAGGTAGTGCGCCGAATCCGCCAGCTGGGTCTGGAGGTGGCACTCCACAAGTCTGAGGCTCTGTGTTTTCACGGCCGTCGGAGGGGGCCACCTCCAGGCTCCAGCTTGATTGTTGGTGGAGTTCCAATTCCCATCAAGTCGACAATGCGGTACCTTGGCATTGTCCTTGATGGTAATTGGAGCTTTAGGGCGCACCTCACACAATTGGTGCCGCGTCTTATGACGGCGGCTGGTGAGTTGGCGCGGCTTTTGCCGAACTTGGAGGGCCCGGATGCACCCTGCAGACGGCTTTACATGGGTGTCGTGCGATCGATGGCATTATATGGTGCCCCAGTATGGTACGAGGCCCTGAATCGCTACAACGTCGCTGTCCTGCGGAGACCACAAAGAGTGATAGCGATAAGGGCCATCAGAGGGTATCGCACGACCTCATGTGAGGCTGCGTGTGCACTGGCGGGTGCTATGCCCTGGGACTTGGAGGCCGGGGTCCTCGCGTCTCTGTTCAAGTGGCGCGAGGAGGCCCTGGTGCAGGGCAACAGCCTAGCCCCAAGAGAGGTGGAAGGCCGCCGTGACGAGCTGCGCCGACTTGCCGTCGAGGAGTGGGCGCTCAGGATGGAGCACCCCAGTTTTGGTGTCAGGACAATTGAGGCGATCCGACCAGTGCTGGTCCAGTGGTTGACTAGGCAGCACGGGACGTTGTGTTTTAGGCTGACGCAGATACTCACTGGACATGGTTGTTTCGGTGGGTATTTGTGTCGGATAGCAGGCCGAGAACCGACTGCAGTCTGTCACCACTGTGACTACTGCACGAACGAGGACGCCCAACACGTTCTGGAGGACTGCCCATCCTGGGCGGAAGACCGCGTGCAAATGCGTTTGGTGGTGGGAAATGACCTCTCGCTGCCGACCGTGGTACGTGCCATGGTGGACAGCGAGAGATCATGGATGGCGGTGCAGACATTTGCGCAGAGCGTAATGCTCCGCAAAGAAGCGGCGGAGAGGGTCCGGGAGGCTACTAGCAGCCTGGCCATCCGCCGCCGACGCACAAGGCGCAGAAGGCGGGCCTACGGCCAGCAACTGCTGCCCCCATAATGAGGGCCAGCCGGACGATGGATACGGGACTCCGTCGTCCGGCATAAATGGTCCTCCGGGTTGAAAGGCATTCGTGTCAACGTGCCTTTCCCCAAACGGGTTTGAATAGACGGCCGATGGGCCAACCCGTGCTGCTCCGCCCCTCTCGTTGGAGAGGGTCCCGTGAGCAAGCCAACTGATGATGCCACTTATGGCAACCGCGTCAGGGCTGTGGAGCGCCCAAAGCACACGCCCCTGGCCAAAGCGGAAGAGTAGTTGACACCGCGGAGTTTTTAGTGGTCACACCACATAACCGCACCGGCATCCCGAGCTGGTGCGGTATCCGAAGGGATTTTCTTCGCGTTAGAAAAAAAAAAAAAAAAAAAAAAAAGGTTAGGTTAGGTTAGGTTAGGTTAGGTTAGGTTAGGTTAGGTTAGGTTAGGTTAGGTTAGGTTAGGTTAGGTTAGGTTAGGTTAGGTTAGGTTAGGTTAGGTTAGGTTAGGTTAGGTTAGGTTAGGTTAGGTTAGGTTAGGTTAGGTTAGGTTAGGTTTTTTTTTTTTTTTTTTTTTTTTTTTTATTAATTAATACATCTCCAACGTAATCGGAGTATGTTTCTACTCTATTTTTATTCTTTTATACAATTTCTCGCAGGTATTTCTCTCGCACTTTCATGCCTCATTCTTCATCTGGTTCTCTTTATGCGGGTGAGAGTCCCATATACGTTTTGTCTTCATTCTATTCTTTTACTTTAGTCTTTCTGGTACATATATACAATATATATATATATATACATATATAAATCATAATATACAAATATATTTTTCAATTTTATTACATCCTATTTTATTTACGTTTTGTTTCTTTTGTTAACTATTTCTATAATTGTTCGACAATAATTTAAAAATTCAAATTTTTCTTTACTAACAATGATATCTTTTATATTTTCTAATTTTAATTTACAGTTAATTTTATGCTCTAAGTCTTGTCTCCTGGCTCCGAAGATCGGACACTCTATTAATATATGCGGTATTGTTTCCTGCATTTCGGGGTCGCAAATACAAGACGGGCTATTTTTTATTTTGAATCTGTGGAGGTACTGGGCCATCCCTCCGTGGCCGGTGAAAAGCTGAGTAATCAGACCACTCGGCTCTATCTCTCGGATCACCTTGTAGGCATTGGCAGCGTCGGGAAAGAATAGCTTTGTCGTTGTGGCCGTTTCACCCTTCTTGTACCTTTCGTTCCATTTCTGCGTTGATTCCATACGGATCATACGCTTGACGTACGATACTGGGCACAGGTCATAGTGTGCTTTCCTTTTGGTGTCTCCAGCGGCTTCTTTTGCTAGTTGGTCCGCTCTGTCGTTCCCCTCCAAACCCGCGTGTGCTTTGATCCAAAACAAGGATATTTTTTTGTTCTGTGTAAAGATGTCTTTGACATTTTTCCTTGTTTCTACAGCTAACGGGTGGAGTGAACCTGGGTTTGTTACGGTCTGCAGTGCGGACATGGAGTCGCTGTAGACACCAAAGCTACTCGCATTATGTTTTTTGGCTCTTCTCACCGCTTCGCAAATCGCCAAGAGTTCTGCCTGGTATACGGTACAGTAGGATGGTAGACAAAGTTTGACGGTTCGGGTTTCGGCTTGTCCTGTCCATATAGACAGGGCTGCCCCGACCCCTCCGTCAATCTTGCTACCATCCGTGAAAATTCTAACTTGGTAATCGCTATTTGCGTCAACTTGCTCCTGGTCGACCAGGCATTTGAACTCAAGGCTGATTTGTTCGGCGGGGTGAGGAGCATCAGTGGCTATTGCCATCCGTTCGATCTCCCTGTCCCCCAGTCCCGGCGGACGTATCCCCCTCTTGATCTCATAAAGCAAGGCGGCCTCCTTTACTCTGAGATCAAGAGGAAGAAGGCCAGCTAACAGGAGCGCCGAGTTCAGGGAGACCGTTCGGTAGGCCTTACATATTTTTTGGGCTAGGCCCCTCTGCACAGTTGCCAGTGCCTTCTGCACGCCAATTTTGTCCGCTGCCGGTGCCCACACACTGGCCGCGTAAAGGACAATGGGCTCCACCGTGGCTGTGTAGATGATTCTTATGACCTCGGGTTGTAGGCCCCAGCTTGCCTTGGCTGCTCTACTCAATTGTTTATAGACACCAATTGCTTTGCGGCAGACGTTTGCGACATGTGTGTTAAATGTCATCTTACTATCCACGGTGACACCTAATATTTTGATTTCATTGGCCATGGAAATGCTTTCCCCGCCCATGCTCAGCCGCGGGGTGTCATATTTCAGCTTCCTTGTAATTACCATAGCGCTGGTTTTATGGGGCGCAAACTTAAGCTTATTATTGACACCCCACCGCCGGACATGTTCGAGGGCCGCATTTGCACGCGCCTCTATCTCTAATGCCGTTTCACCGTCGAAGATCAGGACAACATCGTCCGCAAACGCCTGACAGTACGTCCCAGTGGAGTCCAGACTTCTCAATAGGGAATCGAGCACTAAGTTCCACAGGATAGGTCCTCCAATGGAACCCTGTACGCATCCCTTATTGGTGTCTCTGCTTGCTTCTGATCCGCCATATCTAACTGTTACTTTTCTGTCGGTTAGGTAACTATTTATGAGCCTTCTGATACCAACTGGGCACCCCTCCTCAGCCAATCTCACCTTTATTGCTGGCCACCATGCATTGTCGAAGGCTCCCTCTATATCCAATGAAACCACTGTGACCATTTTCTTTTGGTCAAGTTTACTACGAATATGTTTCATTAAGGTATAGAGGGAGTCTTCGGTGCTTTTTTGTGGCATGAAGCCGTATTGGTTGTTGCTTATTCTGGGTAGGAGGTGGTGCTTTAGTCTGTTCATGACCATCTTTTCATTTATCTTGCCCATTACTGACAGCAAGCCTATCGGTCTAAGGGATTTTGGGGTCGTATAACTGTCTTTCCCGGGCTTCTTTAGGACCACCACTATTGCCTCTTTCCAGGGCTGTGGGAAGTAGTACAGCTCCAGGCATTTATTAAGCAGTGATAGAAAGATGTCCGGATCACTCTCAATCGCGTTTCGGCATATGTCCGCAGTAAGGCCGTCTTTTCCTGGCGCTTTCTTTTGGTTGAAGGACTCGCTAGCTCGCCTTAGTTCCAGCATTGTGAATGGAGGCTCGCAAGAGTTTCCTTGCTCGTCTTCATTCGCTTTGTCGGCTTTTAATCGGACCTGTGCATGGTGCTCACTCTCGCCTATGTCCGAATCCCTTGGATAGAAGGTATCGGCCAGAAGCGAGACCGAGCCCGCCATGTCCAGGGGCTTTCCGTCTTTTTCCAGCGGTAGGTCTTCTCCTCTCTTAGTAACCCTTCCTATGACC
The DNA here is from genome assembly GCA_947532085.1 of Elegia similella. Taxonomy (NCBI): domain Eukaryota; kingdom Metazoa; phylum Arthropoda; class Insecta; order Lepidoptera; family Pyralidae; genus Elegia; species Elegia similella. The sequence continues at coordinate 26,512,959 of OX383940.1, forward strand.
CTATATATCCCTTCCCAAACGCCTTCTTTATCTTGTTTTTCGCAAAATTCTTTCCAGCTGTTGACCTGTGCCTTGGCTGCTCTTTCCTCATATGCTTTTTTACTTTCCAGGTACTCCCCGACGACCTTCGCTCTTCTAACTGGGGCTGCGCAACGGATTCTGCGCTTCCTAGTGGCGACTTCGTGCTTCATCTTTGCGAGTTCTTCGGACCACCACGGCAAGGTAAGTTTTTCTCTAGTTTTCTTTTTAGGTATTGCGTGCTCACATGCAGCAGTGATGGCTTCAGTGTATTTTTTGATCAATTCCTCTATCTGTTCGGTAGACTGTGCGTTTCTGACTGTTTCGATGGTTATGTCTTTTTCCTGCGTGGTTTGTTTTATCTTTTCGCGGAACTCGGACCAATTCGCCTTCTTTGTATTGTAAATTCGTGTTGTTCTTTCTACATGTATTCCAATTTTCCTTTCTGTATATATGTTGAATTGAATACCGTTGTGGTCCGCTGTTGTAAGACTCTCATCCACGCGCCAGTCATCTACCAGGTCCAGCAAGTTCGTTGCACACGCCGTAATGTCAACGAAACTAGTGTAGCGTTTACCCCCCCGAATAGTGTCAAAGGTCGGAATTTCTCCCGTATTTAGTACAGTTAAATCAAGTTCTTCGAAGGCCGCCAGGACTGTTTCCCCTCTCTCTTCCGTGAATGGACTTCCCCACCAGGAGCTTTTTGAATTTGAATCCCCTGCGATGACTAGGTTGTTGGTACCTACTTTGTTTTTTATTTTTGTGAGATGTTCGAGGTAGGGGTCTAGTGGTAATTCTCCCTCAAAGTAAAAGGAGACAAACGTGATGTTCCACTTACCTATTTTTATCCCTACTACCGCAATGTTGTTGGTAGTAAGTTCTGGGTATTGCGTGACGCTCAAGGATTGGTCGAATATCATAATCGCAGCTTTCACAACTCCCTCTTTATTCCCGGTGTTTTGGAACACCCGCATCCCTCTAGCTCCTTTTACCTCTCTTCCTGCTCCAATGTAGGGCTCTTGCAGCAGCGCTATCGCTATTCCCCTTTTTTCGGCCTCCACAAATATTTCATTTGTGGCTAACCTTTTGCGTTGAAGATTTGCTTGCGCCACTCGATAGTGGATTTTCTTCTCCTGGCTGCCCTTAGCAATACGCTACAGTTGAGCGGGCCAATGCGTCCCACTTCCTACGTATGGGGCAGGCCATACTGAAGGCGTTATGCGCCGTTTGCTCTAGCTCAGCTTTGAAGCAGTTGTGACATTTCGGGGGCTCTCTTGCCAACCATTCGGCGCACTCGGTCCTCATGTGCGGACCACCGCAGTGGCTACACAGGTCCGCCGGTTCACTGCAAAAGCGCTTGCTATGGCCGTAGCCTAGACAGCGAGTGCACTGGACCAGCGGTGACTGGTCCTCCACCTCTATCGTCTGCAGATCTATTTGTACTGCAGCTCTTGCGGTCGCCCTTTGCCAAATAGTTGGCGCGACGCTCATCACGATGTGGTTTGTGTGAGGATTTCTCGCCTTGCGCCTGTACTTTATTATTATTCTACTCTCGCTTTCGTCGAGTCCACGTACAATATCCTTATTCTGATTCCTAAACGCTTTTATGACATCCTCGTCCTTATGTACGGAGAGGACTCCTCTAAGCACTAGCTGCGGATCTTTGTTCTCGATGTCCTCGACGTTGAGCTGGGAGTTTTCCTTTTGAAGGCGTTTTTTCAGCTTCTCCCTCTCTTCCTTTGTAGCCAGACCTATGATGACTTTCCTATCTTTGGCCTTCCTCACATTCCGCACTTCGATCCAGCCCTCCTTCGCATCTACGGCGCCTCTTACCTTGCTCAACACTTCCTCTCCTGTTTCCGTCTCATCAACGGACGTCACCTTGACGGAGTGGAGCGTGCCGCGTTTGGTGATGGTGCTGGTGTCCCGGGCTTGTCCTGCGGTTACATTGGCGTATGTTGTCATCGCCTCCCCGGCATCCATCAGGGCTGTCACTCTCTCGTTAAACTCCTGTATTTTCCTATTGCTCTCCTCAACCAGTTTCGCGTTTACTTCCAACTGTTTTAACAGTCTGGCCTCTGTCTCTTTCTCCGCTGTAGCTGGCTCGGAGAGCGGGGATTGTGGGGGTATGGGGTTCCCTGTTTTCCGTGACGTCGATGCCAAAACCTCACTTACGGTCATGGCTACAGTTTCTTTTATTTGCTCTAGTGAGGGGGAACGAGAAGAATCTACAGGCTTCTTGAGTGAGGGTGCGGCCGCGGTAATTTTGACAATCATTTGGGTGGCCTTCTGGATCTCCTGCGCAGCGGCGGCGATCATTTTCTTATTATAGGCTGTAACACTTTTGCCTTCGTTTACCGACTTATTAATACTATAAGTTAATTTAGTTACTGCCGCCACATAGGAGTCCATGTGGACCACATCTTCGGCTCGTGCCGGCAGCTCGACTTCGGTGTTTTTAGTTTTTGATTTTGCCGGGACTGCAGGTTTTACAGAGGTAGAGGTGGACTCGGATATGGAAGATGTAGTGGGGTCCTGGCTCAGAGGTGGATTGGTAGATTCCAGTCCAATCTGATCATTAAGAGGAGGCGTTTGGGAGGTTGTCCCGGCCACCGCTGGGATAATTTCCTCGGGAGAGGCAGCAACCACAACGGGGCCAGGAGACTCATTTCTGGTCTGCGAAAATGATGACATTTGATCGTCCTTCCTAGTGGGCGACCTTGACACTACCATTTTGAAAACTTATTTTTCCTATATAGGCGTCCGAGTTTACCTGCCTGATGAATTAAGGGTGGGCGGGAGGGCGATTTTTTGCCGAAAATCCTCAATAATTCAGAAACTACTGAGCCGATTTTGATAAATGATACGTCAAACGACGCGGCGTGACGGGAGGCACTGAAAACAAATGTAAACTGAACTACTTTCAAGGTAAAATTTTTGGTGATCGAACAAAATGTTGATTTTTGAAACTTTGAAATTACTACAGGAGGCCTGGAAAGCAGATCTTTTGCCGGTTTGCGGCGGAAACGGTACAAATCGACGCGGGGCGGCTAGAGGAAGATGAAATACCAGTACCAGGTAGAAAAAAGTAGAAGATATATATGTTAGGAGCTAAAAACAGCTGTAAAAATGACCAAATTTGAGGTATATGCAAATGGGTAAGTATTAGGTGATTTTACAGGTGAAGGTAGGTTCTTTCTATTGAAATACTATTATTTTGGGGTAAGCTAATGGATATATACGCGGCAGCTAAAACAGATTAAGATTCGCGAACACAAAATTTGAAATCGATTTACGTAAACTCGCCTTAGGTAGACTTTTTGATACCTAAATATCAGAAAATCCTTAATAATTCAGAAACTACTGAGCCGATTTTGATAAATGATACGTCAAACGACGCGGCGTGACGGGAGGCACTGAAAACGTAATAAAGCAGAAGTACTTTCGATGGAAAATTTTTGGAAATCGAACAAAATGTTAATTTTTGATACTTTGAAATCACTACAGGAGGCCTGGAGGGCAGATCTTTTGCCGGTTTGTGGCGGAAACGCTACAAATCGACGCGGGGCGGCTAGAGGAAGATGAAATACCAGTACCAGGTAGAAAAAAGTAGAAGATATATATGTTAGGAGCTAAAAACAGCTGTAAAAATGACCAAATTTGAGGTATATGCAAATGGGTAAGTATTAGGTGATTTTACAGGTGAAGGTAGGTTCTTTCTATTGAAATACTATTATTTTGGGGTAAGCTAATGGATATATACGCGGCAGCTAAAACAGATTAAGATTCGCGAACACAAAATTTGAAATCGATTTACGTAAACTCGCCTTAGGTAGACTTTTTGATACCTAAATATCAGAAAATCCTTAATAATTCAGAAACTACTGAGCCGATTTTGATAAATGATACGTCAAACGACGCGGCGTGACGGGAGGCACTGAAAACAAATGTAAACTGAACTACTTTCAAGGTAAAATTTTTGGTGATCGAACAAAATGTTGATTTTTGAAACTTTGAAATTACTACAGGAGGCCTGGAAAGCAGATCTTTTGCCGGTTTGCGGCGGAAACGGTACAAATCGACGCGGGGCGGCTAGAGGAAGATGAAATACCAGTACCAGGTAGAAAAAAGTAGAAGATATATATGTTAGGAGCTAAAAACAGCTGTAAAAATGACCAAATTTGAGGTATATGCAAATGGGTAAGTATTAGGTGATTTTACAGGTGAAGGTAGGTTCTTTCTATTGAAATACTATTATTTTGGGGTAAGCTAATGGATATATACGCGGCAGCTAAAACAGATTAAGATTCGCGAACACAAAATTTGGGTTAGGTTAGGTTAGGTTAGGTTAGGTTAGGTTAGGTTAGGTTAGGTTAGGTTAGGTTAGGTTAGGTTAGGTTAGGTTAGGTTAGGTTAGGTTAGGTTAGGTTAGGTTAGGTTAGGTTAGGTTAGGTTAGGTTAGGTTAGGTTAGGTTAGGTTAGGTTAGGTTAGGTTAGGTTAGGTTAGGTTAGGTTAGGTTAGGTTAGGTTAGGTTAGGTTAGGTTAGGTTAGGTTAGGTTAGGTTAGGTTAGGTTAGGTTAGGTTAGGTTAGGTTAGGTTAGGTTAGGTTAGGTTAGGTTAGGTTAGGTTAGGTTAGGTTAGGTTAGGTTAGGTTAGGTTAGGTTAGGTTAGGTTAGGTTAGGTTAGGTTAGGTTAGGTTAGGTTAGGTTAGGTTAGGTTAGGTTAGGTTAGGTTAGGTTAGGTTAGGTTAGGTTAGGTTAGGTTAGGTTAGGTTAGGTTAGGTTAGGTTAGGTTAGGTTAGGTTAGGTTAGGTTAGGTTAGGTTAGGTTAGGTTAGGTTAGGTTAGGTTAGGTTAGGTTAGGTTAGGTTAGGTTAGGTTAGGTTAGGTTAGGTTAGGTTAGGTTAGGTTAGGTTAGGTTAGGTTAGGTTAGGTTAGGTTAGGTTAGGTTAGGTTAGGTTAGGTTAGGTTAGGTTAGGTTAGGTTAGGTTAGGTTAGGTTAGGTTAGGTTAGGTTAGGTTAGGTTAGGTTAGGTTAGGTTAGGTTAGGTTAGGTTAGGTTAGGTTAGGTTAGGTTAGGTTAGGTTAGGTTAGGTTAGGTTAGGTTAGGTTAGGTTAGGTTAGGTTAGGTTAGGTTAGGTTAGGTTAGGTTAGGTTAGGTTAGGTTAGGTTAGGTTAGGTTAGGTTAGGTTAGGTTAGGTTAGGTTAGGTTAGGTTAGGTTAGGTTAGGTTAGGTTAGGTTAGGTTAGGTTAGGTTAGGTTAGGTTAGGTTAGGTTAGGTTAGGTTAGGTTAGGTTAGGTTAGGTTAGGTTAGGTTAGGTTAGGTTAGGTTAGGTTAGGTTAGGTTAGGTTAGGTTAGGTTAGGTTAGGTTAGGTTAGGTTAGGTTAGGTTAGGTTAGGTTAGGTTAGGTTAGGTTAGGTTAGGTTAGGTTAGGTTAGGTTAGGTTAGGTTAGGTTAGGTTAGGTTAGGTTAGGTTAGGTTAGGTTAGGTTAGGTTAGGTTAGGTTAGGTTAGGTTAGGTTAGGTTAGGTTAGGTTAGGTTAGGTTAGGTTAGGTTAGGTTAGGTTAGGTTAGGTTAGGTTAGGTTAGGTTAGGTTAGGTTAGGTTAGGTTAGGTTAGGTTAGGTTAGGTTAGGTTAGGTTAGGTTAGGTTAGGTTAGGTTAGGTTAGGTTAGGTTAGGTTAGGTTAGGTTAGGTTAGGTTAGGTTAGGTTAGGTTAGGTTAGGTTAGGTTAGGTTAGGTTAGGTTAGGTTAGGTTAGGTTAGGTTAGGTTAGGTTAGGTTAGGTTAGGTTAGGTTAGGTTAGGTTAGGTTAGGTTAGGTTAGGTTAGGTTAGGTTAGGTTAGGTTAGGTTAGGTATAGGTTAGGTTAGGTTAGGTTAGGTTAGGTTAGGTTAGGTTAGGTTAGGTTAGGTTAGGTTAGGTTAGGTTAGGTTAGGTTAGGTTAGGTTAGGTTAGGTTAGGTTAGGTTAGGTTAGGTTAGGTTAGGTTAGGTTAGGTTAGGTTAGGTTAGGTTAGGTTAGGTTAGGTTAGGTTAGGTTAGGTTAGGTTAGGTTAGGTTAGGTTAGGTTAGGTTAGGTTAGGTTAGGTTAGGTTAGGTTAGGTTAGGTTAGGTTAGGTTAGGTTAGGTTAGGTTAGGTTAGGTTAGGTTAGGTTAGGTTAGGTTAGGTTAGGTTAGGTTAGGTTAGGTTAGGTTAGGTTAGGTTAGGTTAGGTTAGGTTAGGTTAGGTTAGGTTAGGTTAGGTTAGGTTAGGTTAGGTTAGGTTAGGTTAGGTTAGGTTAGGTTAGGTTAGGTTAGGTTAGGTTAGGTTAGGTTAGGTTAGGTTAGGTTAGGTTAGGTTAGGTTAGGTTAGGTTAGGTTAGGTTAGGTTAGGTTAGGTTAGGTTAGGTTAGGTTAGGTTAGGTTAGGTTAGGTTAGGTTAGGTTAGGTTAGGTTAGGTTAGGTTAGGTTAGGTTAGGTTAGGTTAGGTTAGGTTAGGTTAGGTTAGGTTAGGTTAGGTTAGGTTAGGTTAGGTTAGGTTAGGTTAGGTTAGGTTAGGTTAGGTTAGGTTAGGTTAGGTTAGGTTAGGTTAGGTTAGGTTAGGTTAGGTTAGGTTAGGTTAGGTTAGGTTAGGTTAGGTTAGGTTAGGTTAGGTTAGGTTAGGTTAGGTTAGGTTAGGTTAGGTTAGGTTAGGTTAGGTTAGGTTAGGTTAGGTTAGGTTAGGTTAGGTTAGGTTAGGTTAGGTTAGGTTAGGTTAGGTTAGGTTAGGTTAGGTTAGGTTAGGTTAGGTTAGGTTAGGTTAGGTTAGGTTAGGTTAGGTTAGGTTAGGTTAGGTTAGGTTAGGTTAGGTTAGGTTAGGTTAGGTTAGGTTAGGTTAGGTTAGGTTAGGTTAGGTTAGGTTAGGTTAGGTTAGGTTAGGTTAGGTTAGGTTAGGTTAGGTTAGGTTAGGTTAGGTTAGGTTAGGTTAGGTTAGGTTAGGTTAGGTTAGGTTAGGTTAGGTTAGGTTAGGTTAGGTTAGGTTAGGTTAGGTTAGGTTAGGTTAGGTTAGG